>VXAD01005152.1:135835-202191 GCA_013399195.1 Dicrurus megarhynchus | reverse complement strand
GGGGCCAGGACGTGGTGCTGCTGTAGCTCTGTGATCCATGGGGCCAGGACGTGGTGCTGCCAGAGCTCTGTGATCCATGGGGCCAGGACGTGGTGCTGCCATGGCTCTGTGGCCCACGGGGCCAGGACGTGGTGCTGCTGTAGCTCTGTGATCCATGGGGCCAGGACATGGTGCTGCCATGGCTGTGTGATCCATGGGGCCAGGACGTGGTGCTGCCAGAGCTCTGCATTTCTGCAGCTCCGGAGCTCTGCTCCTCCTGCCCCGTTCCAAGGCCTCCTGCAATAAAGACAGTCCTGAACCAGAGCCAAGGAGTTGTCTTTGGCTCTCCCTGTGGTAACAACTTGGAGGACTTGAGGCCTTCGTAAGACCATCCCAAGGCTTTGCTAATGAACCCCTCCCCGTGCCACACATTTCATCACAGAGCTGGAGAGAAACCACACGAAGTCCACGGAGAGGCATTTCTGCTGCTCCAGAGACGGCAAAAATGCTCCCATGCAAATGTGTCTGGGTTTTGCTTCCATTTTGGAGCCCAAAGCAGCTCTGTGCCTCCCATTTTCTGGTTGCCAGAGCCGCCCTGGGCAGAGCTGGAAAGTTGAAGCCGTGGATTATCTTTCTTCTGGGAAGAAAACTGGAGGGAGCAGCTGACTTGGGACTTGGAGGGAATCAAAGCCCTACCCGAAGGGAAGGGGGGAGCTGGGCCTCTTTCTGTTAGTCTTTGAATTATCTCTGGGTCCCTGAGGACATCCCCAAACAGGACACAGGATTTTTCCAGTGCCGTGGGATTTTTCCTGTCTCCCCACAGCAAAGCACGCACTGGCTGATGGTAACTCTGCATCCCTGGTGTCACCTCAGTGGTGTAATGGACATTCCTTGGGCAGGCAGAGTCTCCTGTGTCCTCCTGCTCATGGACACTGTCAGATCCACATCAGCCTTCCCGAGCTCCCCAGGTATCCCGTCACTGTGCACCCATGGGATCCCTCCCCGCTCCTCTCCACCTGCTGCAATTCCCCACTTCAGGGACTGAGCCCTGCCTGGGGACCCCTTGTGATGTCCCTCAGAGGGAAGGGTGCACACAGAATTTCCAGGGAGTCACCTGCACCTTCCCCACACTTGTGCTAAAGGAGTAACAGGAACCTGAAGTGGGATCCTCATCTTATGGAAGAACAATTCAATATTTTATATTAGTTAGTCTTCTCCTTTACTCCGCGGCTGGTTTGTGCCTGGCTGATTATTCAGCACCTTCTTCCTCTCTTCTGGAGAGGGAACAGTCATGGAATCAGAGAATGGTTTGAGTTGGGAGGAACCTTAAAGCCCATCCCTTCCTGCCATGGGAAGGGACACTTTCCCAAACCCCATCCAACCTGGCGTGGATGGAGGTCAGCCTGGATGAAAAAGCTCCAGGATCATGGAGACACACACAGAGGCCTCTCCGGGATTCCAGAGGGAGGATGAGGCAGCCATTCCCCATCACTCTCTGACTTCTGGGCTCAGGAAGGCCCTTGCTGCCCATCTGTGGGAAACCCGAGTGGAGCAGCTGAAGGAAGATCACGGAACAGAGGAGGAGAAGGTGCAGCTCCAGGCGCTGGGAGATGCTGGTGTGAACCTCCCTCTCCCTCATCCCTGCCTTCATCCACAACGGATCAGCTGCTTCCTGCTCTGCCTTTAATTCCTGCTATTTGCAACATCTGAGTTGTGCCAAAGTGGTCTCGAGACCTAATTCCTGTTTATGACTCCTTCTGAAAGAGAGGAACTGCTCCATGAATACTGAATATCCAGAGAGATGGAATGATGCCACCAGAATTCCCTCAGCTGGCGAGGATGAGGTTTGCAAATCCCAGGTGGAATCCTGCCCCACCCCTTCTCCAACTGCTCCAAAATGGCTGAATTTCTGTGCCCATGTTGGTTTTCTTCCCTTTTTTTTTGGCTCTTGCTTCACTCCTGATGAGGTTTTGCCCTCTGCAAACAGAGCAGGGCAGATCCAAGAGCAGGTGGCTGAATCCATCAAATAAATGGGAAACTTCCTGGGAGCACCAGTGAGCCTGGGCCAGAGCCAGGATCTTCTGCTGATATTTTAATGACGATAAATGCAATTAAGGAGGAGAAAGAGGAGCATTAAATTAAATAAAATAACCAAAGCTTGGAGATTCTGAGCAGGTGGGGTCATGACCCTCTCCTGGTTTTCCATTGGTGCGGGAAAGGTGTTGTTGGATCACCTTCCACCTGTAGAGCTCCTGTCCCGTCCCTCTGTCCCTCTGTTGCCTGTCCTGGTGGGAATTGACTAATCCTGGCCTTGGTTCTCACCCGCGCTGAGCACAGAGCTGCAGCACCAGACATCCCAATTCCTCCAACATCCCACCCTGCTGGAGAGGGATATTCAACGTGTGCTCTCTCTGCTGTTCCTGTCAGGCTGAGCCTCATCCCAGCTGCTGATGGGACATCCAGTAACTGGTCATCCCATCCCTGGGAAGGTCCAGTGGTCTGCTGGAAGACACATTTTGCCATGAAGAAGGATTTTACCATGAGGGTGGAGAGGCCCTGGCACAGGGTGCCCAGAGAAGCCGTGGCTGCCCCATCCCTGGAAGTGTCCAAGGTGGGGCTGGATGGGGCTTGGAGCAACCTGGGCTAGTGGAAGGTGTCCCTTCCACGGAATGAGATGGTCTTTAAGATCACTTCCAATGATTTTGATTCCATGATTCCATGTGATCTTAACTGTGCATCTCCAGCAGTGCCCAGGACTGTGGTGGTACCAATGGCCAAACTCACTTGGCTCCTGGAGGAGCTGGAAGAGCCAAGGACACCCATTTCCCAGCTGGAGCAGTGGTATCATCAAGTAGGGGGATGACTGGTGGTCCCAAATCGCTGTGGGATTGACAGCTTGGCATTTGCTGATCCCACCAGGAGCAGGCAGCTTCCCAGCGTGGGAGCACTGCCCTCGGACACAGTGCCTCTGTGTCTGCCGGTGCCGTATCGCCTGGATCTGCTCCTGAGCCTTTCCGGGGGCAAGGACAGGACAAGGGGGTTTTGCTGGGCCCGGAATAATTGCCAGGTTTCCCTCACACTGGCCTGTGCCGTGCTGAGCCACTGCTTCCCATTGGCTCCAGGTTTCCTAACGAAGTCCCGCGGGTTTCCCACCTTCCCTCTCCCCTTCTGGAACAGTCACTGCTCCTGAAGAATTTAAAGCTTCTTTTGTTCAGGACTAAAAATGCCTGAAAATAATCATTAAAAATGAAATTAAATTAATTGAAAAGGGAGCCATTCCAAGCTGGCTTCCTTCTAGCCGTGACAGATTTTCCATCTGGGTTTGCTTCACCTTGGGCTGGGTATGAACCTGCATCTCCCAGAGCTGCCTGGGGGAGGTTTCTTTGTGTAGGGATGCCTTGGTGGATGGTGGTTGTCCCCAGCATGCCAGCAGCCATGGGGACACAGCAGAGCAGAAGTGATCTGCTGTGGTATCCCAGGAATACCAGCGCTCCAGTCCTGGCTCATCCTCCCCTTCCCAATGAGGGCATCTCTGCCATGGGCTGCAGGACTGAGCCCCATCTCTGAGGCTTTTCATGCAAAACCCAGGGTGAGATATGCTCCAGACTGTCCTGGGTTATTTTTTTGCTCCTTTCAGAAAATTCTAACCCCATCCATGGATTTCCAGGCCAGAAGGGACCACTGTGACCAGCCAGGCTGACCCCCTCCATTCCACAGCCTTGGCAGAGACCCCATTGCTCGTACTCAAACCGAAACACATTTTTGAGAAAGATCCCCGGTCTCTGTGAAAAGCCTTTGAGTGATGGAGATCCCACTCTGTCCCCAGGGATTTGTTCCAACGCTTAATTGCTCTGACGGCTCAAAATGTGCTTCTTATTTCTAATCTGGATTTGTCTTGTTTCGGCTTCCAAGGAGGGATGTTGTAATGCCTTTTCCTGCTAGATTAAAGAGCCGGCTGCTATCAGAAATCTCTTCTCCGTGCATATGCTCGTGGCCCGTGAGCAAAGCACCTCTTGGTCTCCTCAATAAACCAAACAGCCGGAGCTTCTTCGCTCTGTCACTGTAATGCACATTTTCCACTGCCTTGACTCACTCCCAGCTCGTTCCTGAACCCGTTCCAAGTTCTCCTGCTCTGGTTGGAAGCGCAGATGAGAGCACTGAAGGCAGCATCCTCCTCGTGCCATGTGGCCTGGTAGGGGTGGTTCTCCCTCCCCTTTGTGACCCAGCCAAGGATGACGCTCCTCTCCCGAGCCTGGATTTGTGCTGCTCCGGCTGCGGAGTCGCGGGGCCTCGGCACTGCCAGCTTTGGGTGTCACAGGAGTGGGACACGGCCGATTGTCCGTGGATGCACTTCCCAGGTCTGCAGGACCCGGCTATTTCAGGTCCGATGAACCAGAGACGTTCCAGACAGGCTGAGCTGTACCTCTGTCTCTGCTGGAGGCTTGGAGAGCTGCCCCGGAGGGGAAAAGCAGAGGGAACCCAACCACCCATGTCCACCCACAGAACTCCCTCTGAATCCTGGCCTTTTCACCCAATTTCCCAAGTTCGATGCTGACACGAGGTGGGATTTATAAGGGCCAAGCAGAGCTCAGCAGGGTTTGGTTGGGGTGGCTGTGGGAAAAGGGAGGGGGAGAGGAAGGGCTGGAATTTGTCCAATTCATCGTTAAAAGTCAGCGTGGTGGGATTCACCCACCGGCTCATTAGCGCTGGGGCTCTTGGAGCTGTTGGAGCTGTGGGAGCAGCTCCCTGCGAGATTAATCATCTGTGACCCATCCGAGCTGGGCTTTGGCCTCCTTTCCAAAGCCTGTCCTGTCCCTGTTCCCTACCCACCGCCGGCCAGAGGTCGGTATCCCTCTTCCCTGCGAACAATGGAGCCGGGGCTGCAGCAGCTGGAGCAGCTGCTGATGGTTGCCAGCTGTGTTGCCTTAACATCTTCCCATTATCTCCGGCCTGCTGGCTAACTCCATCCTGGGGGAAGCTTCGGCCTGGCTTTGGCAGAGGAAGGAGTCTCCCTCCCAGCATGGAAATTTGGCCGGGGGATGACTCGCTCTGCCCTAAACATCTGTTGCCGGCTTGGCGGGAGCAGGGCTGCAGCTGGCACGGCCGTGGGGTGGTCAGGAACACCCACAGGAACATCCACAGGAGCATCCCGAGGAACACACACAGGAACACACACGGGAACACACACAGGAACACACACAGCCTCCCCACGCCGTGCCCTGCCATTCCTGGGGCTGGGACACCAGGCAGAGCCTGGGATGGGGGCCAGAAAGACTGAGCATGGGGGGGCCTTGACCAAGGGAAGGCCATTCACATGGGACATCCTTTCATCCTGTCTTGAAGGATCCAAGGATTCCTCTCAGCCCTTTGGCAAACTCTGCTCCATGAGGGTTGGACACTCTGGATGGAAGTGCCAGAGCCTGGATCAGTGAAGGGAGGAATTAAGCCCCCGAGCTGGTCCTGACCAGTGAGGCACAGCGTGGGGTGGGACACGGAGTAGCCAGACCAGCAGGGCTGGATAAACCGGCAGTGCCCTTGGCGGACCTGCCCATGAGGTGCTGCAGGAGCAGGGTGGGAGCAGGAGCAGGGAAGTGGGATGCTGTGGGGATGGCATTGATGCACACTGGGTACATAGGGAGCCACCCTAGAATGGTTTGGGTTGGAAGGGACCTTTCAAGGCCACCTAGACCAACCCTCCTGTAGGGACCTTCCACCAGACCAGGGTGCTCAAAACCCTGCCTAACCTGACCTTGGATGATTCCAGGCATGGGGCATCTCCCACCTCTCTGGACAGCCTGTGCTGGTGTTTTACCCCCTGGCAATGCTCAGAGGGGTTTAATCCTCTGAAAAAAAGTGGATGCTGATGGAGCTGCAACACTCCCAGGGCTCCAGAGGCTGTCTCACGTGAATGCCATGTGCTCTTGTTATTACGGAGCAGGAGGGGATGTGGGAGATGCTGTGTCCTGCCTGTTCTCCCGGCTCCTGCTGGGGGAAAAAACCTGAGCCCGTGGATCCAGCCCTGTCTCTGGATGTGGCACTTTTCCTGAGTCCCCCTGCATGGCTTTCCAAATCCACGGCTGTGGAGCAGTGGGAGGGAGCCGGGGGGAGGCCGTGTGGAGGGGCCCTGCCAAAGCTGGAGCACGAGAGGGAAAACGAGAGTCCCGAATAATTTGAGAACCTGACCGTCTCTCGCTGTTCAGGTTTTGTGAACATCCTTAACGGAAACACATGTGGAACGAGCTCTCTGCGGATCTACCCGAGAAGGCTTTTCCGTTTTTGCTGCGTTTGCAAACTGCAGATGACTCCTTCTCTCCACCTCAGTGAACTACTGAGCAGGGACCCTGGACTCGCTCCTCCATTTTCATCCAGAGCCTCTGCCAGCGTCATAAACCCAGTAAAACATTATGGCACTTTGCACCCACTGGGAAACCAAATGTATTTTAATGTAGATTTAATAGATTTCAGGTCTTTCTGTTATTAAATTTGCTTTTCATTCACCCCCTCCCCCTCTCTTTGGTGCCTGAGACTCAATGGGAAATTTGAAGTGTATTAAAGCAGCATCTCGCAGAAACAAATCCAGATGGCCTGGTACAAATCAGGGAAAAAATCACATCAGAATCCATTAGAACCCCAGCCCAAATGCAAGGCACATTCCGGCAGGCACAGCCCTCCCCGTTCCTCAGCTCCTCGCTCCATGACAGCCAGGAAACATGTGCTTTCTTCTCCAGCTTCTTGGGAAGAGGATGGATCTGACAGCCTGGAAGCTGCCGGCCAGATTCCTCCATGGAGAGTGCTGGTGAAAACAGGCACTGGAAAGGTTGAGGTCAACTGGGGTGTTCTGGTTTTTCCTCGCTCTAACTGGGAGCTGAACGTGACCCTCGAGCTCTGGCTCTCTCAGCGGAGGGGATGGTGCAAACCTCTGGTCCCACAGGGTGATGTTCCAGGGGCTCTTCTTCCTTCAGGACCAACCTGCCCCTCCAGCCAGCACCGGCAGACTCTATTCCCACTGGTTTTCCAATGCCAGAGGATGCTGCTTTTGGGATTGCAGACACAGCTCAGTGGAGAGGGGACCCTGAGAGGTGTCCATGCCTTTGGTTCCTCTCCCTGCTGACTCCCAGAAACACAGCACAGGATCATGGAATCATGGAGTCAGAGAATGGTTTGGGTGGGAAGGGGCCTTTAAAGGTCATCCACGGGCAGGGACACCTTCCACTGTCCCAAGTTGCTCCAAGCCCTGTCCAACCTTGGACACTTCCAGGGATGGGGCAGCCACAGCTTCTCTGGGCAACCTGTTGGAGATGGAAATGGGTGGGAATCATCCTTCTGCCTGGGGGTCTGCTGCCAGCAGAAGATGCTGGATAGGTCTCCTCATCCATTCCCTACCAGCACACGTATCCCAGGAGTGAGGCTCCTCTGGAGCACGCAGAGTGGGCGGCATTGCAAGGAGATGCTTTGCCAGCTAAACACAGTTCCCTGTTTTCCACAGTTTATTAGTGCTTCCAACCATTCTGGTGAGGAAGGACAGCCCGAATCGCCAGGTGAGAATGGATTGCTTCCCTTTCTCCTCGAGCGAGCACCGCTGGGACACAGAGGCAGGAGGGAGCCGAGGCGAGGGCCGGAGCAGGCAGGATTATTTATTTCATCTGCACTGACATTTGTGGAGTGCTCCTCAGTGGAATTCCCCTCCGGTCTCCATGCCCACTCCTCTGGCTCCAATCCCCACACGGCCCTGCTCTGTTTGCCTTCAGTTAATATTCAAGCAAACAGAATGAGTTACAAGGAGGAATGGCCATGGAAACAGTGAATTTTAAGGCCCTCTTGTAAAATATTCATAGAAAGCAAATTTTGAATTAATACAAAATGTGTGTGCTGAAGCCCCAGTGCTCAGAGTCATCTACTCAGGGAAGGGAAATAATCCCAGCTGACCTATAGGGCCAATAAAGCAGCTTGACTTTGGAATTCTCGCAGTAAACTGCCT
Organism: Dicrurus megarhynchus; assembly: GCA_013399195.1. Lineage (NCBI taxonomy): Eukaryota > Metazoa > Chordata > Aves > Passeriformes > Dicruridae > Dicrurus > Dicrurus megarhynchus. Next base: position 194,234 of record VXAD01005152.1, on the reverse strand, counting down.
GTGAACAAGACACAGGCCAAGAATTATGTGCAGAAATTATTCATTAAGGGCCTAATCCAAAACCCAGCTAAGTCAGTGGAAAGATCCCCCTATGTTAGGCCCCAAATAATTCTGGATAATGAATACATTGGAGAAAACAGTGATCCTTTCCCAGATAACTCAATGAGCAGAAGAAAAGGAGCAGAACTTCCCAGAGCATAGGCAGGGGCTGTAAATAACAACCTGAGTTAGAGTGGATCTTTCCTGCTCCACATCTGCTCCTCCCCGGCCACCGGAGACGTGGTGGGAGCTGGAGGATGCACAACACCCCTTCCTCCGTGGCTGCAGCTCCCACAGGGATAGGGATCAACATGAGACACCTCCCATGGAGACAACGCCAACCTGGCCCCACGCATCCTCTTCCATCCACGGGGCTCCTGGGAAAAGCAGGTCATGGATGTAGATGGATAAGGGCAAATCCTCCGTGCTCGCTGCACCCCCCGCCGCTCGGCTCATCCCTTCCCGAGGAAATCGGGCTGAAGAGATGGTTATGAGTTGTGGCTTCTCCGAGGATCTAATTGCAAAGTACCCTGGGAGAGGCGGGAGGCACGGAAATATATTATTGCCTCTATTGTTATTATTATTATTATTACTATTCCTATTAGAACACGGCAGTAATTCCATCAACAGATCCCGGGGACACCGTAAAACACAGGAGCAAGGATTGAAGTTGCCCGGGGGCCTCAGAGCTGGAACGACCCAATTAATAGCTGTATATTTTTATGGCCACATTTAACACTATACATTAATCCCACAAATCTTGCCGTATTATTAAATGCTGCTTTTTATCTTGCTTTAGCTTTGTTTGTGTTTAGGATGATGCCGGTGGCTGGGAAGTCAGATTTGTCCCTGAAAATTGGGCCCTATCTCCAGGGTGATGGAGGGAAATAAACAAGGGGGTGTAAACAGCCAGACTTCGAGGCCTGGATGGTGGAGGGAATGATTCCCTTGTCCTGCTGGTCTGGATTTGTGACACCAAGCAGACAGTGACGGGGAACCAGAGACTTGGGAATGGTGGCACTGGAAAGGGAAATGGCTTAAAAAAACTCAGGAGAACCAGCAGCACGTTGTATTTGTCAGCTATCTGGATAAAACATATCTGCATCCAATATCAGTGTAATGGGAAGCCAGTGTCAGGGAGGGTGACCCCCAGTCCATCTGGATGCAATTCCGGCTTCACATCTGAAAATCAAATACATATTTTTGAAGCCTATCAGACAGAAAAGGCTCCTTTTTTCGCCTCTCCCTCGGCGTGTGCCTGGCTCTGATGTGTGGGGACGTTAATGGGGTTATTGTGGCAGGGGTGTGACACAGGGGATCGAGTCCCCTTCCCCTGTCTGGGTCAGCCCCATGGAGAGGGCTGGAGTCCCTTATGAGTTCACAACCAGGGCAAGGCACCCCTCCGGCTCTTCTCGGGACCCGGTACTGGGAAAGGTTTCCTTTCCTTCACTTGAGGTCATGGATATGCAGCAAGAGTGGAAATTCACCTTTGGAGACTCCCTTGTGCTCTGTACAGCTCGGAAAATTTGGAGGAAGAAAGCTGTTCCAGGGCTGGCAAGTCCTCCCCGGCTCCTCTTCCAGGTTTGATGGGATTTCATGTATTTGAACGCTCGCAGAAACACAATTTCAGAGCGGGGGAGAGCCGGGAGGAGCCAGGCGAGTGCTACCAGCAGCAGGGAATGCTGCAGCCGGGAAGGGCTGAGCCGGTGCGTGTGAGCATCCATGGAAAAGCCGCGCTCCGCCAACCCGGGCACGGCGCAGGCCCCACGTGCCTGATGGCAGGCGGCCAAGGCAAACGCCATGGTACATGAACTACAAGTAAACACAGCTTGAGTTTCACATGTCAAATATGCTCAACAAACTGCTGGCGGATAATCTACAGGCCAAGGAACCAGACAGAAAATGTAGATGATGAATCAGTTGCAATGATGAATAAATTAGGGGCTGGAGCAGTTTGCCCATAGGCGGCTCGGAGAGGCCAACGAGGAAAAACGCGGCACGCACACGGTTCGCCCAGAGCTCGCTTTTCCTCCGAGCCGAAGCTCTCCCTGGTGGCCCTGAGGGCTGGGCAGGCTCTGTGCTGCCTCTTCAGGGTTTTGCATGGGTGAAAAAAAGCAGTTTATGCTCAGGAGGAGCTGCTGCAGCCCTTGCAGAGCATCCTGGGTGGCTGCCACCAGGGCAGCATCGCTGTGGCCATGAGCAGCCTCTTCCTCATCCCTTTTTTTGGCTGGTCTTCTTTTATCTGGGTCCAGCTCGGGGCGATGGGTTGGCGTGGCTGTGGGTTGGGTCATGATGGTGGAGGGTGGTGGTCAAGGGGCCAGTGGGGAAGGAGGCAGAGGTTGCACCAGGGGATCTTCCACCCGCCATTCTCCCACCCAACAGTCTCCCAAATCTCTCCCTACGCTCTCCCATCCAACCATCTCCCACCCAATTCTCTCCCACCTGACTCTCTCCCACCCAACTCCCACCCGACTGTCCCACGCTGGGGTGAAGTTTCCAGCCCCTGCTGATTCAGTCGGCCAGAGCTGCCCATGGCAGCTGGAAAGAAACATTCCCATCTCCCAAACTCAAACAGGAAGATTCATTAACCGTAAAAATATACAGAGCCCCAGCCCTTCAAAAGCTTGCAATTTATTTTACTCAAGGCAGCCAAACTTTATATAATGGGAGATGAATGCTGGGATCAGGGACCAGCCGAGGAGGAAGGGGCCGGGAGCGAGCGTGGGGACAGTGGCGGGGTCGGAGGAGGAAGGGGAGGAGGAAGGTGGCTCTTAATGAAGGGACAGGCTCCAGGGGAGCTGGGCAGAAGGGGATTGTCCAGGAGGATGGAGAAGGTGGGGGCAATGTGAATGATTGATGAGCAGGCGAGCGGAGCAATCAACGTGCCACTTTATCCCAACAACAACCCCGGAGCCGTTGGTATTTATCCAGGCCCCAGCCTGATTATTATTGTAAGGGAGATTTCTCTAATCAAAACTCCAAAATTACACGCAGGCCTTGCTGATTAATATTCCATGATAACAGCAGTGGGGCACATCTGGCAAAGGAGCTGCGATTTCTGCATTACCAGTGTCCATTTGGTGGAAGGATAAAATCCACATCCTCGGTGCTGCCAGGGCACTCTGGGTTCCCATCGTAGGGCACTGTTGGCACCATGCTGGATCTAAGTAACGCCTGACCTGCACAATCCTTCTGCTCCAGGGTCTTGGGAAGAGGTACTGTGGCTAGAGCCTTGCCCATGTGACCATTCCCACTTTGGGAAGCTCCGGTTGAGCTCTTTGCCGGCTGCGCCGCTCCGCTTGTCCCTGGTGAGAAACAAGCGATGTTAATGGGATTTTTTTTGGAAGCCAGGATGGAAACAGTCTCACCTCATATTATAAAACCCAACAAATACGTGCAAGGCAGCAGGGCAAGGAAATTCCGTCTGGGATGTCGGTGCTGGGAGCTCCGGTCTCCAACTCCGCTGTACAGACAGGGATACACAGGCTGGAAACAACATTTGCCTGGCATCACATGGCTTTTTTTGGAATGATTCCTCTTTCCCAATGGAGATGGTGGAGCTGGGTCAGCTTCTGCCCCTGCATGGTTGTGGAGAGGAAATGTCTGGGATCCTCCTCCTCACTCCAACTGGTGGGAAGTCAGCTCTGATTTGGGTGGGATGCGTTCCAAGGGATCATAGCCTTGACTTGGACAGGATGTGTTCCACGGGATGATAGCCTTGACTTGGGCAGGATGTGTTCCATGGGATGACAGCCTTGATTTGGGCAGGATGTGTTCCATGGGCTGATAGTCTTGATTCGGGCAGGATATGCTCCACTGAGAGAGATTGATAACCAACCCCCGTCTATCAGCTAGTGAGAGGTACATCCATTTTTCCCAGGGATACGTTAGGAATCTCAGGCTGGAAGTGGGGATTCCTCTCTCATGTTGATGGGAGGGTGCTTCTTATACCCCTAAGACAAGCAGATGGGAGAGGGGTCCTGTGTTTTCCAAACGGAGGGATAAACTGGGTCCTTTATTTTCTGAGCAGTTTGGAGAGCAGCAGCACAAGCAGAACCGGAAATGCCTTGTGGGGAGAATATCCTCATGGGAATCTGGTGTAATGGGAATCTCACAAGAATTCCAGCTCAGCTGGGAAGCTTAAATAGGCTTACGAGAAGCTTTGGATAAAAACTTCTGCATTTGGATGCTTTAACCAAATGTCTGAAGACTCCCTTGGCACAGGGAGCTGCTGTTTACCAGCCGGAATGGAGATTCTCCTGGATGGAGAATCATGGAATCCCAGGATGGTTTGGGTTGGAAGACACCTTAAAGCTCCTCTTGTTTCACTCCCTGCCATGGGCAGGGACACTTTCCACTATCCCAGGTTGCTCCAAGCCCTGTCCAACCCGGCTTTGGACACTTCCAGGGATGGGGCAGCCACAGCTTCTCTGGGCACCCTGTGCCAGGGCCTCCCCACACTCACAGGGGGGAATTTTTTCCTAAAAAGAAGGAATTGCCAGTGGGAGACTCTTGTGCCCTTCCCTGCATTTCCAGACAGTGCTGACCTCAGGAGCCTGAGCTCAGGGATGCTGGGGACCATTTGCCCCCTCTGCTGTCCTCATCCCCAAAATCTGCAGTTAGGGCAGCTCAGAGCAGAGCAGCTCTGAATGTGGGACGTGGTGGGGCTGGGGGGATGGGATGGGATGGGTCTGTCCTGTTCCTGGTTTCCATGTTGCTCCAAGTTTGGTTCCTCTCCAAGCCGAGGTACCTGGAGCTGGGCCGCAGCCAGGTTCTGCATTATTGGGGATTTATGAGCCATGATTTATGGGCCAGTGGCTGGGCTGCTGTTCCATACCCTCACTGAGGAGGCCAATTTTATGCCTAAACTCTATTCTTGGATTGCTGTACCTCCAGAAACAGCGGTTAAAGGAAAAGCGCTTCCCAGTCACCCACTGTTCCCAGGGCTGGGGAGCGGAACGGGGGCAGGTTTGGTGCCATTTCATGAGTTTCAGTGCCAGAAGGGAGCTCCTGGGAGGGCTGGTCGGGTTATCCAGGCAGAAAACCTGATCCCAAGACCCCTCCTTCCCAAAAAAAGACCCTGCTGGCCGCAGCAGAGCAGGATGCCACACGGCTGGCCGGAGGTGGCAATGGCTGTGGCGGGTGGCTCGTCCCCGGATCCCATCTCCTGCCGCTCCCCGGCAGCTGCCCCGAGCCGAAAGCAAATCCCTGCCGGCAGCGTGGGGGGAAAGGGCCGAGGAGCGCTCCGTTCCCTGATGGACACGGACCATCTGTCCCCTCCGTCCTTGACATTCCAGCAGAGCCGTTCCGCCGCTCTCCGCTGGCAATTTCGCGTGTCCTGCCGGCCGTCGGGAGACGTGCCACGGCCTGGGGACACAGCTGCTGCCGGTGCCAGGGGCAGCCTGTGCTGGGGGACACGGCCACCCCACACCTGTCTGCGCTCGCCGGGTGACGCGGGGCCGCTTTCATCCCGCTGCCGGGGTCGTGCTCAGGCTCCGCTCCGCAGCGCCCGGGGTCAGGGCTGGAGGGGCATTGCCACCTGGCTCCCATTAGGAGGGCTCCGTGCTCCGGAAGAGGGCTATGTCATTCCCTCACTCCTGCCAATTATCCCGCTAGGTCTCTATTAGGCTGCCCAAAACAAGCCCTCCCCATCCCGAGCTCTGACAGCCCGGCAGACGCGGCCGTGCCGAGGCTCTTTCCCAGGTTGGGCTGTGGAAAAGGCTGTTCCCGCCTTCCCCTTCCTCTGCTCAGGGTAATCGGGCTCATTTTAATCCTTTTCTCCTGCTTTTTTCTCTTCTCCCTGCTTGGCTGAGCTGAGAGGTGGCTCCTCGATGGGGTTGGGTAAGGTGCAGCCAGAACCTTGGGTTTGGTGTTCAGATCTCTCCAAAATTAAGGCACAAGGGTGGCTGTGAACACAAGAAGCCATAAACCCGGCTCTCCACAGTGCCCTGGCTCAAGGGGAGCGATGCCCACTCGGAGGTGCCACCTCCAAGGCCCCTGTTATGGGATTTGGATCAGAAAAGCAGCTCCTGGGCTGTGAGAGTTTTTTTTCCAGCTGCTCCTGGGCTGCTCCACCACCAGCTCTCTGCTCCTGGGGAACAAATCAAGTAGCAAACCACTGAGGTTTGCTGCATGGCTGCCCTCCCCACGGCTCCCCAGGTAAGTGTTGCTGTAATAGGATTTGCTCCACATCCCTGGAAACCCCTCGGAGGAGGATGTGGGGTTTTCAGCACGTTAACTCCTTCATGCACCACAGAGGGTGAAACCCCAGCACGGCCACATCAAGCCCCGGGCTCTGCTGAGAGCCTTGGCCAGGGCGCTGCAGCTGTGGGAAGCAGCTGGTGGGTTTTGGGAGATAGAGGGAGGGAGAGAAAGGTCATGGAGAGAACCATCCCGTGGGAACACGGCAGCTGTGGGAAGCAGAGCCTGTACATCAGGAACACCATAGGCTTCTCCCCCAGGGTGAGGGGCACCAGGCTCTGCCCCCAGCCCAGCCAGGCTCACCAAAGCCTCCCGATCTTCGCTGCTTTTCCCTGTTCTCATCCCATTGTTTAACAGCAGAAAATGCCAGATCAGATCCCTTAAGCCACAGGGCTGGATCTGGGAATAAATTGCCTTTCCCAAGGAAGGGTTTCGGGGTGCCTGTGTGGTTTGGCTGGAGGGTCCCGAGCACAGAGGAGACCAGGCACTCCAGGCAGGGGGCACCCATGGGAGTGCAACCACCTTGTGTGGGGACCATGGAAGTGCAGGGAAGCAAAGACCTGACCCGCTGGCAGGTACAGAGGTGGGAAGGTGCTGTGAGAGCAGATTTGGGTGCCCAGGGCTCCTCAGCCCACAGCAGGATGGCTCCTTCCCAACCTCCCCAGCGTCCCCTCCCACAGCATCCCTGCTTTGGCCTTGGGAAAGGGCTTGTGTTTATCCCAAACAGCCGTGACTTGTCTTCACGCCAAGCTAGAGGTTATTTGAGGCTGCTGTCTTGTTCATCAGATCCTCATGTTTCATTAAAAGAAATTAAGAAATCCTCCAATTCAGAACAGCAACAGCCTGGAGTAGCAGAAACCCCTCCATGCCTGAAGCTGCGATCCGCAGTGTGGAGCACCCTGGGCAAGGCTGAACTCCAGCTCTTGGCCAGGGCCCTCCTGAGCTCAGCTTTGGCCACAGGGCTCTGGGTGCTGACCCACTGGGGGGATGCCTGAGGTGTCCCAGCACACTGCCAGCTGTGTCCCCATGGGAGCTGTGACACGGCCGTGGTCACCCATCTCTCCATCTGGGATGGTCACCCTGCCCAGGGGCTTGTGCAAGGGGTGGGAGACACCCAGGACTTGGCCAGGAGCTGTTGGGGGGTCCCATCCGTGCAGCCCATGGAGGGGAAGCTGTCAGGCTCTGGAGTGGCCCCACCCCGGGGTGTGGGGCCGTGGGACCCTGGGGCTGCTGGGCCCCCAGACTGGAGCAACTGGAAATGGGGAAGATTCACAGCACAGAGACTGAGACTATAAAGGGAGCTGAGGAAGCTCATAAGGAGGTGTAAATTGGAACAATATGGGCTGTGTCGTGTCCTGATTTGGCTTCGGGGAATTAAGAGCTAATCTTTTCCCTGAGACTGGGATTGCTGGAGTTGTGCATGCGGCACACGAGGGAGTTTGGGATTGCTGAGCAAAGCCGATGCAGGAGATGCAGGGCTGAGGTTTGGGATGATGAGTTTTACATTTGGTCTTTCTGTGGTTATTGAGGGGCACGTTTAAAGTAAAAGCCTCCTCCTGCAGATCTTCTTTGTTAATAAAGGATCCCTGTGTGCGCTCAGCCGAGAGAAATAGGGACCAAACTGGTGCCAGTGGGCTGGAAATGGGTGGCAGCAGGTTGTAAAGGAGGCATCTAGGAGAGCTCAAATGCCAGAAATCAAAGCAATTCCACCTGGGAATGGCGGGACTGGGTGTGGATGGAGGCCGCTGGGCTGGGAAAGGAGGGGTGGGTGATGCTCCAGCCTCCAGCCCTCAGCCTAAAGTGGGGCTTTGGCTCCTGGCAGGGATTTGCCTCCTACCCACATCACTCCTGTGCAAGAGATGTGGAATGAAAACAAATCTATATAATGTTTAAAGCCAGGCTGGACAGGGCTGGAAGCACCCTGGGATAGTGGAAGATGTCCCTGCCCATGGCTGGGGGTAGAACAGGATGGGCTTTTTGCCTTCCCACCCATTCTGGGACTGTGATTCTATAAATGTGAGCTCCATCAATGAACACACACAAAGACATTAAGAAACTGCAATTCTCACTGAAAACTTGGCATTGCAATGATATAACGCAGCAATACTCCATGGACTCCATCCATGTGAACGCTCTTCAGGAACATTTGGCTTGAGAGGTTTTTTTCATTTGCTTTTTCTCCAAAACTGCTGTTCCTGCTCTCACGAAGGTTTTGGGGCCTCCCCCGTGCAGCCCCCACGCCGTGCCCTGGCAGGAGGCTCCGGCTGCAGCCCTGCCTGTGCCCCAGCCCCTGCACCCTCCTCCTCCTCTCCCAGCAAGTTCCTTTGCTATCTAGGTCAAAGATTAGCAACAGCAATAAAAAAAAGAGGAGAGAAAGCAAAAGCCAGCAGCGCGCCTTTCATGCGGACATTATTTGCTGCTCGGCACGGAAAACACATCCCCCCTGCACTTCAGGCTCCAGCCTTTCCACACCGGGCTGAGCAGGAGCAGGAGCAGGAGGAGGCGGAGATGGTTGCGTGCGTGTGGAGGGATCAGCAAGGCCAGCCTGGAGGCAGGACTGTCCCGGCCCCGGGAGCACCTTCCCACCCTCCCAACCTGGCTGATGATGCCCATGGCTGCTCTGGGGAGGGGGACGAGCCTGGCCTGCCCTGGGCAGGCCACAAGCCCCCCTGGGGCATGGAAGAGCTTTCCCTGGAAATAAATCCCTCCCCTGCAAGGCACCAAGTCCTGTGTGCTCCTGCTCCAAGGGCTCAGTGTCCTTGGGCTGTGCTGGGTGCTGGGGGTGCTGTGCAGACCTGTGAGGGTCCTGGGGGTACTGGGCAGCTCCAGAGGCTGCTGGACAACCCTGGGAGGGTGCTGGGGGTGGTTGGCAGTCTCAGGAGGATGCTGGGCAGCACCACGAAGGTGTTGCGGGTGGTTGGCAGCCCTGTGAGGGTGCTGAGGGTGGTTGGAAGCCCTGGGAAGGTGTTAGACTGCCCTTGGAAGGTTCTGGGGGTGGTTGACAGCCCTGGGAAAGTGCTGGACAGTCCCAGGAGGGTGCTGGGGGTGGTTGGCAGCCCTGGGAAGGTGCTGGACAGTCCCAGGAGGGTGCTGGGGGTGGTTGGCAGCCCTGGGAAGGTGCTGGACAGTCCCAGGAGGGTGCTGGGGGTGGTTGGCAGCCCTGGGAAGGTGCTGGACAGTCCCAGGAGGGTGCTGGGGGTGGTTGGCAGCCCCAGGAGGGTGCTGGGCTCAGGTGGTGGCAGCCCAAGGCAGTGTGGCCGTGCCTGCCAGCCCAGATTGTTTCAGCCCAGTGCCCGCACAAGTGGGTTTGCTAAAGCTGCAAGTTGATCTCATGGAAGGAAATTGAATTGTCGGCGGGGCCGGGTTTTATCTGGGCTTTGGGCTCCGCTGCCTGGCTCGGCCTATTAAGGTTTGCTCGTCAGATTACAGACACAGCTTGGGGTGAGAGGTCACGTTTAAATCGTGCCTCTTTCCTTTCTCATCAGCGACAGTGGCTCTGAGGGGCTGGAGAGGTTTGGGGGAGCTGGGGGTGGGTGGATGAGCCCCTGGGCAGCTGCCCGTGGGCACTGCAGGGTGAGCTGGGAGATGCCAGGTGAGAGATCTTGTTCCTAAATGTGTTTTTCTCCCAGCCACAAATGTGGGTGACCTACTATTTTTACTCCCCAAAAAAATAGGAAGGGAAAGGCAATGCTAAAAATGACCTTTCTGCTCTAATCACAGGGCTCTGGGAGCTGGAGATTTAAGGCAATTTATAAATAGAGTCGGAAGGTGCCCACTGATACCTTAAGTGAGGTGTGTGGGGACACTCAGCACTCCGGGGAGCTGTGGCTGCCAGGACTGGCTGCAATGGGATGGCGAGTGGCTTGTTAGTGGTGACAGAGCCCGGCTGTCCCCTTCCTGTCCCCCCAGCGCCCCTGGGTTAAGATTCTTTAATGACCTTAATCACCAGTTCATTTACAGCAGTCACTTTCCCCAGCGCTGCCCTCCCCCAGCATGGGAGCAGCGTCTGCTCCCCCACATTGCCCTTGGAAACTGCTCCTATTCCACACCACACAAAATACATCCAGGGCATTAAAGTCAGGGTGTTTTATAGGGGAGCTGTCAGGCAGCTCCAATCCAGGCTCTGACCTACTTAAAAGTTGTCCTAATCAGGGGAGGCATTTGTGTGTGTGCTGAGTTCACATCTCCACTTCCATGTGTCACCCTGGCGCTAGGAAATGGAAATGGGAATTATTTACAGAACGGAGCAGTCACATTGCGGAAGAAGAGGAGGAGGAGGAGGAGGCAGGGGAGCAGTGCTAGGTGCCTGAGCAGGCAGGGCGTGGGGGACAGCCCCGTGGGGATGGGAAGCAAGGAGGATGAGGAAGGGGTCTGGAATCAACCCTGGCACTGGGGCCATCTGGAAATGTGGGATGCTATGAAGCTGTGCCTGGAGGAGGAGGAGGAGGGGTGCTCACACTGCCCAGCAGGGACAGGGCTCTTGAGTTCAGTTGCCTTTCCTGCCAGAGATTTCCCATGGGATGAGCTGGGTGTGGCACCCCACGGATCACCAGGAGCTCCCAGCCCCTCCCAGGACCTGAGCTGGCAGGGCTGTGGTGGGGGAAGTCATGCTGGGGTGGAGGAGGGTCTCACACAGCTCACTGAGTGTCCCCAGCATCCCATCCCAGACGTGTTCTGCAGCCCAGGGAACATCCCGAGGCACAGATCCCAAGTCCATGCCAAGGGATTTGGTGCCCCTGTGCTCTGATGGGACAGTTCAGAGCTTCCAACGGCCTCAGCTCCTTGGGCAGCTCTGGATCACCTCTGTGTGGCATCCCTTGTGCCCCCCACTCCCTGTCCAGTGTGTGCTGGGAGGGATGAGGCACCACTGACACAGCATCCCGAATTCCCACAACATGTGCCTGCAGCCCGCAGCAAGTCGGGAGATGGAGCATGGATAGGTCACCTCATCCTCCAGGGAGCAGGGTGAGGGAAGGGCCCCCTCCTGCCCTCGGGGAGCTGATTCAGCCTCCCGGGATCCTGCACCCAGCACAGTCACGGCCTGAGGAGCAGCTCCTGCCCCGGAATGTGGGAGCAGAACTCCCGGTGTGGGTGGGATGCCGGCACTGCCCGGCTCCCACTGGGATCCTGGGAACCTCCCAGGTGGGATGAACATTGGGAGCTACCCCTCACTGCAGGGTGCACAGGGGGGAAGAGATGCATCCTTGGCAGGGCCGGGGATCTGCTGGGGAGGTGCTGGGAATTTAAATGTTCCTGAGGCCAAATCCCATTTCTTTGTCACTGTTCGGCATCAGGCAGGGAATGGGGGCACCCAGGCAGGGAATGGGGGCACCCAGGCAGGGAAGAGCAGCAGCCAGCTCCAAGTTCCTGGGAGTCAGGAGCCAGCCAAGCCCTTGCCCCTGCCCTGGCCATGGAGGTGAAGCCTCCGGCCGTAACATCCTGTTATCCTTGGCTGTTTTGGAGCTTGTCTGTGCTCACCCTCCGTTCCCCCTCCCAGAGGTGTTTGGACAAAATAAGAGGAGCTGGGGAAAAATGGATTTTCAGCCCTTCGGAGAAGGGACCAAACCAGGGCCTGCTGGGCAGTGCCTCTGAATTCCTGAATTCCCCCCGTCGCCCTCGGAGCGCGGTGGGACACCGGGCCTGCAGACATCAAAGGGGCAGTTTAATGGCCTGTGCCCGGGGTATCTGCAGCTTCCCACTGCCCCCAAGGCTCTCAATCCCTAATTAAACTCTGCACAGCATTCCTTCCCCATCACACCTCGTAAAAACGGGAACCCACCAAACCCGGGCTGGGCTGCTCCAGGGTAATGATCCAGCACGGAGCTGCTGCGGATCCACTGAGAGCAGGGACCCTGCCAGGGGCACCGGGACCTGAGGGGGACATGAGGGCTTCTTTCTGTGTCCCTCACTTTGGTTTATGTGCAAATAAGTCTGAATCCAGCATAACGAGAGGGAAAAACAACAGCAGAATTGGGAATGTGGCCCGGAGTGTGACCGAGGTGGCTCATGGGGACATGAGAGCTGGGACCTGCCAAGGACACGGCTGTGGAGGGCAGGGACAGCCCAGCACTGTGGCTTCTTCTAGGATGAAGCCCAGGAATATGGCAATTCTTGGAGCCACAAGGCTGTTGGAAGTCAGGGATTCAAAGAAGAACTTGAGATGGGAATTTTAACATTGATTCTGTAGAGCTCCCAATACGTGAAGCTAAAATCTTCCATCTCCCAGGCTCCACTTAGGCCAGGAAAACATGGATCTCTCCTGCTCTCTGCTCACACAGAATGTGAGGAGTTTTTCTGGAGCAGCAGCTTGTCCCTTTGTCCAGAGCCATCCCTGGAGGGATTTAAAAAGCTGTGGGACTTGGGGACATGGGTGAGTGGTGGCCTTGGCAGCGCAGGGCACTCGATGGGCTCAGAGGGCTTTTCCAAGCTAAATGGTCCTAGGACAGGGACTCTCCAGGCTGGAAAAGCTCTGGGTGATGCTTGGCCAGGTCTCCCAACACGGGCAGGAGCCGGAGGGCTCCGCTGCTCCGGCCTGGGCCACCGTCCCCCTTTAATGTGTTTTACACATGTGATGAATATCGAAGGAATTTGTTTTTTAAAGCCTGTTTTGATTGAAATCGCACAGAAAGCGCCTCATGCTCGGGGCCTTCCTGTGAGTTATTATTATTTTTTTCATTTTGGGGCAAGATTATGTTTCTTAGGCAAACAGGAAAAACAACAGGGAAAAAAGGCTCTGTTTGTTTCTTTAGCTTGGAGCTCAATCTTGGAGCGGTTCCCTGTGGTGGAGATGATGGAACAGCAGCGCCGTGGCACCAGAGGGTCCTGCTGGTGGTAATGGTTGGACTCCATGAGCTTAGAGGTCTTTTCCAACCTAAATGATTCCATAATTCTGTGATTCTGGGATGCAGGAGGAGCTGGCTGGGGTAACAGTTGTCCCCTAAATACAAACCCTTGTCCTCTGTCCTTCCTTGAGGCCCAGCTGTGCCCCCATCACAAGGACATGCCTTGAGGTGGCCCCCAGCAGCCCCTGCAAGCCCCTCCAAGAAACTTCAGCATGTGGCAAGCAGGATTCAGCCAGTGGGGTACCTGGGGGAGGCATTTCCCTCTCTTCCCCCTCCTCTGGAGAAGGAGGAGGGGGTGACCGGAGCTGCTGGAGGCCCTGCACGGTTTGGGGCCGCGGGTGGGAGCAGGAACCCCTCTTGGTGGGAACGAGGAGGCGTTTGCAGGTCATTCCAGCATGTTGTCCCAGTCAAATATTTGTCTAGTTAATAAATATATTGTTGTTTTTTGCAGCGAGGAAATGAGGAGACTGCGAAGAAAAATAATGAAAGGCCTTTCTTGTGCAGACCCGCTCGGCGAGGAGCTGGATCAGGCCCTCTCCTTCTCCTTGGCCCTCCCGCTCCCAGAAACCCTGCTGCGGATTTCACAACGGCGTGATTGACAAGATTAGGAATTATCTCCCCCTCTCCCTACATATAAGGTTACTGCTGCTCCAGGCACAGTGTGAAATTCCCCTTGCCGGAGCTCATTAAATGGGTCAATGGACGCGTTCCAGCTTCTCTGCAGTTCACAAAGGGCTGAGTCCTGGCCACCCCACCAAACCCTGTCCCAGGCTGTTGACGAGTAAGTGCTTCCATATGGCTCACCTCAGCATCTCCCAAAAGATAACACACAGCTAATGGCTTGCAGATTCCACGGATGCTCGTCGGGAAACGCGCAGGGACGGGGGCTCGGGGCTGCCTTCAATCACAGCTGATTGGGACCGAGGGGACCCGCGGGCTCCCTGCCAGCCCCCGGCCCCCGCAGACCCTCCCCCGGGCTGGGGGCACCGGGAAAGGGCAGCGGGTTCACGGAGTTGCCTCGGGAATTGGGAGCGGGAGAAGGGTGAGCAGCAGCCGCCGCCCTGGAGGCACTGGGGGCTGGAAGGTGAGGTGGTGCCCTCTGAGCTTTCACGGATCTTCGCAATTCCTGGGATGAGGAACTACAGGTATCCGACAGTGGCAAGAGCTGGTCCTGGTCCTGGATGCACCCCCAGGGCATCCGGATGCCTTCAGGCCAGAAAGCCACGGATGTGGGTTTGGTGATGTGAAGACAATGAAATGCAAGGAAAGCATTCCTGCCGGGATGTTTGCCTTTCTTCCCTTCTTTTGTTTCTAATTGTACTTCAGAATTGGATATTGGAAGAAATTCTTCCCTGTGAGGATGGTGAGAGGCTGGGATGGATTTCTTAGAGAAGCTGTGGCTGCCCCATCCCTGGAAGAGTCCAAGACCGGGTTGGACGGGGCTTGGAGCAAGCTGGGATAGTGGAAGGTGTCCCTGCCCATGGCAGGGGGTGGGATGGGATGGGCTTTAAGGTCCTTTCCAACCCAGACCATCCTGGGATTCTGGGATTCAGTGATTCAATGATTCGGTGATTCGGTGATTCAGTGATTCAGTGATTCAGTGATTCAGTGATTCAGTGACAAGGACACTTCTCTGCATCACATTTACTGTGAGGAACAAAATTACAAATTTCTCCCTGACATTCATCCCTGTCCATGAATCCCTGCGGAGCAGATGCTCGGAAACTCATCCTTGTCACCCAGCCACGGGCATGGCCTGGCATTTCTCCTCTCCCGCACTTGGGTGGCTCCTGTCACTCCCTGGCACAGGGAACATTTCAGACGCACCCAAACACGCCATTCCAAACGCTGCTGTTGAATATTTGAGGATCCAATTCATATTTCATGAGCCCGTGTGCAGAATTCATGCGGAAGAGACACAATGGGGTCGGGAGCTCAGGTGAGTCAAAGCATCCCCGTGTCACAACAGGCACCGTGGGACGTGGGTGTCTCTGCTGAGGCTGCTCCAGCACCCGGCAGCGCTGTCACCCTGTCCCCACCCGCAGGGAGGTGGTTTGGGATGCTCTGGGATACAAATCCCTGCGCTGGAATATGTCAGAAAACAGCCACAGTTTGGCAAGTGGGGTTTTCTCAGCTCTTCCATCAGCAGGAGCCACCCAGCGATGCTGTTGTGATGCTGTAGGTGATGAAGTCTCAGGATGAAGTTCCTGTAGTCCCCAAAAATGTCTGCGTGTGACACAGAGGGGCTCGGGAGCATCGCCCGGCTCGTGGAGCAGGGATGGAATGCGCTGCTGGAGGAACTGTGCCCTGGGTGGTTTATGGGCTCCGAATTACCCATCTCGGCATCGTCACCACCCACAGAGGTCCCCCCAAGCAGGGTGTTGGTGTGACTGACAGCCCGGTAAAGTCCTGCTTCCGCATCCCAGCGCTGATTCCCTGGAATCAGGACGGTGGAAGTGCCCTTGACACCTTTCTGGGGGGGGTGGTGGCTCTGCAGAACCACGGACCCTGCTCTCAGAGGGGCTCCCAGGCACGGCTCCACCTCGCCAGGCGGGGCTGAGTCTCACTCTGCATTCCCTGAGCACGGGATGGGGAAGGCTGGGCTCCGGGGAAGCTCTCCCTGCTCCACGCTTCTCTCCGGCGTAATTCCACAGGTCTATCCAGCACAGGTCTCTCGAAGGGAAGGCTCCCTCTGGGACCATCTTTTCACCCCCAGAACCACACTCTTAGTGGCCCCACGCCACGGTGGGATCCCCTCTTCCAGGTGAGCAGCACGAACAGCCGGGTTTGGAGAGAGGGACCGTGGTCCTAGGAGGGAAAAGGGCGTCCCTGTAACCCCTGAGGGCAGCTCGGCACTGGAGCTCTGCTTTCTGCCCTCCCCTCCTTCAGTGAGAGGCTGGAAACCCCCACCCCCGTCTGCTTTACACGCTGGAGCTGAAATAAATGAAATTACCTTTAATTATTCTCATTACTTTCCTCGGGAATGCTGGAGTGAAAGGCAGCATTTAGCTGTGAGCTACAGCAGGGCTCTGCCCTTCCTCCTGCCCCCCAAACCGCTGCCAGGGGCCCCTGGCTCCTGCCTCCAGCCCCTGGACACACACGGAGCTGCCGCTCCATCCCGGCAGGATGAAAGGAGGGGACAGGCGGGGAAGGACCCGGACAGCGCGGAGGGCGAGGGCAGAGCAGCGGGGAGCAGGGGTCAGGGCTGAGGGCTGGCAGGGGTCAGGGCTCACAGCCAGGCAGGGCTGACCTGCCCCTTTCCAGACCACCTCCAGCTGGAGGAACCCTCGGAGAGGGGGGAGAGGGGCAGTGCAGGAGGGTGGGGGGGTTGTCACACCTTCACGGCCCATCACAAATCAGCAGGAGGTGTCCGGCCACGGGGCACTTCCACCACATTGCATTCCCTGTTTGTCCATCCTGGGAGGTGCTGGGCGACGGATGTGCCCCTCCACAACTGGGAAAACGGGTGGGACCCACTCCCAGGCGGGAGGTGCTGCCTGAGCTCCCCACGCATGGAGAGGAACTGCCAGTTATTCTTCCCTGTTTAAGGATTTCTGGACCTGCAGCTTCATAAAGTGCTGACTTGCACCTTCCAGGAGGTGTTTCCTGGGATATTTAAGTTCACAGGTCAGGCAGGCTGGCTCTGGGGAGCTGTGAGGCTCCAGGAGAGTTCCTTGTCATGGACACCCACCTCATGTCCCTCCAGCAGGGAGTTGGGACCACAGGGATCAGCAGCTCCTGCTGGTTCCTCAGAGCAGGCACTGCTCTGCTCCCCTTGGCTCTTCTTTCTGAACCTCCTTGTGTGGAAAAAGAGGATTTTCCTCTTCCTAGCAGCAAGACTGAGGAGAAATTCCCCGTCTCCTGAGCTGTGCAGGAAGGAGCACCCACCTTTGTGCCCAGCAGAGAAGAAAAAGCAAATGAGACCCCCACCCCATGGGACTTCCCAAAATAGACCTTCCAAGAAATCGGAGACATGGGAAGGGGAGTCGGGGGGCTGGGAGCCCCATTCCAGATGGACACTGGGCCATTCTTCTGGAGAAGGTCCTGTTCCCCTCCAAGGTCAGCCATAAGTGACACTGAACCCAGCAGGGCCTTAGGGAAGGAACCCCGAGACACGTTCGCTGTCAAATGGAATCTATTAACAGGGATTAGAGGCTTTTTCCCTCAATCCCCCTGTGACACCGTGATGGGCTGAAATTGCTGTGAAAACATCATTATTAAAAATGGGCCTATTAGTATTAGAATGGACAGAAGCTCCTCGCTAAATTTAGCAGCAGCCACCAGAGCCGGGAGTGGAGGGGAAACGGTGCAGGCGGCCCTGGGAAGGGGCTCTGGGAAACCTGGGTGATGTTGGGAGCAGAGGGGGCTGGGGCATCATTCCTCAGCCCAACACTGGCACAGGAAGCAAAGTGGTTGCTTGGAAATGCGGCAAACACACCATCATCCACGGTCCAAGTGCATCCAAGAAGCCGGAGATGCTCCAGACACGCACATTGTACTCCTTCAGGGAGCTGACCTGGCTGAGAGCATCACCAGGGACAGAGGGACATGGCTCGAGTGTCGAAGGTCCAGCACATCTGAAGGGTTTAAGTGGAGGCTGGAGGCTCTCAGGAGCTGGCAGGACCGTGTCCCCCAGGAGGACACATCCCTCTGCGTCCCAGGAGGACACATCCCATCCTTGTGCCTGCTGGAGTGGAGGCTCGGCGCTGCCAAGCACAACCCGGTGCATCCCAGGATGCCTTGAATCCAAGGAGTGTTACCTGGGCTGGGCTGGAGAGCAGGAATTGGGCATGGGGAGAGCTGGGAGAGCCTGGCACAGCGGAGCCCTGACAGCACCAGGGTGGGCATGTGGATCACTCCAGGCTGGAGCTAATTCCCTGATGGGGAATTTTAAGTTGGCTGATTTTTATTGCTGGGAAAGCAAAGGTGATGATCCAGAGCCGCACTGGTGATTCCTGCTCATTCCATGTATTAGGGACTCCCAGACCATCTCTCCCCTGGGGTGTGCACAGATCCCTGGGGGTCCCAGGGCTTGGGAAGCCACTGGGAGGTGGGATCAGGCCCTGGCCGCTGCATCCCATCCCAGTGGGAACTCGCACCAAGGTGTGGCAGCAATGAGCAGCACCTCCGGATCTTCACCCGCACGGGGACAGGATGGACACGGCTCTGTGGGACCCCCCAGCTGTCACAGTGTGTAACCCCTGGGGACACAGGGCAGCCTGGGGGGACTCCCACACTCTGGGGATGGAAAACAGGCCCCACAGTTTGGGAAGAGCCTCTCTGGAGCCAGCTTGGTTCTGTGGGAGGGCTCAGCCTGGAATTGTTGACAGGTTGGTTTTCCTACTGAGAAATGCAGTTTTATGGAAATCAAAGTGTTCCTGGGGAATCTGCTGGTTCTGACAAAGTTTTTGAGAGGAATGTGTCTGAACAAATCACTTGCTTTATTTTTCACAGAGGTAAAAATAACTCCTTGGATCTTTAGGTGCTATAAATCCCATTCAATACAATTAATCTAATATTTATAATATCGCATCTTGCATTGACTTTGTCAACTACTACATTTAGCTGTTGACAAAAGGACTCAAAAATTCTCTTTCATACAGCAGCCAGGCTCGTTCCCAGAATCCAAGCGTGGAATTTCTCATGCAGGGCAGGCTCTGCTTGGGAAACAACCTGAGGATGAAAGCCCCAGAGCTGGGGATGGTGGTTTGGGGGGCTGGTGGGGTTCAGCCACCAAGGGGGGCTTTGAGGGTGGGTTTGAGACCTGAGCCCCTGACACAGTGCCCCCCCAGTCGGACTTCCAGGGATTTAACCTGAGCTTGCTTAGTCCCAACCGCTCCCAGGCTGCTGCAGAGCACCAGATGGTATCTGATCCCCAGCCCTAAATGTTGGCTTTGATAATCAGCTCCATGTCATTAGGATAATTAAGGCTCATTTGTGTTCAGGCCCTCCTTTGCTGTTTGCCCCTTCCCTTCCCTTCCCTTCCCTTCCCTTTCTCCCTCAGTCCTCATCCTCTGGGAACAGTTCTCACCCTGCGCAAGGACCACCTCTGTCTAATCTGTGGGAGATGGACAACAGACAGGACAGACAATACAATCCCTCACCTGGGTGTACAAACCTCTTCTTTACAGCTCCCAAATTCCCCTGGAAAGCCCACATCCCTGTGGATGGGATGTCCATCCCCAGCAGCATCTCCAGCTCTCCGTGGGTGTCCGGTGCCTTCCCAGGGCCGTGGAATTCATGGATGGGCACCAGCAGAGCCATCGTGCCAGCGAAGCCCCGGGCACATCCACCTTGGGAAAGGGGCTTTTTAATTAACCGTAGGAATAAAGCCGTGGCCAGTCCGTAACCATGGTGATGCAGAGCCAATCCCAGAGGATCGCCAGCCAGCTGGAATATTTGCTGGATGGCAAAGCTTCAGCCCAACATTTAATGGTGTTCGACTCTATTCGGGGAAACAATTACATGCTCCATTTTCAACGGAGTCAGCTGAACAATGGAGTCAATGAGGCAGTTTCGGCACAGGCTCCTCTGCTCTGCCAGGCCCACGGAGCTGCTCCTCTGCCAGGCTGGAGCTGCCTTCCGAGGGCAGGTGTGGGGACACCTTGGGGCTGCGTGTGACAAGAGCCACCCTTGTGGGGATGCCACAGGTCCTCGCACGGGTGGTGGCCCCAGCGCGTCCTCCCAGGCTTCCTTGGGTGGCCCAATCACTCAGCTCGTGTCCCAGTCATGACCAGTGCTGGGTGCTTGGAAGGGTGGCACGAGGGATACCTTGGCTGCCTCCCCGGCTTTGCGCACCCGGAGTGGGAGGTGTCCCCTACTGGTTTTCCCCCTGCTCAGTTTGGGGTCTCAGTCTCTCTCTTGGGGGTTCCAGCCTGGAGAAAAGGAGGCTCAGGAGGGACCTTGTGGCTCAACTCCCTGACAGGAGGGGGCAGCCAGGTGGGGGTTGGGCTCTGCTCCCAGGGGACAAGGGACAGGATGAGAGGGAACGGCCTCAAACTGTGCTAGGGATGGTTTACGTTGGATATTAGGAAATTTCTTCATAGAAAGGGTGGTCACGTCCTGGCAGTGGTGGAATCACCATCCCTGGAAGTGTCCAGTAACCATGTGGATGTGGCACTTGGGGCATGGGTTAATGCCAAGGCCACTTGGTGGCCTTGGCAGTGCTGGGGAAATAGTTGGACTCAGAGGGCTTTTCCCACCTGAATGATTCCATGATTCCACGATGCTTTGCTCCCCTCCTCCTTTGTGACACAGCCATCCCTCTGTTTCTCACCTCCCTTTCCCAGAGCTTGCCCTTCCGCAGCTCCGTGACCTCGTTTCTCCTTCAGGAATATCCTGTTCCCTCTCCGTGTGTCACCACCATTGCACACCAACCCCGTGGCCTCCAGACACGCCGGCCACAGAAATGCCTTTTAAGGCCTGCTGGGATTTAATTAATCACTGCCTTTATTTTATTAGGATAAAAAATGCAGGTCTGGAAAATCTTTCTGTGGATGACATCAGTGTCTTCAGCTGAGTTTGGATTTGGTTGGTGTTATTTTAGCTATTCAAGGAATGTGAGGAGTAGGGGAGCCTGGTGACTCTTTCCCGGCCGCCACGCCTTGCTCAGGCTTGTTTTCCCTCTCCTTGACCTCAGCACATCCATGGAATGACAATCCACCTCGACCTTCTCCATTCTGTCCTTTCTCTCCAAGGAATTGGTTGGTTCCCATGGTGGTTCAGCTGATCCCTGATACTCGAGGCAGCCTTTCTCCTCCATGGTGCTCCCTGAGGTTTATTATCCCCCCTTTTCCCCATCCCAGCCCTTTCACCTCCAGCTTTATAACCATGGGCAGGGCCAACAGCGAATGGACAAGCCCGCTCTTGCACAATTGCTCCATGAGAACATTCCTTGGATTCGCCATGAGCATTTCCCTGGCAGTTGAAAGCAGAGCGGCTCTTTGGGGTGCCCATCCCAAGACCTTTCCCAGCCTCTTGAGGTTGGGAAGACAAGCACACGGTGTTGATTGTTTTCTAAGTGCCACCTTCCAGCTGGGCTCCCAAATCCCCGGCTATTCCTGAAAATTCTGGCTGCTGCTCTCCCAGTGACTCAGCTCACATTGATGGAAGAGCTTAATTAGGGTTACTCAAACCAGGGTTACTCAACTGGATGTTCATCCGCATAGGAAGAGCTCTGTCTCCTCACTCACCCTTCCTGACTCTTTTGGGAAAGCCAACTCCAGGATTTATTGCAGTTTCTGGCGTGTCCCATCTTGAAGGGAAAGATTTGCCTCCAGGGCAGAAGGGAACCATCCAAGAGCCTCCTCCCCCTCCTCTTCCTCCTCTGACTGTGCCCTTTAACCACCTGCCCGTGGACCTCTGGCACCACCACACTCCTGGGGCTTGGAAAGGACCTGGAAAAGAGAGCAAAAAGCAGTTTTTTCCTGAGGTTTTACACATTTCTGCTGGCATTCCCTGGCCTGGGGATGGTGGTGAAGGAGGGGATGGAGAAGCTACTCAGGAACAGCTGTGGTGGGACAGCCTTAGAATGACCCCCTAAGAGCAATCCCACCAAAAATGAGTTTGGCCTCTGCTTCCATCATTGAGCTCAGTAGAAGAGGATAAAAGAGAGGGAAAGAGGGATAAGGGACGAGCCAGGCTGGCCTGAGAACAAATTGTTTATCTGTATTTTCCATGAAGCATCAGCAGTTCTTTAAAGAGGACAAAACCAGAGGGACCTTCCAGAGAAATCCTTGTGGGGGCTGGGGAGGTCTAATTAGTTTCTATATTTGCCCAATGTAAAAGTTTATCTTGAAGCCTCCTGTATTTTTTAAATATGATATCAACGTCTTCGGCTTGGCTTTGATTGTCCTTAACGACCAGGTTTTATTATTATTCTTTTTTTTAAGCTGTTTCAGAAAAATAAGAGGGGAATATTTACTCAAGGCATAAAAATACCCCTGAATTCTGATGGCTTTGGCAGAGAAGTGGTGGCCCCGTTGCTTTTCCATGTGATAAATCCTCCTGCTGCCGTGCTGCTCCCACCCAAGATCCAAGGATTGTTTAATTTTCAGCTCGATTTTGAAAACCCAAAATGTTCGGAGCCCAGTTAATGTCGTATTAATTTTTTAAGGCAGCAAGGCAAAGTGGCTCCTAACATAAATATTTTACCAACCATTTATAAATAGTGTGGCTGCTCAAAAAGAACAACACCGTTGATCAGGAAGCTTTGGAGGCTCCGTGCTCGGTGCCAGAGGGATGGAGGGATCCAGGGTGGGAGATGTCGGCAGCCACTCCAATGTGCTGGAAGCTTTTCGGAGCTGGAATTTTGTTCCTGTTTCCCCCCTATTTTTTGTGTCCTGGAGTTGATTGTGGTGCAGCTGTTCCTGCCTGTGGGGAAATCCATTCTTGATGTGCTTCCATCCTTGTCCTGCCTGGATTGAAGGCTGGATTCTGTCGGCACTGCTGGAATTGGCACTGAAATAGTGAGGGCACCACAAATCCTTTCTGGGCTCAGCTCTCCAGTCGTGACCCGAGGATTCGACAAATTCTTCTCCTGTTGATGTTGGAATTCTCTTTGGATCAGCGGTGGCAGCTCCCTCCTTTCCATACCCACCCCAGGACCTTCCATGTGCCCAGAGATGGGATGAAGGGATGGAAAGAACTGGAGGAGGAGACACAGGGAGGGAAAGACTTTATAAAATTCACTTTTAAACAAGTGAAAACAGCATTACCCAAACCCTGGCCCTTTGTGGCGAGGATAATCCCCCTCTCAGATGTTAACGGGAAGGAATTAAAACAAGGATTTGGCTCTTTTCTCTTCAGAGCAGGAACAGTAATTCCGTAAGTACATCTTGGGAAGGTTTCCAAAGCGTTGGGAAGGGACAGTAGTAAAACTGGACAGGTACCTTGGAGAGCAGGAATGGGATGTAACGGCCAAGAGCCCGCAGGGACCTGGCCCTGCATCCTAGCCCTGCCTCTGGAGCAGGGCAAGGGAGAGAGGATCCAGCGTGGAAAATGGTAACAGGAAAGGGCATGGGATGGGATGAAATTGCGAAGCCTCTTTACCAAGCTGAGCTCTGTGTGGGCCTCTGGAAACAGTGGGAGGTGTGGAATGTGCACTGGAGGCAGGAGCACAGCAGAAGGAATGGGACAGAGCCTTTGGAGTTTGACTTGGATCGAAGGAGCCAATCCCCTGTCCCTGACCCTTGCACTGCTTCCCTTCAGCTGGAGGCCGAGCTGATAATTCCCTCCCTTAGGAAAAGTCACCGGGGAGGCAGAGCTATTTCCTCCTCAGATTGTGGGATTTTATGGCTGTTTGCACAATTCCTGGATCATGTCAGCCAGGAGCAAGCTGGGAAGAGATCCCCACCTTTCTGGGAACACGTGGGAAAAGCAAACACAAGGACAAACACACCTTCCCTCGCTCTGTGGGCAGCTCCTGCCATGGCGAGCTGGTTTCACCCAGGGCAGTCAGGGCGATTTCCCTGCCTTCCATCCCCATCCCTCCATCTGCAGGCGTTCTGTGGGATATTTCCCTTCCCAAGCTTGGTGCCGTGTCCTTGCCATCTCTGGGCTCACATGGACAGTCTGGCACAGGAGGAATTGCAGGAGCCAAGCCGCTTCCTGCCCATGGAAGCGGCATCGGGAGGAAGATGTCAGCTGGTGACGGGCAGCACCACGAGTGTGGTCGGCAGTATCCAGGGATCCCGGGATGTAAACACCAAACACACACAGGGCTGCCAGAAGAGAGGGGGTGGAATGAATAGCACAGGCTCCGTGCCAGCTTCCCGGTGGCACGCGGAGTTTGGGGCTGGCCCAGGGTTTGGGGGGACAGGGAATGCCTGGAGTGTTTGGGGAACTCTGGGAATTGTGGTCTGGGTCTCCCAGGTCCCCCAGCCTTTCCACGGGGGTCTCCAACCCGAACTGGAGGCAGAAGATCCATGCAAAACTTCCTGCCAAAGTGCTGGCAGCCCTCTGGGCTCCTCCTGGAATGTGCCAGCAGCTCCATCCCGAGCAGCTGGGGCAGGACCGAGGTTCCTGCGGCCCAACAATAGCGGAGCTCGGGCCAGCCCCTGGGGCTCTCTGCCACCCTGCTGTCCCCGGACATGCCGGGGACACTGGGACACCAGTCCAAGCCTGGGTGTTTCCTCCCTCCTCCCCTCCTGTCCCCCAGCCCGTCTTGTCTGCATCCGATGCTCCAGCAAGTATTAATAGAGTTGCAACATCTGACGTCTCAAAGGAATCCCCTGTTGGGAAAAAGCTGCTCTGGGAGCTGGTGGTGGAATGGCTCATCCCTTCCACCACAGCATTCCCGGCTGCTCCCGGCACAAGCCCTGGGTGTCACGGGGCTCCTGGATTTCAACCCAAATTCCAGGGTTTTGGGGGTGCACCGCATCCGCCCATTTGAGCATTTAATGGGGTTTTACTCCGGGTAGTTTTACAACTTTAATGCACTTAGCACTAATTTGGGGAAGTTTAATGCCAAACACATAAATGTTGGATGGGAGACGGCCGAGGTGTTTTACGGCCTCTGGGAATTACCCAAAGTATGTGGGGCTCGTTTCGGCTTCTGATATCACTCAGCACAAAATTCCCAGTGCCTGGCCG
The DNA here is from genome assembly GCA_013399195.1 of Dicrurus megarhynchus. Lineage (NCBI taxonomy): Eukaryota > Metazoa > Chordata > Aves > Passeriformes > Dicruridae > Dicrurus > Dicrurus megarhynchus. The sequence goes on along the minus strand of VXAD01005152.1, from coordinate 169,560 downwards.
GGTGCCAGGCGCTGGGGCTGATGGATGGCGGTGGCACTCTCGGAGCGGTGACCGTGGCCATACATAAACCCCAGAGCCAGGCGAGGGCTCAAAGCCTCGTTAAAGCCTTCCCTAATCTGGCAGGATCAGATTTGCCCGGTGCACTCGGAGCCGCTCCCACTCCCAGCCTCTGGTTTGTGTGGTCGCCTCTGTTCGTGTTGTGGGGAAAGCGGAGACGGCTTCGGTGCAAGGAAAACACCCCAGGAGGCTGGGAGGGGGAACCCACCGGGAAAACCGAGTGGGACGTGACGGAGCAGGGACCAGCTGAGCCAGCATCGTGTCTCTGCCCATTCCGTCACACCTCTTCCATCTCCAGGAGTCCATCCCTCTGCATCCCGTGGTCTGGAGGATGGAAATGCCTGTTTTCCGCATGGCAGCGTCTCCTGCGGAGTGAGGGATTGCTCCACTGTCAAAGCCAAACTTAGGACAAACTGGTTGAGTCCTGGATGCAGCGAGCCTGCACAGGGAGACCAGGAGTATAAATCCAGTGGGATGAAGGACATCCAAAAACCTGGGGCAGGAGGATGGACACGCAGCTGCCCTGTCCTCTGCAGGAGCTTTGAAGGAGTGTAGAAAAGTTGCTGCCTCTTTGGAGGAAAGGATTTGGCTGTGGCTTTGAGCCCAGCCTCACTCCCCAGGCTCTGAAATCAGCCTCATTTTTAACAACCCCTTCATGGTGAAGCCTGTGGAGACAGGGATGGCTTGGAAAAAGAGGCTCCCAGTGAAGATCCTGATGGATACCCAGGCATGGGTGTCAGGGGAGGAGATGGAACTGTTCTGTCTGGATCATGTCCTGGGAGCAGGCACTTCCCCAGTGTGCAGGATGCTCCTCTCTCCTGGGGAAGGAGACGACCTTCAGCCCTTCCTCCATGCAGGAGGGATCAGCAGCTCCATGTCCCTGGGAGCCGGGAGCTGGGAGCACATCCCGCACAGCTCACCCTGGGCACAGGGAATGAGCAGGGGAGGTACCACCTACAGCCAAGGGAGAAACTACACCCCAGAACATTGCTTTCTTGCCTAGTCCTTTAATTTAGCAAATGAGCTGCTCATTCCCGGGGTGAGCAGGCGCTGCCTTCTCCAGCTAATCCCAGGGAAGCTGTTAGGGCTGTAGGAAGCTTTGGGTGCTCTCCTTGTCCCAGATTCACTTGTTATGAGTCAGAAAAGTCTTCTCCCAGCCTTGTCCTTCAGCTAACACCCGTGAACGGTGCCTACCGAGCAGGCTCCGAGCATTAACTTGTCAGTCATGTCCAGTCTGTCATGCTGCTTCCAGGATTTGGGATGAGCTGAGCCAAAGGCATTCAGTGCCTTATCCAGGGTCAGCAGTGAAACCAGCTGGGTCACCTGGGCCACCGATTCCCAGCCCTGTGCTTCCTCCAGGGAGATGTGGCAGCTCCCACTGCAAAGGCTGGGACAGTTCTGAGGTGGGACAAAGCCTGGGAGAGCTGGTGACTGAGGTCAGAGTGGGGGCACTGCACAGGAGGAGGAGGAAGGGAGGAAGGTTGGGGTTAGAGCTGAATTGACGTCAGTGTGGCTGTAGATGCCTCACTGCACCCTCCCACCTGCACTGCTGCTGCCTGGGGCTTCCAAAGGGTGGCCCAGCTGGAGCCTCAGGAGCTCTGTGTGATCCCAGCAGCTCAGCAGGGACAGGGAGAGGGGATGGTGTGGAATGGGTCATGGGTCACCAACCCCACCTCTCTGGGAGCTGTCACAGAAGGTGTCAGCCGCATCCCTGGGTGCCTCTGCTGCTCCTGACACTGCACCCAGCTTCTCCCACCTTTCCTTTTGCTCCAAGTGGAACCTGCTGGTTTATCACACCAGGCCAAGGGGCAGATCAGCCCCACAGCTGTGGCGGAGCAGTTGGGAGCTGTTGCCCCCACACAGCCTGGTTAATCCGGTTATCCTATAACCAAAGAGCTTATCTGCTCCTGGAGCTCAGCCAGGGACTCCTGCTTCCTCAGCCCACAGCCCTGGGCAAGGGACTGCCCTGGACTGCGCAGTGATCCCAGCACAACTTGTCTGAGCCATCCTGGCACTGATTTCCATCAAGGCACATCCCAGACACTCGGCCAAGCGGGGAGACTTCGCTGTTCCCAGGCAGCCCTGCCGAATTCCACCGGAGCAGCCGACCTCTCCGTGCACAGTGACCTGCTGCCCACCAGGACTGCTGTCTCAGCTCCCACCCCTGCTCCTCAGCTCCACAGGGAGTCCAGGCAAGTCCTGGCATCTTTCCTGCAGGCGGGATTTGCTCCCTTTCCCACTGGAGGAGAGAAACGTGGAGCTCTGGCAGTGCCTTGTGCCTGGTGCCTCGGACAAACTCTTCCACCCGTCGTTCTGCAGAGCCCCTTGTGCTTGGAGAAGGTTTTAAACCCATTGCACTGGGCTATGTTCTCCCTGGGGAATTCCCTGACAGGCCTGCTCATCCTTCCTTTAATTTTATGCCTTTTCTTCCATCATCTGTTTAAATTACTTAAAAACCACCCCAAAATGAAATTACATCAAATAAATTCATGCTCCCAGGAGAGCCCCAAGAAGCTGCAGGAAGTTCAGAGGGAATATGTCTCTGGGATGCTCCAGGAGCTTTGGCAGGAGGTGTCCAGGAGTCTCAGGACTCATATTCCATTTCCCTTCCTCTTGGGAATCTCATTTATGGTCCCCTGGTCGGGGTGTGGAGGAGGAGGGTGAGCTGGGGGTGCCTTTCTTTGGTCTGCTGTGGCACAGGCACGAGGGGGTCGATCTGAGGGAGACCCTCTGCCTTCTGAGAGCTGGGAGAAGGAGAAAAACATGGAAAATCCATGTCAGGGCACGGCTGAGCCCCATGGCAGACACACTTTACTCCATGCCCAAGCACAAACCCCATGCCCTCACAGACCCTGCTGCTCCGAGGCCATCGGGAGCTGCCTTGGCACCTCGGGAGCAAACACCTCCCTTCCCCAGCAGCTGGAAAAGTTTTTTACTTTGTTTTCACTCAACACGAGCCTTGCCCTTCTTGCTCCACCGCTGGCTGTGACTCAGAGCTGTGCAAAAGGCAGCAGGATGGGCCCGGGGCTGCTGGACCTGCCGTGGCCAGCCCGGGGCACACACGGACCTGCCCGGACCCTGCCAGACCTGCCCAGGGCACACACGGACCTGCCCAGACCCTGCCAGACCTGCCCAGGGCACTCAGGGACCTGCCTGGTGCCGAGCCAGCCTCAGGACCTGCACACAGACTGGGATCAAACAGAAATAAAGCTCTTGGCCCAACATTTTCCCCGGGCAGGGGCTGGGGATGGCACAGGGACCCTGCAGCATCCAGGCTGCTCATCCTTGTGTCCCTCCCTGCCTTCTCCTCAGGTGCTGCTTTGGGGCTGCCAGTGTGTCACGTCATTGATCCACAGCTGCGTGGGAGCTCCCCACTGTCATAGACTCATGGAATAGTTTGGGTTGAAAGGGATCTTAGGGATCATCCAGTTCCACCCCCTGCCGTGGGTCCACCTCCCACCGGACCAGCCCTGTCCCACCCGGCCTCCTCCACTCTCTCAATCCTAACACACCCCTCAGCCACTGGGGGCAGAGGGGAAGGGTCTCCCTGCCACGTGCTGTGGCTCATCCCTGCTCCGTGGGCAGCACGATTCCAAGGAACAGCTTGGAGAGCCCAAGGGGTCTTCTGCAAGGGGTGACCTGAGCCACAGAGCTGGTGGGACACGGAGCTGGCACCAGCAGTTCCTGCCTCTGTCCCCTTGCATGCGGGCAACTCCCCAGTCTGGCCCAGCAGCTGGAGGTGAGCAAGGACCCGTGCATTGGCTGGGCCCCCTGTGGGGCTGTCCTGGCAGTGGGGTCCCCGTCCCACCGGCGTCCCCCACCCCTCGGAGAGCCCCCCCCGCCCGGCCACACAGCCACGCACTTTGCCGGTGCCTGCGACAAGGACCCGCAGTGCTCAGGCAGTCCCCCCGCGGGGCTGGCAGCCAGCTCCTGCTCCGTGCGGCTGAGCAGAATGTTAAAGCAGGCTTGGGGATCCATCCCTGCGGGATGGAGCTGCTGCGGGATCGGCCCCCATGCCGCAAACCCCCCAGAGCTCCGGAGGTGACACTGGGGCAGAGGAAAACCAGCAGAGCTGCGGTAAAACCACTGGGCTGGGCTCGGTGGCCAGCAGTGAGGGGTGCAGGGACAGCCCCGCGCCATCCCGCTGCCAGCTCCAGCATTCCCATGCCACCTGCATATGAATGAAGGGAAAATAGGACATCCATTACTCCGGGCAGGGATGGAAATGGTTGTTCAGGCGGGCTGGGAGGGCCCCCAGGTGCCGGTGGCTCACAACTCGCATCAGGTGAGCAAAACGTTAATTGGAAAAGTCCGAAGTTCCAGCCCTGCTCGCTGCTGCTCCGAGTGCTGCGGGAACACGAGGTGACAGCAGGGAAACGGCCACCAAATGTCCCCCCGGTGCCAGCTCCCGGGACAAACTGGGGAAAGCCCCGACCTGCTGGGCAGGGACTGCTGCCCCGGCGCAGGAGCCGGGAGCAGGGTCAAAGCCAGCGGAGAGAGACAGAGACAGCGGGGGGATGGGACAATCAATGCAGGATGTGGCACTGCGGACCCTGATCCAGCTGCTGCTCAAACACACCCGGCCACAAGTGCTTGGCATTCCCACGTCTCACTGGGCTCAGGGTCAGGTTCGCAGCAAAGGTGAAGCCAGGGAGCCCTGACACCTCTTTATTCAATCCCTGGGAGAGGGAGGAGTTCACCTGGAAAAACTGTGATTTAATAAATAAAGGAATTGTCTTTTAAAAATCTCACTCACAGAACTTGGAAGTGTTTTTGGAAGCCTTTTGGTTTGATTTTGGTGTTTCAAGTCACAGGGAAAATGCTAGAACTGAGCTGGGACCCCTGGACCTTGCAGTGTTTTCATAATTATTCACCAAACACGTCGATGAAATATAAATGTTTCCACAAAGCCCTTCTAGCGTGTGGAATCAGCATTTCCTGACTCCCGCATTCCATTGGAAAGTGTTTGGTCACCTCTCAAAAATGCCTCCCCTGAGCTGATCCTACCCACCCTGCCCCTGCTGTCCTTTCCCTAGGAGCACCCAGGCTGCTGCTCCCACCCCAGCTCTGTGCAAAGGCCATGGGATGGGGGGGGAAGGAAATATTGGAGCAGCTCAAGTGAATAATTTTAGTTTCCTCCCCTGCTGGGGAGCAGAAGGCTGGGGGCTGTTCCCAGGCTGGGGACCCCTTGTCTTGCCCAGCCACTCCCTCCCAGGCTCTCCCAGGATCCCAGCGCTGTGTCAGGATCCCATAAGGCGTTGTATCAGACCAGGGGGCTCCTCCACTCCACAGGCAGTAGCCAGAGCGGGACATCAGGGGTTCAGAGGGATGAACCCTCCTTGCTCCAGGTATCCACCCAGGACACCTCGGATCTGGGGCAGCACCCAGCAGTGCCTCCTCCACAGCTTCCTCAGCTCAGGCAGGAGCTGGGGATCTCCCTGGTGGGGTGAGCTCAGAGATGCCACAGCATTTTCTCTCCCTTCAGAGACTTCTCAACCTCTTTACCTGGACCATTCCTGGTTTTGGGATGCTTTTAAAAGGACACACTCCAGCTGAGGGATGCAGCAGCTGAATCCGGGTGTTTGGCTCCTTGTGCTGCTGAGGGGACGCGGAGGGAATTGGGATGGCCCTGATGAGCTGAGTGGAGGGGAACGTGGTAAGAGATGGGTGCACTCCAGGAGAGCTCTTTGGGAAGGATCCTTCTGGTGGGGTGGAGGTGCAGAGTCCTGAGCTCCGCAGGCTGCTGGCTCTTCCCAGGGCTCTGCAGTCCCCCCAGCTCCCCATGCCAGCTCTCTGGCTGCTCCCAGAGCTGGGGCCATGAGCTCTGGCAGCCGGGAGCGAGCGCTGGCACAGGGAGCCGGGCCATCTCACCTCTGGTGATTAATTATCCCCCGAGCCTGCTGCCTCCTTCACCTCCAGCCATAATTCAAAGGCTCTTAAAAAAGCCGTGTTTTTCTTCTCCCTGTACCATTTAATTAGTTACACATGTCCCCGGGACAAGTTTTTGGTGGATTTTTTTTGTTTTTTTTTTTTTTAAGAAGCACTTGGAAAATTAAAAGGAAAAGGTGATAAGGCTTCCTCATTCCCGGCTGCCCTCTGCTCCCGGCTCCCGGGGTGTTGGTCCCTTCATTCCCGGGGATGGACGGGGATGCCCGAGGGGGCACCGGGAGGTTTGCCCGGGGTGAGCAGCCCCTGATCTCCGCCCTGTGTCCTCCCCGAGGGGCTGGAGGGATGGAGGGGGCTCCCCGGCTGCCACTCCCGGCGGGAAGAGCCTGGGCGAAGCTGCCCACACCCCACTGCCCGCACCCCACTGCCCGCACCCCACTGCCCACACCCCACTGCTCGCACCCCACTGCCCACACCCCACTGCCTGCACTCCGAGCTCAGTGCTGCCGGGGCAACGCCAGGTAAAGCTGCCTGGGAGCATTCGCATCACCTGCTCCTTCCCCACCTGCACCCACCTTTGGGAAGAAAAGGAGGAGAAAATCCCAAACCCACCTGGAAGGAGCAAAGCCCGGAGCCTTCTGGCCCAACCCTGCTCCTATGGATGGTGCCAGCCCTTTTCCCTGATTTTTTACACTGCAGCAGGATCCAACCCCGCTCCAGGTGAAAACGAGGGGTCCCGTTTCCCATTTGTATAAATAAATATCTAAATCCCTATAAATATCTCCATATATAGAGATATCTCCTCCCGTGCAGGACTCCCCTAAGTCCTTATGGCTTCAGTGGATTTCTTGTGCAAGATCAACACAGAATTCCAGAATGGTTTGGGTTGGAAGGATCTTAAAGCCCATCTCGAGGAAGGCAGGACCTGCTGACAGCCCTGCTGGTGTCCCTTCAGCTCCAGGTTGTCCATCCCTGGCCATCCCCAGGAAAAGGGACCCTCTTGTGTGAGGGGCCATGTCTGCTCCCCCTCATCCTGGCTGGACTGTTTGGACCCGGCCCAGGCTCTGCTTGTTCAGGATATGCTGTTCCCTGTCAATGCTCCAACACTTTCTTTTCCATCCAAAAACCCAAGACAAAACACAAGTGGGGAAAGCTCAGGCGGCCTCAGCCCAGCCCCGGAGCGGGTGCTGTGAATTCATCCAGAATGAAATCTCTGTTTGCAGATAAACGCAGGAATTCAGCCTGAGATGAGGGGTTTGCAAAGCCCCTGCCAGGAAATATTTTCTTTAAAGGAGGGAAAGTCTCCAGCCCAGCAGTCTCCTCCCCACTGCCACCATGACCGGCCTGTGCCCAGTGTCCTGCACGCTGCTGCTGGCACAGGGGACAGTGAGGGCAGTGCTCGTGCCACAGCCCCCCCACTGCCCTCTGCAGTGTGGGGGTGCTTCCAGGCTGGGCCAGGTCTCCCCCAAACTTTGTCCCCAAACTGGGGACGAAAGACCTCAGTGTAGCACCACTGCATCCCCCTTGGCATCTCACGGCTCCCATCCTGGCAGGATGTGGTAGGAGAGGTTTCAGCTCCTCATCGATGCCTTGAGACACCCCCAAATCCATCCTCACCCGGGCTGCCAGCCTGGAAAACAATGGGAGGGATGAGGCCTGAGCCCCTTCCCAGTGAGCTGGGGATGATCCTTGCTGGAGTCCACCCGGTCCTGCTCCGTGCGCTGCCAAACTCTGGCCACACCACACTTCACATCCTCACCTTCCTGGAGTGGGAGAGAGGAAAGAAAAGGCGAGGGAGAGACAGGTCCCCAGGAAATGGGGATTTATGGTCACTGGTGACAAGTGCGAGGGACTCGCAGAGACCTCCAGGTTTTATGAGCAATGCTTGAGGCTTGACTGGCTGCTTAAACACAGCTCAGCTAATCCCGGCACAGCGTATCCAGCACAAATTGGAAAAGGTTTAGTGGGAAGACAAGGAGAAAATGAGAGCATAAAACATATTTTACATCGTGTCAGAGGAATGTGTAATTTACAGTAAAAGGATGTTAAACAAACACCAGCGGCAGCCGCGGGAGCGGAGATGGAGCAGAGGAGCTGCTTCCCTTTGGGCAGCAACGGGGGGATCCTCCAGAGCAAGGAGAAAGGGATCAGCTGGGAGTGGCACTTCTGCTCCTCTCCAGAGACATCCTGACAGTGGGGCAGCTGCACCTGGCAGTGCCAGGGCAGGGACAGAGAACACCACCCCTGTGGTGAGGCAGCGCAGGAGGAGAATTCCCAGGGAGCCACAGGCTCTTCTTTTTAACCTGGACCCCTCCTTGCTGGGCTGTGTCTCTGCCTCAGCCCCTCCTGTGCTCTCCCAGCTGGGGAATGGCTTCCCACTGCCAGAGGGCAGGCTTAGATGGGATATTAGGAGGAAATTCCTCCCTGTGAGGGTGGGGAAGCCCTGGCACAGGTTGCCCAGAGCAGCTGTGGTTGCCCCATCCCTGGGAGTGTTCAAGGCCAGGTTGGAGCAACCTGGGATAGAGGAAGGTGTCCCTGCCCATGGCAGGGGTGGCACTGGATGGGCTTTAACCTTCCAACCAAAACCATTCCATAATTCCGTGGCACAGACTGGGGGGTTGCTGCCTCGCAGCCCCTGCAGAGTCCAGGCAGGCGCGGGCAGGTGGCTGTGCCAGGTACGTGCTTCCCTCGGGATCAGCCCGGAGCAGCAGCTCGTCCAGCTGCTCCCTCTCACCTGCCCGTGGGAGGAGGCAGAAACCAACCCAGGTGGGAGCAGCCTGGGCGGTGGCAGCACAGCCTTTGCTGCGGGGGCTCCGGGAAGCTGCATTTCCTGGAGAAAGGAGCTTCCTTCTCCATCCTACTCCATTAGCATTGCTGAGGGGAAGTGTCAGGTGCTGGCTGGAAGAAGAGCAGCTCTGGCAAGATAACGAGCAGCCGCAGGCCGGGCTGGGCTTCCAAAGGCTGTAGGACCTCGGGGGTGATGCTGCTTCCCCTCCCAGGCTGCCCTGCCCTGTCCCTGCCAGGTGTTCCCTGTGCTGGTGCCAACACCTTGTCACCTCCCTGCCATGACCCTTTCCCAGCACTGAAGCACAATTAGGAAGCTGCTTTTTCCCCGCTGTGTCCAGCAGCTGCTTCCCTGCACTCTGCTGGCTCTGACCTTCCTCTTCTCCTCTGCCACGGAGCAGCCCGAGGCCACCGGGAATGGGCAGAGAGGGACGCGGGACTGTCACTCCTGAGGGACACACTGTCTCCAGCCCCAGCTCAGCCCCAGCCAGGGCTGGCACTGGGGGGTCATGCAAGTCACCCCCCTGACAGACAGAGCTGTGTGGTGCTTCCTGCCGGCAGAAATTCCGGCTTTCCTTCACCGAGGGCCCCGTCCTGGCTCTCCCCAGCAGCCGCAGGCTACCGGGAAATTTATTAGACTTGTAAAACTTCAGGGCTCAGATCTAATTGTCTCCTTCCCCCCCGCTCCCTGGAGGGAAGCTCCTTGATTTAAGCCCCAATTCCAAGCCGAGCCAGCGCGTCAGCACTCAGAGTTCAAAGTCAAATGAGCCATTTGTGCCAGGGCCAAGGGATAATTACAGCTCCCGTGGATCGGGGACCAGGAGCAGCTCCTGTCCTGAGAGAGAGGTACCATCCCTTGTTTGGGGACACCAGTCCAGCTCACCTGAGCTGACTGGGACAGAGCTGAGACACCCCAGCTCACTGTGGCAGCAGGAACGTGGTGTTTATTCTCCAGCAAAAGCAACCCCTGCAGGTGAACACAATTCCTCTGTTGGGTGCTCTGCCCAACCCCAAAATTTGTAGAGGGTCACAAAAACATCTGTGAGGGGACTGAGGTTGGATTAATGGCATGAGGGCTTCCAGCAGAGCTAGGTTTGCTTGGCCACAAAAAGCAGCACCTGATGGGTGGGAAATGGAGCTGGGTGGGGATAAAAGTGGGTTCAGAAATAAAGGAGCTGAAGGCTTGGTTGGGGATTTAACCCCAGCCAGGAACTCAGCCCCACACAGTCCATCACCCCTCAATGATCCAGGGTTGGCCCTTCTTCCACGTCTTTTGGGGGACAAGGACACCCTGCGCTTGGGATGAAGGCTGCCTGTGGAAGTGAGGGCTGGGATGTTGTGGGATGGCCCCTGCACTGGGGGGGTTTTGAGCTGAGCCAAAACTGGTGAAACCATGGAGGAAGGGATGTTCCACTGCAGCCTTGGGGGCGATCCAGGTGCTTTGCCCCTGTAATTCCCTGTGGAACTCCTACCCAGCCCTCTTGCTGACTCTTGTGAGCCTGTTGTGCCTCACTGAGCAGTGATGGGACCCTGCCTCCAGCCCCGCCTGCTCTGTGTCCCCACGGAGCACGAGGCTTTTTGTGGGGCTGAGTGCCTTCATCTGATCCCTGGACTGGAAAACCACCCTGAGCTCCCTAAATCCCCTCAGCCTCTCCCATGGCTTCACACAGGCTGTTTAATTGGGCATTTCTGTGCTTATCTGGGGGGTTCTCCTGGCAGGGATAGGGCTCCATGGCAGGCTGTAATCCCAGGCTCTGTGTCACCGGCTCCCTCAGCCACAGCCACCGGGGCTTTGTTGCCTGAAGCAGCTTCATTCCAGCAAATTATAAACTCCAGGAGATTTTGCAGCTCTGCTTGGGGCCTACCTGGCAAGAGCAATCCCATTTGCCTCTTTGCTTCCCTGTTGAAGATAAACTTTATTTTTCCATTCCTCAGCTTTCCCTGAGCAGTGCTGGTTGCGGGCTGAGCGCATTCCTTCCCTGCACATCCCATCCCCTTTCCAGCTTGGAGAGGGTGGGGACTGATGCCATGGGGGTGCTGCAGGGCAAGAGCACCATCCCTGGAAGCATCCAAGGCCAGGCTGGACGGGGCTTGGAGCAACTTGGGATAGTGGAAGGTGGCCCTGCCTGTGGCAGGGAGGGGAATGAGATGGGCTTTATGGTCTCTTCCAACCCAAACCATTCCATGATTCCCAAGTGAGGATGCTGAGCCCAGGGAATGCGGCTGCTGCTCCTGGGGGCTCAGAACTCACCCCACTGAAGGATCCCACGTGGTGTGTGAACTTGCAGCCTTCCCTGACTCCCGGTTTCCTTGCCTCGCAAGCTGCTCCCCAGCAATTTGCAAATCAAGAAAGGAAGTTAAAATTCCATCTCCAGAAATAGCTGATTCCTGGGTTTGCAGCTTGTCTGGGAGCTGCTGGCAATTTTGTCATTTGCAGTTGGGAGAAGGGAGGGGAAAAAAAAAAAAGGAGAAATAAGAAAATGCAAAATCCAAGGAGGGCAGAAAGCTGAAGTCTGGATGGAGACAGGAATTACAGGAGGTGCCCAGGAGATGCTTGGAGGTGTTTAACACCCTCTGAGCTGTGATCCCCAGGCACTGTGCCACAGAGGGAGGTGACAACAGCTCCTTCCTGGACAGCTCTGCCGTGCCAATCCATCACGGTGCCTCTCATCCAGAGAAATGAATGGATACAGCACCGGGAGTGGATCAGGGGAGATTTATGGGGAGGGATTAAAAGAACTAAATATCCAGAGCTGGGTGGGGAGATGTTTAAAGGAAAGGGCGCGTGTGTGCAGGCAGGGAGTGAAAAGTGTAATAACACTCTATAAATATTTGAAGGTGGAGGCACCAGCAGCAGATTGATTTATTTGTGGCTGTGGAAATGAGATGAAGCTATGGAAGAGGGATGGGAGAAGCCAGAGCAGTTTCCCTGAAGAAGGAGCACGGATCCCATCACCTGGAGGCAGGTGGAGGTGCTGAGAGGACAGAGGGGATGTGGGATGCCTGGTTTGGGCTGAGTGGCCCCTGGTGCTCCGGTTCAGAGCACGACGCTGGTGGGGATGGTCTGGACCCTGTGGACTCCATCAAACTCGGCTCCGTGAGCTTTTCCATTCATCTCTTCCTGAACAGCACCCAGACAATGCCTGAGCTGCTCCTCCTCCTCCTTCTCCTCCTCCTCCTCCTCCTCCTCTCCCCCCGCCCAGCCCCTCATGCTGCCAAGCTGTTCATGTGTAAGGAGAACATCTTGGGCAGGACGCACGCTCCGAGTCCTTCCCGCTTTCTCGGCGGCCCCCCGGCCCCCTCCCAGCTCGGTGTCACGTTGTCCCTGCCGAGTGTGCCACGCTGGGTGGCAGAGCCTGGCTGGCATCGGCGGCGCCGCGAACGCGACAGATGGGAGCGAGGAAGGCTCGCTCCGCCTGTGCCAGGGTGAAAATGGCTCAGCTGCAAATGAATATTTCCAGAAACCTCTCCTTCCCTGCTTTATAATTATGAGCAGATTTTCTTGGGGATAAAAGGGAGGCTGGTTTCAAAAAAGAACTGACCCTGTGTGGGAAGAACGGATTCTTCTTGGAAAAAATATGGTGCCTTGAGTGAGTTTAACTCTTCTGCTTCCTCCAGGCAGGAGAGGATTCACTGCATCCAAATTCCCATCAGTCAGTTCCAAGCCTGAGGCCTGGCTCTGGCAACCTCCCGGCACGGGAACTTGAGGCTGTTTTAAACCAGCCGGCCAGTTCCTCTTTCAGCCTCTGTGTGGGGGGCTGTGATTCCATGGGAAGCCCCTCCTTGGAAGCTCCTGGAGCATCTGTGGCAGGCAGGACTCCACACTCGAAGGTCTCTGGCAGCGTAACTGGGAGGAACTGGTGGGAGGTGGAACATGGTGGTGTTGCCTGGTGATGGCTGTGGGGGTCTCTGCTCTGCTCTGTGGTGCCCACCAGGGCTATTCCATGGGGAATTCCAGCTGGGGAGACCCCTCTGGATTGGATTCATGTGTTGAAACCCAACCTGGAATTCTCTGGAAGGCAGCTGATGCTGCCCAGTGGGGGCTGGGCTGAGCTCTGGGCTCCATCCCACGTGTGGGAGCTCCTGCCAATGCTCATTCCACGGGGGGGAAGGGAGGGAGGGGAGGCAGCTGGGAATGAGCTGGGAGATGGGCCTGGTGACATCACACACGTCCATGGTCACATCAAACATGTCCATGGTGACATCACACACGTCCATGGTGACATCCCATGTCTATGGTCACATCACACAATTCCATGGTCACATCACACATGTCCATGTCACATCCCATGTCTGTGGTCACGTCACACAATTTCAAGGTCACATCACACACGTCCATGGTCAGTTCATGGGATGTCCATCCCATCCTTGTGCTCGCCAGAGCCTTGTAGCCATGCGTGGCCACCATCCCACAAGCTGGGAGCTTTGGGACACAGAAGCCCCTTCCCTGTATCCAAACCACCTCCACTGTGTCAGAGACACCCTGGAAAATTCGCGCGACAGACGCGGGAGGCAAAGGGGTCCTTGGAAGCTTTCCCCAGCGTGAGGGAAGCTCTTGAAGTTGATTCCTAGAACAGGCACCTTATTAGGGAGTGTCGGGGCGAACTTTGAACAGCTCTTACACGGAAACAGATCTGCCTCTCGAGCAGCACTTTGCTGTGTTCCTTTTGATAACGATAATGATCTTACATTGCGGCGCTGCCTTTCATCTCCCCCAATCTTAATGAGCTTTACAGACAAATGTGCAAGCGATACGGGCAGATCCATTCTCCCGACAATGCCAGCACTGGATGTGGCAGGTGTCTGGGAATCAGCCCGAGCCGGAGAGGGGGGGACGGGGGTTTGTTTTGATTTCTCCTTATTTATTGAAAATGCAGGCAGCATTTTAGAGAAGTGGGATTTGGCAGGCTCGGATTTGGCCGGGACAACAAAGTTGTCTCTCTGTCTTTCGTTTTGGAGCTGTTCCTCTCCTCGATCCATATTTCAGCTGCGGCGGTGCCAGGGAAGGGATCGCTTCCCGGCGGCTGGAGCGGCTGCCTGGCGTGGAGGCGCACGGCTCCGGGGCTCTGCCGAGTGTTTCATGTGTTTGAGAGGTGCCAAGAGGAGGGAGATGTGCCAGAATAGCCCATGGCCCGTGCCCACGGAGCTCAGCTGGGCTTGGACTGAGGTGCTGCCTCCATCACAGCCTCTCCCTGCACTTCTGCTCCCAGTTTTTTCTCCCTGTTTCTCACCCGTGCCCCAAACAGTGGGGTGGGATCTGCTCTCTCATCCAGCAGGATGTTTCCAGCCGCTGTTGTGTTCAAGGGTAGAGGCATCACCTTGAATGCCGGGCTCTGTGTCCCCGGAGTCTCATCTGTTCCCAACCCATCAGGCCAAATTTAGCGTTGCCGTGAGGAGTGGTCCCCGAGCACAGCACATCTCCTCCATCTCCTCCATCTCCTCCATCTCCTCCATCTCCTCCATCTCCCCCCCACCCACGAGGGCACCGCTCCATTCCTCCCCATAGCAACCAGCTCGGGAGCCAGTCTTCAGTGGAGAGGGAAAGGCAGGAGCTGGGAGCATCTGAATGCCCCCAGGTTCAGTTCTGAGCCAATATTCTGCCTAACGATCCCAGGCCAAGGGAAAACTGCTGCTGCTGCTGCTCAGGTGTTGCTGGAGCCTCCTGCCCTGCCCCCTCCACGAGGCTGGAATCCTCCTCCTCCTCCTCATTTAGGATTTTTCCCCAGGAAATAGCTGTCCCCCCCATCCCAGCACCCAGCCAGGGCTGTGTGTGGGTGGTGCTGTCCTTCCCCTCCTGGGGGCATCCCAGCTCGGTCAGGATGTGCCCCCTCCTTTTGGCCCTTTGATTCACAAATGCTTTCAACCCTTTGGGGTTTTTGGACAAGCAAATTCCTTTTCTCTCCTCTGTTTCTCTTCCTCTCAAGCTGACGCCTCCTGAGAGCCCTTTTATCCTCCTGTATCTCTACTTCCACCTCTTTTTTTGGGGTTACGGTGGGGTTAACCCTTCCTTTCCTATCTGGAGTTTGTAAAAATGCTGCTGCTTAGGATATTTGGGGTTAAAAGCAAGCCATTGTGCCCTCAGGAAACAGTGCCATGTCCCTGCCAGGGGGCCCACAGGAGGCTGGTGTGGGACATCCCAGCCCAGAGGTTTTGCTCTCATGTTCACTCCCAAGGTTTTAATTCCCTGGGGAGCAGGGAATTCAGAAATGGGTCTGGGGGAGGAAGTTTTGTGGCCAACAAGAAGGGTCCTGTAGGGGGATGAGAGAAATTCTCGTTTGCTGTAATAAAAATTCATTAGTAGAGCTGATCGACAGCAAAGGACACAAACACCGACTCTCCTGAGTGCTGATGTGTGATGGGAATGCTGGAATGGTTATCGGAACAGTGCCTGTGGATTTGGGAATGGTCCAGTCCAGGACTGTCAGGCCGATGTGACCTGTTCATGTGGCATTTGCTGTGGCTGCCCCATCCCTGGAAGTGTCCAAGGCCAGGCTGGACATGGCTTGGAGCAGCCTGGGATAGTGGAAGGTGTCCGTGCCCGTGGCAGGGGTGGGATGAGCTGAGCTTTAAGGTTGTTTCCCACCCAAACCATTCTGGAATCCCGCTCTTGGAAGAGCTGCCGTGACTCTACAGCTTCCATGGATTTCCCGTGTTTGCAGCCGTTGCCTCACCCTGACTAACGGGCAGCGGCATAAAGGGAAGCAATTTGCAGGGAATTTCGGATCATCCCAGTCCAGTCTGGGGGCCTTGGCTCTCTGCTTGTTTACATGGAGACAATCGACGCTGCCACACTTGTGTTTGGAGCACTGTGGGAAAGGCTGAAACTTCTCCAAACCTGTTTTTCTCTGAGAATTAGAAAACCACAAAAAATCAGAAGAAAAGCTCAGAAAAAGGACAAACACAACCAGATTGGGGAGTGTTTTTATCCATGTCAGCTTCCATGAAGCTCCTCTCTCCCGTATCCTCCCACCCAACCTGAGCATCCCTTGGGGATGAATTGGCTGTCGGAAGTTGGGATGCAACCAGGGGGTATCTGGTTACATCCTGGGGCTCAGGAGACAATCCTGCAGCTCCAGAGTGGATCTTTCTTCCCTCTCTCCAGCTCCAGCACGAGGCCTGTGGTGCCGGTGTTGGGTTAAATGTCCAATTAGTCCATCCCACTTCCCAGTTAATTGCTGTGGTTGTTGCTGAGTGGGAGCCTTTGGGATCCATCAGCTCCTCTTCCTCCTCCTCTGCCCAGCTGGCCTGGACCAGCTCCAGGGCCGCTTTTGGGGGCTGCCACTGCTGAGAAATCTGGCCTGAGATCCCTTGGGACTGGGAGTGCTGCGTTTGCTGCCTCCAGGTGATCCATCACCGTGGGTTTTGGCTGGAGGAGGAGGGACTAAGGGAATAATCGGGACAGAACGGCCACAGCCTAACGATGTGTCACAGCCCAGGCAGGGGTGTAAGGATTTCTGTGGAAAGATGATTAATAATCGAGGAAAAAGCTGCCTCCTGGCCAAAAAAGCTCCAGGGGTGAGAGGCTTTCCAGGTGTTGGGTGTGAGCTCACGGCTTGTCCCACACGTGGGAGAGCTCACAACTGCTGGGTGCATCCCGTCCCTCCTGCTCCAGCCCCAGCATTCCCTCAGCTCCCTGGGATGTGGGAAGATGCTGAATCCGCCTTTCCTCACCTCTTGAGCATGAAAAAGCAGCAGCCAGCACCTCTTGCAACTTTGCTGGCAGGGAAAAGAGCAAGTGCCAGGGAATTTTGTTGGCTCCTCATCCTCGCTGGCATGGGAGCAGTGCTGGGACACAGGCTGAGGCTGGGCTGAATTCAGCCAAGTTCTTTAATCCCTGGAAGTGGAGAAGCCTCCCCTCTGCCTTGGGCTTTGTGGTTGGTGTCTGGATCATGCACCAGAGGTGGCCCAGAGGCACACGAGCATTGTCACCCCAGATGTGCTCGTGACACGAGCAGTATGAGCTCATAACATGCTGCTGCTGCTGGTTGGAATTGGTGACCTTAAAGGTCTTTTCCAACCTTAACAATTCCATGATTTATAATTCCCCGCTCCCTGCACTCGTAGGGCTGCTGGTTTAAAACCCTGATTTTTATCTGAGATGGTTAATGCCCCCTCCCGCTCCTCCAGCAGCCAGGTGAATGTCACCGGCCCTGTTTCACAGGCAGAGGGGACACTCGGCCTGCGGAGAGCCAATGTCAGAGGCAGGGTCACACCCCGAGAGCCAGTCCGTCCTCTGCTCCCTGCAGCAAGGATTTTTCTTAGAGCAACATCCCCCCTGTGTGAGCCGGGGCTATAAAGAACAAATAAAGTGCTGTGCAAGCCAAAGGAAACGGCGTCGTTTAAAATCTGCACAAGGTTAAGAGGCACGGGGAGGACATGGAATGTGTGGATGGATGGCAGGAGAGCTGGCAGATCACACCCAGGGGCTGCAGAGCCCCAGCCAAATCAGCCAAGTGCGGAAGGAACAGGGAAATCGGGCTCCTCACCTGCTCCAGGACCGTCCCAGAGGATGCGGACCAGCTCCGCCGCGGCGCTCCCGAGGGAAGGAAGGGCTGACGGATCGGTTTTTCCAGCGCCAGCCGCGGCCCTGCAGAGTCATCCCGAGCAATTAGCTGGGAGTGATGCCCTGCTGGCAGTGACAGCTCCCTGCCACGCTCCCACCGTCCGGCACATTCCCAGCTGGAGAGCACAGGAGCCGCTCCCGGGGCTGAGTCTCCGGGGGCGCAGGCGGGGGCTGGAGGGATTTGGGGAGCGTTTAGAGCCGTTTGCTCTCGCAGCCCCGCAGGCAGGGCCTGGGGCAAGTTGCCTTCCCAAATTAGGCCACTGTCAGGTCTGGCGGCTGAGGTTTCAGTTCATTTTCTTCCTGGCTCGCTCCGAGCAGCCCCATGCGGATTCCCGGGCCAGGATGCAAAGTGTCTGGGCAGCGCTCGGTCGTGCTCCCTGCTGAGCTGTTAACACCGATTTTCCATGAATATTCAGAAGTGTGAGAGGCATCCAGGATGCTCCTGCAGTCAAGGCTCACTGGATTTTGACTCCAACACTGCCATTGGCTTCCCATGGCTTCCTGGGCAAAGCAGCCTTTGGCTCCCTCGGAGAAATCTTTTTATATCCCAACAGCCGAGTCTCCGGGTAAGTAATGGGAG
Organism: Dicrurus megarhynchus; assembly: GCA_013399195.1. NCBI lineage: Eukaryota > Metazoa > Chordata > Aves > Passeriformes > Dicruridae > Dicrurus > Dicrurus megarhynchus. Next base: position 151,690 of record VXAD01005152.1, on the reverse strand, counting down.
AAGTCTCATCCAGGAAGGGAAAAACCATAAAGCCATGGAATACGTTGGGTTGGAAGTGACCTTAAAGATCACCCAGTTCCACCCCTGCCCTGGGCAGGGACACCTTCCACTATCCCAGGTTGCTCCAAGCCCCATCCAACCTGGCCTTGGACACTTCCAGGGATGGGGCAGCCACAGCCTCCCTGGGCAATTCTTCGCAGTATTCCATCTAACCCTGCCCTCTGGCAGTGGGAAGCCATTCCCTGTGTCCTGTCGCTGCCCAAAGTCCCTCTCCAGGGCAGGTGGCAGGAATGAGCTCAGGTAAGGTTCCATCACCAGCAGGATTTGTTTCCCACTGAGATTGGGAAGGGCAGCATCCCCCCAGTTGTTCAGCACTAATCCTGGAGCTTGGTTGGAGTGGGGTGTCCATAATGAGCCCCGCAAGAGCCTTTCCCCAGGAATGTCAGCCTGGACCCTCCCTGCCCAGGCAGGGGCCATGGGGGCTCCTCCCTGCTCCCAGAGCCTTCAGTTTGTGCCCAGAAGGGACATCTGGGAGCAGGGAAGGTCCTGAGCGGTGACTGCTGAGTTTTGCTCCCCAGCCTGTCATTCCCTGGCCATCTGCTCCCTGCCAGCCCTGCTTTCCCACCTCAGCCCTGCTCCCAGCACATGGGAACAGCTGGATGGAACCAAATTTTCACTTGCTTTTGAAAAGCCAGCAGGTCCCGTCGCCAGGAAAAACATTTACTGACAAAATAGTCATGGATCTATTTCCCTTTCATCAGGGCGAGGGCGGCAGCGCCGACGGGGATGTTTTTTATACGAAATTCGGGAATCACTGTCACTAAAATAGGAACCCAGTGTGTTTCAGACTGGCCAGGCAGCTGACACCCATCAGCCCCCTGGAAGCAGCCCAGGGCTCGTGGGGACAGCCTTTGGCTTCCCTGGCTCTAATGAGCTTGGAATGGTTGTTCCTCTGAGAGCAGGGCTTCTGTTTGGTGGTTTGCCCTTGATAGAAGAGATTTTCCTGCCATTGCAGAGGAATTGCTGCTGGACCTGGGCTCGGAATCGTTCAGAACTTGGTGCCATGAGCTCCTGAGCTCAGCCTCTCCAGGGTCCTGCCCCAGCCCAGGATTCACCTCAGGAATTCATTGAGCTCTTCCCTCACCAGAGCTGTCTCCTGGGTGGAGACTGACCTCCACCAAGACCTGCTCCTAGTTCCTGCTTGTCCTTCCAAAGCCACGGATCCTCCTGGGGAGGCTGGAGCAGGATCTGGGCAGTGATGGGGAGAGGGGTGTTCACATGGACCTGTCGGAGCTGCTGCTTTGGGGGAAAACTGGGATATCCATCCCATCAGTGCTCCCTTTCCTCTGGGACCCCCAGGCTCCACCCCCAGCCTCAGGAAGAATCTTCAAGGTTGGAAAAGCCGTCCAAGGTCATCGACTCCACCCTGTGCCCGATGCCCACCTTGTCACCAGCCCAGAGCACTGAATGCCACATCCAGGCCTTCCTTGGACACCTCCAGGGCTGGGGACTCCAAACCTCCCTGGAGAGTCCAGAACTCCCCACATTCCCCCTTGACCCCTCTCTCTTCTCTCCCTGTCCTCACACAGATGCACCCACACACTGACCTTTTGGGTGAAGGTCTGTGTTATTCCCGTGGTTATTCCTGCTGAGCAGGATTCTTGGCTCTGCTCCGACCAGCCTTAAACCCCCCCACTCCCCTTCCCAGTGGGCTCGGGGTCAGCTGAGCCCTGGGCCAGGAGAGCTGCAGGTTCCCAGCTGCTCTGGGAAAGGGCTTGGGGAGCATCCCATGGTTTGGATGACGTCTGGGTGTCTGCCTGCCTCGCTCCACAGCCTGGCTGAGGAGCTGCCCCTCTCCAAGGGCACTGACTCAGGCAGGGCTGGCATCTCCACAGCTGCTGGGCACTGGCATGGGAAGTGGATTTCAGCTCATTAATCCCTGGCCACATTCACCTCCCTCCCTCAGCTGGTTTTTCCAGGAGCCGCATCCAAGTGTGATCTCGTCACTGTGCTTGCAGTGGTTTGGCAAGGACTCCCTCCCCGAGCTCCCTCCCCTTGCCCACTCCTTGCCCTTCCATTTGTTGGAGCTTCCCCGTGTCCTCTGTTTTTCTCCTCTGTTTTCCCTTAGTTTCCATGTGCCCAGACACACTGGAAGGGAAATTGGCTCCTGTCCCATTCCTGCCCCTGCTGTGCAGAAGTGGGGGATGAGCACGTTGCTCATCCCTGCCGCAGTTCAGAGGAGGAGGGGGAGACCCAAAATGCATCCCAGAAACCTCCAAGTGCATCTCCTGGGGGTGCAGCCCCTCTGGCATCACTCCCCTATGGAAAGCAGCCTTCCCTCTGCTCCATGTGGTGCTCCAGAGGTGTTGGCTCTGCCTGGAGAAACCCTGCCCTACAGAGCCATGTCCAGATTCCTGAGGTGCAAGAAAGATCCTTCTACCCCCTAAAATCAGGGAATATTTTTGCTGGATATTAGTGTGGATTAATCCATGGGTTGAAAGAGAAGGCAAAGCAAGGATAACTCTGGGCAGTGTCTTGATTTCCATGGCAGGAATTCCAAAGGGGATTCTGCCCTCTCTGGCATTGCCATATTTGTTGACCAGACACGGAAGACAAGGAAGAGGATTGGAAAATGGGGTGCTGGAATGCAGAGTGCAGCAGGAATGATGAGTTGGCATCCCAGCTGGGCAGACATGGAGAGCAAGGAGAGCAATTCCAGTGAGTCAAATGCCCTTCCCTGGCCCCAGGCTAAAATCCAGGGAGATTGGGAAATATGAAAGGAAAGGGGAGGGAGGGAGCACCCTCAGACTCAAACAAAATACTCAGTGTTTGATTTAGGTCGTGGCGTTTTTCCTTGTCCCTCTTCCTCTCCAGAGCAGAATTAACCTCAGGATGAGAAGTCCAAGCACTTTGTGCTAAAAATGCCCATCCCAGTTAGGTCTGGTCTTAGCCCAGAATTGCACATAGTTTCCACCTCCCTGGAACTGCTGTTTCCAGTCCATGAGGCTTCACTCCAGTTACACACAGCCCTCAAACTGGTTAAAGGAAGAAGTTCCCCCGCTCTGCTCTTCCCTGTGCATCCCAGTGCATCCACCCTCCCTGGAAAAGCTGAAGAGGGAAGATTTTTTTGTCTAGTTTAAACAATGACTTCTGGGAAGAGCCGTGGCATGTGTTCTGCAGCAAATCCAAGGGGATGACCACAAGATTCCCTCTGGCTCCGTGCTCTGGGAAGCCATTGTTTGGGATGCGTTGCAGGGCTGTTTGCCTTGGCCCAGCGTGTCATCCTCTCTCCAGGCTTTGAATAGGCCCTGCTGGAGAAAAGCACTGGAAAAGTCTGTTCTCCATTTGCTCTTGGCATTCATCGCGTTGTTTGTTTGTTTATTTCCTTGGGATTATTTTAAGGACCTCGAGGTCCCCACAGCTCCAGAGGCAGGACCTCCATGTGCTGCACGGATGTTCCCTCTCCGGCAGCTCCGATGGCAGAGGATGGGGAAGGTCAGGTCCCCTTTGTCCCTCTGACCTGGATGTGCTGCTCCTGCTCCCCAGTGTCCTGAAGGACCAAGGGCTCTCAGCATCCCTGCTCTTCCTTTTCCACAGGGTGAACGATGCTTGCTGCATCCCTAGCTGCTCCAGGCTGTATCCCAGGATTCCCACTGCCAGAGGGCAGGGTTAGATGGGATATTGGGAAGGAATTCTTCCCTGTGAGGGTGGGGAGGCCCCAGCACAGGGTGCTCAGAGAAGCTGTGGCTGCCCCTGGATCCCTGGAAGTGTCCAAGGCCGGGTTGGATGGGGCTTGGAGCAACCTGGCACAGTGGAAGGTGTCCCTGCCCATGGCAGGGGTGGCACTGGATGGGCTTTGAGGTCCCTTCCAGCCCAAACCATCCTGTCACTCTGTGATTATGGAGCCTCAGGTTCCATCTCTCCAGCCTCTCCCAGAGGGATGGACTTCAGGCTGTGTCCTGGGGTCTGCAGGGTTTCCCCATCCTGTCCCACTCCTTTCTCCCAGGCAGGACCAGCTCCTCTCAGCAAATTTCCAGCTGTTTGTCTGAGCTCCCACAAGATCCGAGCCCTGGGGAGCCTGGCACAGCCCCAGGCAATCTGCTCCAGTGCTTTGCTCTCTTAGAAAGGATTTGTAAACACAAATCTGGATCTTTTCTGCTGCAATCTCAGACCATTGTCGGGTCCCAGCCAGGCAGCCCCAGCTGCTTTACTCTGATGGATGAAAAGCTGGGAAAATGTGAGGTTTGAACAGGGTCTGGTTCTGCCCAGACCCCCACAGGCATCGGGGGAGGTCACCCCCATCCTGCTGACATCCCAGAGAATCACAGGATCGTGGAATGGTTTGGGTTGGAAGGGACATTTCGACGTCATAGTCTTCCACTCCCTCTGAACCATGGAGGCCCCAGTTGTGCCAGGGTGGCTTGGAGGGAACAGGGACACTTTCCACTGTCACAGGCTGCTCCAAGCCCCATCCAACCTGGCCTTGGACACTTCCAGGGATCCAGGGGCAGCCACAACTTCTCTGGGCACCCTGCGTTCCTCACAGGGAACAATTCCTTCCCAATCTAAACCAGGGGGATTCCTCAGCTCTGCCTTGAGGATGAGGAAACCTCGGGTCAAACAGCCAAAGAAAGGTTTGGATGTCAGCTGGTCTGTGCCCTCCGAAGGGACTCGGGAGGTGTCCCAAGGTGGGAGGCGATCACCCACATCCTGCCTGGCATCATCCAAGCTGCAGCTGAGGGCAGGAGCAGCGGTGATGCTGACCACGAGTCCCTCTGGAAATAGCAAAGGGAAGGAAGCAGCAGATGGAGAAAAGGAGGAGCGAGGCAGCGCGAGGGAGAATTAGTGGCTGTGTATGAGGAGCTGGGAGGAGTGGAGAGCAGAAGGAGCTGTAATTGGGACAGGTTTGGTTGTGTGAATTTTGCTGGGTCTGCAGCAGGAGGTTGCCCAGCAGCTGCACAAATGATTTATTACATGCTCACTACATCTGCCCTGTAGGAAGGTAAATACAATGTACACAGTGTCCCATTTACACAGACAATCAAGGGGATATGACCCAATTTCTCTTTGACTCGGGCGTTTTCCTCCCCGGGAGGAGCCCCCCGGGAGGTGGGAGCGCCCCAGGACCCCCCCGGAGCCACATTTATCTCCCTGCCCTTGCTGTCCGAGGGATCCCGGGAGGCACAAATTGGGATTAACCCCCCCCCATCCCCCCCACACCATCCTGCACCTCCGGCAGCACCTCCCCCAAGCAGCGGTGACCTGTGACAAGGAGGGACACCCCGGGAGGTGCCAGCCCCGCTCCAGGAATCCGCCGGCACCATCTGCGTGTGGGATTAGGGACGCTCTTCCTCTGACAGGGACAGGGGGAGCGACAGGAGCCGGGAGCATCGTCTGGCTCCCACATCTGCCGGCGCTGCTGGGGCTCGGCACAGGCGGCCGCACCACGGGGAGGGGGCTCGGACCCCCCTTCGGAGGAGAAAGTGCTGTGTGAGCAGCGGGAACTGGATTTTCCATGGGTTTGCTTCGTCGCTCAGCAGGTCTGGGGGAGATAAGGGCCCCTGCACCCTGGGATCCGTTTGCTGATATCCCAGATCCAGCCTTTGCTGAATGTGCAGGTTTTGGCCGCGCTGTTCCTGACGGTTCCTGGCATTTTTTTTCGAGCTCTCCTTGTAAAGGCTCCTCCGGCCTCCCCAGCAGGCAGCCCCGGGCAGGCAGGAGCCAGCTCCAGCCCTGCAGCCGCCGGGATGCGTTGCAGATGTCGGGCAGGGAGAGGCCGGGGAGGTGGCACGTGGCCAGCGGGGCCACGGGCAACCGAACGGGCATAAAGTGGCCATTGAGCTAAAACCCCTCTTTGAGGGATTCAAGTTCAAGGATTTGGCTGTGCAAAGAAAGAGCCCGCGGGCCGTGGGCTTTTCTGAATCCCATTTCCACAGGACTTGAGGCAAATATTTCCTGGCAGCATGTTGTGCTCTGTGCTTGGTTTATCTGCTGGGTTCATCCTGCTGCGTGCAGGAAAAGCCAGCTGGAAAACCTTTCTGGGGGGCTGAGGAGAGGAGCAGACGCAGGGGCTGGTGACAGCCTTCCCTGGCAGCCCCGGCGCTCCGGGATGGACGCTCGCACCAATCCCTTCCCCAGAGGGTCGCTGCGCTCCCCTCCTGCACCCAGACGTTCCCCCAGCTGTGCCGGGCGGAGCGGGGATGCCGAGGACAGGACACTGTTACTTAGCAACAGCTGAAGGATGTGCTCCAACCCTGTCCCCAGCGCCACCCTCCCGGCGAGTCCTGCGGGGGAATGGGCACCATTCCCATCAGAGCGAGGCTCCATGCGGGAATTTTTTCCGTTTTATCCTTCTTCTGCTCCATGATTTTGGGCTGCTTCAGCAGGGAGCTGCTCAGTCCTGGGCTGAATCCCGGCTCGCTGGGATAAGTGGGGCCCATCCCGGAGCCGCTGCCCCTTCTCCTTCTCTCCAGGCTCCTTCCCCTGCTCCACGCTCCCGCTCCTCCCACAGCCCGAAGACAAAAACCTAATTGCACGACATAAATTATAGCAACTCTCCAAATAAAAGCCCAGGCAGAAAAGGCTGCGGCTGGATGGACACTTGAGGGCTATTAGAAGATGCATAAATTCCTTTCCTCGGGTTTTTCATTTTTACATGTCTAATTACAGTGAAAGGAGCCTTTCAAGGGCTGCTCAACTGCCAGGGCTCTCCGCAGCCCCTGGCAACTGGAGCGGGAAGAGGTGGCAGGGTCGGACACCCCCGTTTACCTTGGAGAGAGCCCGGGGCTAAACAAATGCCAAGGGCTTGGGAAGGAGCAGCGAGGAACCGCTGCATTCCCTTGATCTCCCCCGGGAACCTGCAGCAGTTCCCTGGGCACCCATCACTCCCAGGGAGATGTCTGGGCCATTGTGGGCCCTCTTTATTTATCTGACGCTCCTCAAACTTTAATTAAAGATGTCTCCTCGGGGTGTGCTTTAGCTCCATATTGAAGATGGACTGGCTGGAGAAAATGAAAATGAGCAGCGTTCCTGAGCACTGGGAATAAAAACCAGGAGGGGGATGATGGATTTCAATGGTCTGGCTCCCCCCCTCTCTGTGCTCTGGCCGTGGAGGCCCCAGATGTGCCAGGGTGGCTTGGAGGGAACAGGAAGGACCCGGGATCCACCAGGCAGGGGAATTTCAGGCTGGGACAGGGAGAAAAGCCCTTAAAGCAAGAGAAATGCAGCGAGGTCAGAGGGCAGAGCTGCTCCCAGCTCGGAGCACCCAGCGCCTGATGAGCTGCTGGGATAATTAGGGGCAATTTATACCTCCAGGTCAGGGGTTCACTCTGCCTTGTCATCGATTTTGAGGTGGGTGATAAACTGCCGGGAAAACAGAGCTGTCGGGATAACACGGGAAATGTCCCATTAGAGGGAGAGCGTCTGGGGCAAGCGCTGCCATCGGAGCCCCTCAGAGCCCCCCGTGGCCGTGGCCTGGGCAGGACCCCCGTGGCTTTGTTGTTACTGTCCCCCCTCCCTGGGGCTGGCAAATGTCCCCTCTGATGCTGTGCTGGTCTCCTTCCCAGGGGGGGAAGGTGCTGGGATGCTGGACATCAGTGTCCCCCCAGTCCAGGAATCACTCCATCATTTTTGGGAAGCAGATTTAAGAAGGCAGCCCCAGGGTCATGCTCACACAACCTTCGGGAATGCTGATTTTTCTGCCTGGGAACCTGAAAACAAATCCAGGGAAGTTTTGTGCCTGCGTTTGTCACTGCTTTCCCAGTGCTGGGGAACCGCCTTTGGCTCCTGGTCCCGGATCCATGGACAGGATGATTCCCAGGGCTGTCCCAGCTAGAGGTGGAGGTGCTAAAGGCAGTAGAGGTGCTGGGGTGTGCAGGGCATGGATTCCTGCTCAGTCCATCCTGTTCCCGTGTTTGCTCTGCTCCAGAGGCGATGGAAAAGGGAAGCCCAGGCAAGGGGAGCTTCCTGCAGGGAAGGGGCTGTGCCTTGGCTCACAGCTCTGATCACAGATGCAGATCCTGCTGCTCCCGGCAAGCACAGCAAGAGCTTAAATATGTTTGTTCCATGCCTTTCTTTGCAAACTGCTCCATCAGGTAGAACACTTCCCAGATCTATTCCTGGAGCCAAAGAAAAGCAGCTGCAGGAGGGAGCTGGATGTGTGAGGCAGCTCAAGCCCCGGTTCTGCTGCAGGGCACAACGAGCTCTGCCCCTCATCCCAGGGTGCTCCCCCAGATTTGATTGCACCGATGTGATCCCACTCTGGATAAGCTGCCTGAGCTGGAGCCTGCCTCTAATTAAAGGTGTCAAATTATGCCCCGGACTGAATTCAGCAGCAGCAGCAAAGTCCTTCCCAAGTCCATGAAATCACCCAGACCTTGTGCTGTAAAATTCCAGGAGAGGCAATGCGCTCCGAACTTCCCGGGCTGGGAAGTGCCCTTTCTACCCAAAGAAGTCCCAGACAATTAAATGTGACCTGGCTCGTTGGGATCAGGGTTAAAATTCCTCCATCTGTGGCTCAGGGCTCATCCACAGCCCCTCAAAAAACAGGTGCTGATCCTCAAGTCTTGGAATCTGCAAGGATGGGGATGGAGCGGTGCTGTGCTGCATCCCAGGGTTGGGAACACAGCTGGACACCGCCACAGCCTTCCTGGAACCTCTCTGTGTCACTCTGGGTGATGTCCCACCTTTCAGAAATGATCCCTGTCCTGGTGGAGACACAGAGAAGCCTCAGACCCAACCCATGGGCAGGGTGGCAGGAACCAGGTATTTCCAACCACAAAGATCTAAGGAAAATCATACTGGCAAATGGATTCAGCAGAGAAGGCAAAGTTCACCGGGTGAATTCTGTGCTGGAGCTGGGAATGAGACACCTGGAGAGCTCCATGTCTCCCAAAACCCTTGGCTCAGCTGATCCCCCTCACCGAGCACCCAGCTCGTCAGCTCTGTGGGGGACAGATTTGTGAGGATGCTCCTGTCGTGCCATTAAAAATATTAATAATAATAAAGGAGGGGGAAGGGAAGTGCGTGGGGATGGAAAAGGGACTCTGCAGCCTGGAAAGCCACCCCTGAGCTCCGGCACAGCTCCGAGAAGCCCCTCTCGGCATCCAGTCCCTGGGTGGTCTCTGCCTCTTAATTACAGGGTTAATGCCATGTTACGATCATGAGAAGTTTCTTAGCCTGATAATGAGTAGGAAGCAGCTGTAGCCTGGAAAATGGAATAATTGCAGAGTGGAGCAGTGTAATTATAAGGTGTGGATCCACTGCCTCCATGTTTACCTAGAGGAGACAAAATCCCCTCGGAAGCTGCAGCCGTGGCAGCAGCTGGAGCTGTTCCTTGCAGGGGGGTGTAAGTGTGTAGCAAAGGGGGAGTAGGGACAAGTCCTGGCCTGCTCCAGTCACTGGGGATGTGCCGGGGCTTGAGCTCGGGTGGATTCGGAGCCAGCAGCACCCAGCCCGTGCTGGGTGAGCATCATTCCATCTTCTGGGAGGGGCATTTCCATGGAGCACCACCGTGACAATCCCAGCTTGGACACAGCATCACAGGATGGGTTGGCTTGGAAGGGACCTTAAAGCTCATCCCATTCCACCCCCTGCCATGGATCCTAAAGATCAGCCCCATTCAACCTTCCCCTATCCCAGGTTTCTCCAAGCCCCATCCAACCTGGCCTTGGACACTTCCAGGGATGGGGCAGCCGCAGCTTCTCTGTGCCAGGGTCTCCATACCCTCGTTGTAAAATCCTTTTTTCTTCCACATGCTCATTCTGCCTCATTTTCATTCTGGGAAAAAGCTTTTGCCAACTGTTTTTTTCCCTGAAAAAGAGATTCGGCTGAATCCAAACATTTGTTGCAGTTTTGCTGGGTCTGCTCAATTATTCTGCACTTTAAAAAGACAAAATATGCCAATGTGGAGAGGGAAAGTGGGTCAGGTTTGAGATGAGTGGCAGTAACAGCGACTGGAGCGCAGCTGAGCTGTTCCAGCAGCTCTGTCCAATGCTCTCCTTGAGATCCCGATGCTCTCCTTGAGATCCTGCAGCCGGCACAGCCTCGCTCCAGACCTATCCCGAGCTCCATTGCCTGTGCAGCCTTTGGAAATGTCTTCCTTTGATCTTCAGTAATGACCCTGTGCTGGTGTCTTTTGTGATGAATGGGCTGGAGAGGAGCAGGGGAAGGTGAGAAGAACCCTTCCCTAACCCTTCCCTAACCCTTCCCTTTCCCTTTCCAAGGTCCTTTACCAGGTTTGGGATCTTCTCCTGCTGCTCATCAGCTGGAAAATGGCTCAGGCACCACTTAAGGAGTTGGACCGAGTTCTGTGATGAGAGACAATGAACTAACCAATGAGAGGGAGTTTTTCATGGCCCCACACATTTCCCAAATGCTCCTGGGACACATTGCTTTCCCCCACGGCAGATGTCCAGCTGGTCATCGCTCTCCAGCGGGTCACATCCCATCCCTCGGCAGCATCTCATACAATCCCAGGACATTTGGGCGGGAAGGGACCTCAAAGCCCATCCAGTCCCACCCCCTGCAGGGACACCTTCCACCATCCCATGTTGCTCCAAGCCCCATCCAGCCTGGTCTTGGACACTTCCAGGGATCCAGGGGCAGCCACAGCTTCTCTGGGCACCCTGTCCAAGGGCCCAACCACCTTCAGGGTAAAAATTTCTCCCCAATATTTAATTTACACTGAGTCCTTTGGGTCGGTATCTGTGCCCTGCGTGGTTCCTGTGCCAGCTGCTCCACAAGCACCCAACCCCCGAGTCCTGCCCTGCCTCCCCAAGGGACAGGAGCCCCTCGTGCTCCTGCACTGGACCCTGGGGACAGAACCAGGGGGGTGTGACTGCAGCAGGGTCACTGAGATGCCTCAAGAGCCCCATCCTGGCAGAGAGCCCCATGCTTCATGCCTGTCTCACCTTCTCCCCAGGGATCCCACTTGGCTCCCAGAACTCCTGCACAGGTTTAAATTGGGCTGTTCAGCCCTCCAGGGCAGGAAAAGCAGGAGGAGGCAAGCAGGGACCCAAGTGGCTGATTTAATTCCACGTTCCCATTGGAATCACTGTTTTATTGGAGGTTGGAACAGGTAACTCCAGCATGGAACTAGAGCCCGTGCCAGGGCCATGCTCTGGAGGCAGCAGGAGTTTCACCCTGATCACTTTTACTCATTACCAGCATCTCCAAATCCCTCTAAATTCCTCGTCTCTCTCCTTGATTTCCCCCTAGTCCTGCATGCTGAAGTCTGCAGAATCCCTGCCTTCCCTGTCCATTAAGCTTTTAACACTCCCTGCATTTCCCAACAATGCCATTACAGCTCCTTAAATGTTAATTTTTATTGATTCTATGCATGGACATAAAAATCCACCCTCATACAAACACCAGACATATATTGAGATATATATTGATATCTAGCAAGTGGTTCCCGGAGCTGGAGACTACTGGAAGTTGGTTACCGGGACCCCAGGGAACGGGGGAATCCTTCCCAGTGGGAAAACAGGGAGGCCAAAGGCAGAGCAGTTCCATCAGCAGGAACTCAGGAAGCAAAGGGACTTTCCTCAAGGCATTCCTGAGGAAAAGGACTTGAGGAGCTGCTGGGCTGGACTGGGTCTGAGGTGACAGAGGGGGATGGCACCAGGAAGGAGGGAATTTCCAGGGTTTCTACTGGGATGAACCCCTTCCTCACCACATCACCCGACAGCAGCCCCTTGCCAGGCACACAGTGAGCATCCCGCACCCATCCTCCCTCGGATCCTTTGGAAGAGGTGGATTTCCCTGGGAAAGGGGTTGATTGCCTCAGGGATTATGGAGTTGTTGGGTTCCGTGTGGCGGTCACGGCGGCAAAGCAGAACTGAGCAGCCAAAGGGCTTTGTTAATCCTCTGTCTTTGATTTCCAGCACTGCCCGTTTGCAAACACAGCTTTAATCTCTGTCCCTGCTTTCCAGCGAGCTCCATGAAGGACACTGGGAAACAAGGATGCTCACAGAGAAAGAAGCTGAGGATGAGCCCAGGGAGGGCCCTTGCAGAGACACTGGGTGTCCTCAGCCAGCCCTGCCCCCTCCCAGCTGCTCAGTGGCCATGTGCAGGTGTCACGCAGCTCTGGGAAAACTCATCCCTATTTTCTTTATCTGGAGAAAATACCTGCCCTGGCTCCGAGCTGCTCCCAAGGAGCACCGGTGTCACTGCCACAGGGCAAAGCTTCACATGGGCCCCTTGCAGAGGGGACGAACCTGGTGCTTGGATTTATATCGGAATGAGAGGGGACATGCGGGAGCCACAGGGTCCTCCCTGGGACATTCCAAGTGAATCCAGGAGGGACGGGAAGCCAAGTTTTCACCTGCCATCAGTTTTCTACTGCATGAGCTCCATCCAAGCCCTCTGTGCATCATCCCTGTGCAAAGGGGCCGGGTTTGAAACGAAAAGAGGGAAGATTTAGGTTAAATATTAGGAGGAAGTTCCTCCCCGGGAGGTTGGTGAAGCCTTGGCACAGGTTGTCCAGAGAAGCTGTGGCTGCCCCACCCCTGGAAGTGTCCAAGGCAGGGAGTGGAACAAGATGAGCTTTAAGGTCCCTTCCATCCCAAACCACTCTGGGATTCTGTGATTTTTTGGGAGGGGATGGCACATGGGGAGCCTGGGAGAACAGTGGCACTGGGGACACGGCTGTGCCTGCTGTGGCAGCAGGTCCTTTGGCACTGCTGTGGGGCTCCACAGAGCTGCAGCTGCATTGATGGTTCTGTTTCATGGCTCTGCTGAGTGTCAGGAGGGAGGAGAGATGGCAGCAGCTTGATTTCCTGAGAATGATCCATTTAGAGAGCGATGGCTCAGCCAATCCTTTGGGAAAAGCCTGGGGGCCTTCGTGCAGCCACAAGTGTTATTGAGACTTTCAGCTCCGACACCAGCTCCCATCCATCACGTCTGCCTGGCCTTCCCAGTGCCCCTCCTCCTCCTCCCACAAATATTCCCAGGGCAAACTCCACTGACCCTCCCAAGGTCCCTGTTCACCTGTTGCCTGACATGCTCCGGGCTCGTCCTGTGGCGTTGGAAGGGTTAAATCCTGCGTGCCCCGAGGCCACGCTTCACTTGATAATGTCATCAGCTGGTGACAGTGTTAATGCGGGGATCAGGTGCAGGAGGCGGCTGCATTACCCTGGAGAGAGATGAGTTGTGTCCAGAAGAGCCAGAGCTGGATGCATGGAACGATTGCACCAGGGGTGTCCTTCCTTCCTTCCTTCCTTCCTTCCTTCCTTCCTTCCTTTCTTCCTTCCTTCCTTCCCCCACTAGAGCATCAGCGGCCCCTCCACGGGGACACCCTCTTCCCTCTTGTTCCATGAACCTCTCCCCCTCCTCCTCCTCCTCCTCTGTGCCACATTGGATCGTGCCCCTCCAGGCTGCTGCTCCCTCCATCCTGGGAAATGCAGCATCCCTGGATGGTCCCCGTGGCGCAGAAGTGGCAGCAGTGCTAAGCCAGTGCCACCACCCTGCTGCCCCAAGTACTCCCTTAATCCTTCCTGCTGTCCCCCACCTGTGTGATCCCTGTCCCCCACCTGTGTGATCCCTGTCCCCCTCCTGTGCCACCCCTGCCACTCTCCTGCCTGTTTAACACACTGGGAATTTTTCCAGTATATGTTTAAATCCCTGTGTCTCTCCAGGAGATGAAGGCTCCATCCACATCTCTTCCCTCCCAGTATCCCAGTGCTCCCAGACAGGCAGGGAGTGCTGGGCTGGTGAACTTGCTGCTGGGACCTGCTGGTGTCCCCTCTCTGAACACTGGATGAAGTCACCCTGTGCCTTTTCCATCCGGCTCTGCTCATCCAGGTGGGAGACTCGTGGGGATGGTGGTGACCTGGGACACACCCAGAAAGCAGGATCTGGGCAGGGGAAGTAGGAGGGGAGGCAGGAGCGGCTCTCACTCCCTTGGCAGCATCCTGCCCATCTGTACCTGGTGTTCCGGAGCCACTTGAGAACCCTCACATCCCTGGAAGTGTCCAAGGACAGTGGAAGGTGTCCCTTGCCATGGCAGGGGTCCTTTCAACCCAAACCATTCCCTGATTCTGTGATTCTGTGATTCCATGCAGAGCCCGGGAACACTGAACGGGAGGTGACCCCGGTGCTGTCCCAGGGTCTGAGGCTGTGACAGGGACCCCCTCCAACCTCCTGCAGAGACCTCCCAGCACCGCTGCCAGGGGGAGCCCGCTCCATCAGCTGGAGAGCAGGGAGAGAACAGCAGCTGAAGTGGTTTCCCAGTTGGAATTGGAGCAGGCTGGATGAGTCGCAGCAGAAAGCCCTGAGGAGCCCGTGGAGGGCGGGGAGGGAGAAGAGCAGGCAGGAGAGGCTCTTGTGCAAAGCCTGGGTTTAAATAAACAAGCAGCAGGCAAGGAGGGGTGGGATTGGAGGAGAACTCCTTCAGCTGAGGTTCCCATGAGTGCTTCCATGGGTACGCAGACCAGGTCAGCACAAGGAGTTTGTCCCGATATTCCTTGTTCTGCACTTTCCCAATAAACATCTCTGGGCAGGATCCTTCAGTGGGCTGGGTCCAACAGGGACAGCAGGGACTTCTCGAGTTGTTATTAATGGTTTGTGTTCTGCTGGTGCTGGGAGAGCTTTGCTGGAGTTACCCAAGGAAAAACAAGCTTTTCCAAACGGGTATTTAAAGACCCAAAGTGCTGCCATGGCCTCACCATCCCTCCTGCTCTCTCTGGCCTTGGCCGTGCCTCCTGCATCCCTTGGGATCTGCTGGCAGTGAGGACACAGCGGCTTCTCCTCCCTCCTTCCCCTGAGCACCATTGGGGCTTCACCCACTTCCTCTTCCTGATTTGGGGATCCTGTTGTCCAGTCCTGTTCCTTATCTTCTCACCGTCAACTCTTGCTGGAGCGACCCTGTCCTCTCTCCCTGGGTTTGGGGGATGTTTTCCTGCTCTGGGGGTCCCGAGGAGCCGTGTCCACGTGCACGTCTCACCCTGGTGAGACTGAGACAGAGGGTTGGAGTGGGGGGCAGGAACCGAGCAGCCAAACCTGGGAAGTGCTTCCCATTGGAGCCAGGCTGCCCTGGCAGCCAACCTCAGGTCATTGCAGCTTCTCACCCTGTCAGTTATTAAAGATGTCCCCCAGTTCCATCCACACGGGGAATTCTTGCTCAGGGAGCAGGACAGACGGATTTTAACTGAGCTGCTGCTCCCCAGACATGTTCTCTGCACAAGAACATCTTATTTCTATTATCCTTTCACCACCCTTTCACCCCCGTCTTCCCCCTTCCCGACTTGGTTACAAACCAACTTGGAAATCTCAAGCTCCGAGCCAGCCCCTAATTTTTAATTAATGTTCTCCTCTCTCCCCAAGACCTGCCGAGCTTTGCTGACACTCTCAGCATCCCAAAGAGCCTCGAGAAGCAGCTGAAGCCTCCGTGGTGAGGGGGCCGTGCCCACCTCCCCCGGTTCCCACACTCCCAACACCTCCGGACCCTTCCCGGCTCCCGGTTCGCGTTTCCCCCGCACTGCCGGCTTCTCCCGGCTCGGCTCTCAGACAGCTGTGATGGATCAGTGACAAGCTGCCTTTGTGTCCTCCTCTTGCACAACAATAGATACTCCTGTCTGTTTATACAAGTTTGAATTTGTCCCTATAAATACGGGGTGGAAGAAACAGTAGACTATAGATTGCACCCTGACAGCTGAAAGATTAAGGGAATCCATTAACTAAACCAACTGCCTGGAAATCTTATGCAGAACATACACCTGAAAGCCATTACTGCTGTCCTGTCATGCTGCTTTATCTCTTTATTTAGGACCCTTTTTGTTTGGTTGAGGGGTTGCTGTTTTTTCTGCTTTTTTTTTTTCCCCCTCTAATAATGTAAACTTGTTCTGGAGTAACAGA
>VXAD01005152.1:110024-135810 GCA_013399195.1 Dicrurus megarhynchus | reverse complement strand
CCAGCTCCCTGCTTTCCAAAGCCCACCCTCAAATTCACGAGTGCAGCAGTCGCTCGGCTCTGCCGGAGCCGGGCGGGATCCTGGCTCTGATACTGTTGAAGTCTTTTTTTTCTGCCGGGCTATTCAGGAATGCACACAATGCCCGTCTCCATAGTGCCCGTGCAAGCTCCTTGTCTCCACCAGCACCACGCCTGCTCCTCTCCGGCCTCCTCCCCTCCCGGCTCGGTGCTGGGGTGGGGGAGGGTCCGGGGGATCTTTCTGCACCTTGCTGGGAGCCAGAATAAAGCAGAGACGTGCGGCTATTCTGAAGGGAAAGTCATTTCAGACTGACAGAGAAAGGGTTTAGATGGGATATTGGAAAGGAATTCCTCCCTGTGACGGTGGTGCCTCAGGTTGCCCTGAGAAGCTGTGGGTGCCCCTGGATCCCTGGAAGTGTCCCAGGCCAGGCTGGATGGGGCTTGGAGCAACCTGAGATAATGGAAGGCGTCCCTGCCCATGGCAGGGGGTGGAACAGGATGAGCTTTAAGGTCCTTTCCAACCCAAACCATTCCATGATTCCATTCTGAGCCTGAGGAGCACGGGGAGCACCGCTCACACGGAGCCTCTCCAGCTCCCACCCAACAGGAGAGGTGCAGCTGCAGGAGTGTGCATAAATCCCTGGTTGGCTTTTGGAAGCTGTTTGCCTGCTAAAACAGAGGCTGAACCCTCCCTGTTCCCCTTTCTCCTCGTCCTGCTTCCCCTTTCCCAAGGCAGGAGAGGCCGAGCCTTTCCAGCAGNATGCTGCTTTTTTTTTTTATTTAGGGCCCTTTTTGTTTGGTTGAGGGGTTGCTGTTTTTTCTGCTTTTTTTTTTTCCCCCTCTAATAATGTAAACTTGTTCTGGAGTAACAGAGGAGCCCTTGATGAAGTATCTAAGTATTTTCTGCTGAAGAATTTATGAACTCGGAGCCAGCACTGTCCTTGCCAGATCCCATGGAGCGGGAGGGGAGGGGGCACTCGCCTGTCTCGGGGTTTGTGCAGTGAATGGCCTTGGCTCGGGTTTCCCTGCGCTCAACTGTTTGCTTTGCTCTCATGGGCGACTCTGCCTCACTTCAATCTCTGGNAGGAATTCCTCCCTGTGACGGTGGTGCCTCAGGTTGCCCTGAGAAGCTGTGGGTGCCCCTGGATCCCTGGAAGTGTCCCAGGCCAGGCTGGATGGGGCTTGGAGCAACCTGAGATAATGGAAGGCGTCCCTGCCCATGGCAGGGGGTGGAACAGGATGAGCTTTAAGGTCCTTTCCAACCCAAACCATTCCATGATTCCATTCTGGGCCTGAGGAGCACGGGGAGCACCGCTCACACGGAGCCTCTCCAGCTCCCACCCAACAGGAGAGGTGCAGCTGCAGGAGTGTGCATAAATCCCTGGTTGGCTTTTGGAAGCTGTTTGCCTGCTAAAACAGAGGCTGAACCCTCCCTGTTCCCCTTTCTCCTCGTCCTGCTTCCCCTTTCCCAAGGCAGGAGAGGCCGAGCCTTTCCAGCAGCACTGCAGCATTCCTGATGAGACCTTGCAGCTATCAAATGATTTCTGCCCCATGTCCCAGGCTGGACCCTCGTCTCAGAGGGTGACATTGAGAGTCCAGTTCCTGCCACTGTCATCCCGGGTAGCTATGCCCTTCATTTGAAATCCCAGGATGGGGCAGTGGTGGGAAAGCTTTCCAAACTGCAGCGGTTCCGTGCAGGCTCTCCCTGGGCGGGAGGGTGACCCCGCTGTGGCAGAGCCCCCGTTCCGTGCCGATGGTGAGTGATTAATGCTGTCCCCAGGCAGGAATAAAGTTTCAGGAGCTGCTATTGTCAGGAGAACAGGAGCGGCTCCCATCCCGCTGGACAGATAGTAACCACGGCAACGGCGGAGACACCGGGAAGGGGCCGGGAGGGTTCGGTGGGCGATGGGACACGGGGCGAGACCCCATTCAAGCCCATGCCTGGGTGTCACTGAGATGTGAAGAATTTGAAAACGGGGTTTCAAAGTTAAAGCAGCTGCAAATGCAACCGAGATGGGGAATTTTCATTCCTCTCTCCCTCGAAGTTTGTCCGAATTCCCATCCAATGCTGCTGGATCCTGTCTCAGCATGGATCGTGCCCACTGGGACTCCTCTGAGTTGGGAGAGAGATGTTCCTCAGCAGCTGGGAGCAATCAGAAAGGAGTTTAGGGACGGAAAGGCAGGAACGAAGGATGGGAGGATGCAAGTGAAGCAGCTGCAATTGTGGAAAATCCTGGATGAATCCACAAAAGAAAACCCCCCCAGTTTCAGGAGGCTCTGGGATGCTGGAAGGATGCCTGTCCCTGCTCCATGGCTCTGCAAAAGCACTGAGAAGGTCCTGGAGCACCTCTGCCAGTGCTGTGGGGAACGTCAAGCAGGGAAGAGCCTGGAAGAACAACCATGGATGCACCATCAATGGCTTCTGCTTGAAAGTTGTCTCTGGGACTTCCACCCGTGGATGGACGTGTTGGAAGGTGCTTGGAGAGCTTTGGTGAGCTTTGGGAACAGCTCTGAATGGGCATCCACTGACCATCAGTGGGTCAAGGCTTCTCCTGGAAGTGTCCATGGGTTTTTAGGAAGGGATGGGTGTGTTTGAAGGCACAGATGCTGTTTGGGGTTTGCTGGGGAGCTCCGGGAGCACCTCAGCCTCCGGGCCAGGTTCTCCAGCATGGAGATGCCCCAGGGAAGAACCCATGCTGATTCTTCCTCCAGACCAACCAGCAGCTGCCCTGGGAAGTGTTTTCCATCTGGGAAAAGAGAGGAAGGACGGGAGAGGGAGAGTTGAGCCCCGTGCTGCTGGAGGACTCCCCTGTAAATCCGATTGTGCTGGAGAAGGCTCCATGTGCATCGGGCTCGTTTGGGCTGTGCTGGGGGGAGACAGAAGAGGTCAGGAGAGCCGGAGTTGCCAGGCAACACTCCCCGTATATTGGGAAGATAAATCCCACAATAATGGAAAGAAGGGATCCTTTCCTTGCCTGTTGTTTGTTTCTCTCTTCCTCCGTGGTTCAGCTCGCTCGGATCCCAGCTGTGGCTCCAGGGAGCAACGTGACCTTTTCGCGCTCCAAAGGAACAAGAGGTTTATCCTTGGTGATGAAAACTGGGATTTTTGGATCTGCTGGGGCAGAGGGCTGGCGGAGACAGGCATGCCTGGTTTTGGGAGGAAAAGGGATTGTGGGAAAAGCCAATTCCTTATCTCTGGACACATCCCACTCATGTACCACTTGCTTTTGGCAAACATTTGTGTGCTTGCTCTTTCCCCGTCTCCAAGGAAGTGTTTTGTGGTCCCTGCTCCGAACGGGGCTGAGGTTGGTGTTGAGCTTTGCCTGGATTGAGGTTGCTCCGTCAGCACCAGGTGACTGATTCCATCCCTCTGATCCCATCACTCGTGATTCCAGCTCAAACACAGCTGGAGCGCCGAGCACCCTCAGCGAGCTGTTTGCAATCAGCCAAGAAAAAAGCAGGCAGACAAGTCTCCCACTCCGGGTGTTTAAACACTTCCCAACAACAAGAAAAGCTGGAGGAAATTGCGATGATGAGAGCGACCAGAATTGGAGGCTTAATTTATCCCATCTATCATTTGCTCCATCTTGTTCAGCTGGCTCGATTTTCCGTCAGTGCTTTTCAGGGATGCAACTGGGATGAGGAGGAGAAGAGACAAAGTAGGATGAGAATCCAGCTTGGGGAACATTTGCTGAGCACAGTCTGCTGTGGCAGTGCCCATCATCCTGGCCTGGACTGACAGCATTCCCTGCTCCCAGGAATCCTCCATCCCTGGGAGAGGTGACCTTTGCTCAAAGGTTGGACTCAGTCTTGGAGGTGTTTTCCAACATTAATGATTCTGTGCAGAGGAAAGCCCCAAAGAGTGGTGGTTCCTCTTTCCACCACTGCTCTCCACACCCATCAGGCAGAGGAACCAGGCCCAAGCCATCAGATTCCAGCTCTGCTGCCAGGAATCCTCCATCCCCGGGAGCGGTGACCTTTGTTCAAAGTTTGGACTCGATCTTGGAGGTGTTTTCCACCATTAATGATTCTGTGGAGAGGAAAACCCCAAAGAGTGGTGGTTTCTCACCCCACCACTCCTCTCCCCACCCATGAGGTAGAGAGGATCCATCCCAAGGCTGGGCTGGAGCAGTTGGATTCTGGAGCTGCTGTTCCCGGCGCCTCTCGTTTCCGTCTGCAATTAGCTTGGAGCAGCATGGTAAATATTTCATACCTTAGAGCAAAGGTTGTTTAATTTTTCATTCTCTTAAAGCTGCTCATGAATGTTTTACAGAGCTGATCTCCTCGGCTGGAGTGGGAATGGGAAAGCACAAGAGATGTGTCCTGCAGCTCCAGGTTTGGGAGTGTATCCGCTGACCCCTCATCCATGGTGGGTCTTAATCAAAGGTGCTGATGAGCCTGAGTGGAGCGGGATGTTGAGCAAAGCATCTTTACAAAATCTGCTGCCATGTAAAATAAATGCCTCCAATATCCCTCTCCAATCCTATTTATCCCAGCAGGAATTAAATTGTCCTGTATTCCATGGACTCAGCAAGAGGACAAGCCCCCAGCTCGTGTGTCATAGCACTTTCTGCTCTGGGGTTTTTGGGAACTCACTTCAAGTTCCACCATTGCTGGGATCAGCCAAAAATGCCATTTCCGAAAGATTTTTCTCAAAATCCATTGCTGCTACTCATTTTCATGGGGAAGGTGGCCCTGCCCATGGCAAGGGGTTGGAACCAGGACTCTTCCAACCCAAACTATTCCAGGATTCAGAGTTTCTGGGGTGACTGCCTCGTTTCTTCTCCATTTCTCTTTCTCCAGGAAAAGAAAGCCAAGAGCATCTCTGCTCGTGACATTTGTCACCCAGGCTTTTCGTTCCGGATACCACGGCATTCCCCGGACCCAGATCCATGCTTGCCTCCCTGCAGGATAAGCTGAGGGTGACATGGATTGGATGAACCCAAATTAAGTCTTCAGGAAAGGAGCTGGGAATTAATCCCAGCCGGGAACTCAAGCATGCAGGACATGCTCCCACGGCTGCGTTCCCTCCATCCCTGCTCCTGCTCTCTCCCTCTGCCCACATCCTCCGGCACTTTCATAGGAATAGATTCCCAAAGCCTTTAGCACCCCTGCACTGGATCAGCTCCTTCCACCTGTGTTTTGCCGACCTGTTTTTGTTGCACAACCAGGCTGGAATGCACAGAGTCCTGGCAGGGAGCTGGTTTTTCGGAAGACTTCCCTGGAAAAATCTCTCCTTTCTGCTTTATCTTTCCTGAGGTAGAAGCCCCATCCCTGGAAGTGCTGAAGGCCAGGTAGGATGGGGCTTGGAGCAACCTGGTCTGGTTGAAGGGGTTGGACCAGGTGGCCTTGAAAGGTCCCTTCCAACCCAAATTATTCTGTGATTCCTTCCCCACACTGGCAGCAGCTCTGGAAAGAGAAGGGATGCCAAAGGTGTCCTCCCAAACCTCTGGCTTTTCCCTGTCCTTCCCTGTCCTTGCTGAGCTGCCCCATCCAGCCTGATCCAGGGGACATCCCTCAATCCAGTGCTCTCTGCCGCAAACATTTGGAATTCCTTTTCCTCTGCAGAAATGGAGGAACACGCGTGAAAGAGGGGGAGAAAAGAAGGGAGTACACAGGATAAACGGCTCAGAAAGGAGGAATACACCTGCTAAGGGACACAAAAAGGAGGAATACACATGATAAAGGACTCAAAAAGGAGGAATACACACGATAACAGGCACAACAGGGAAGGAATACGCATGGCAAAGGACAACTACCAGGAGTAATGAATTGCCTGGGATCTCTTGTCAGATCTGTTATCTCCTTTCTTCTTCACCTTCCCTTGTTTGGGACCTGCCCAAGTGGCTTCCCTGTGTTTCAGCTCCCACATGGATGATCCTCACAGGCTGTGCTCTCCCGGGGCAGTTTGGGGTGATGTGACAGGGTTTGACCAGGCTCAGGGGTGGTTTTCCCTTCGAATTCCGGTAGTCTGGACACCCAGGGATCACCAAATTCCTGATATGAGTTTGGCTGCTACCCAAACCAGGAATTCATATCCTCTGTTCCCGTGTGCTTGTCCCAAGCCATGGTTTTAGCACAGAACTGCAAGAAAATCCCCATGGAAAACTTATCCAGTGAATGCTGCACCTGGGATGAGCTTCCCTGAGCCTCCCCCGGGCCCTTGGAACCAGCATTTGGTGGCCCTGTCACAGAAGGACTTTGAAGAGAGTTTTGTGGTGGCCCCTCCCTGATGGCCTGAATCCACATGGGGTGGAGGCAACAGCAGGAGGGATCACCTTCCTTGTCCCTGGGCCACCTCGGCGTGGGAGCAGGGATGCTCTGTGGCCTCGCCATCTGTCCCCTCTCCACACCCTAAGGCCACACGCCCGCGCTGCTTGGGGACACGAGGAGCAGGAAACGTCACACTCCCTCTTTTGTGCATCCAGAAATGCCACTTGTGTGCCGTTCAAAGAATTCCTGGCGTAAGTTGCACTTGGATTTCCATTCTTTTCCTTGGAGCTCTGAAGTGCTCAGAGCTGCTGGGATTTGGCAGGGAGGGTCTGCTCTTCTCCTGGAGATAACACGAAATTTGGGATGCAGGTGATGGTTTGGGATGCAGGGCTTGGGGACAGCCGGATCCACACCGTTGGCATGAAGAGCAGGGAGCCTGAGATGGGCAAGGAGAGGGGACCAGCCTGTTCTGACACCTCCCACCACCGACAGCACACAGAGCTGAGTCAGATGGCAGAGCCAGAGGAGCTTTGGGAACACTGACCGGGAATTCCTAATGAATGAAATCACCCCGTGGCACCCGGTGTTGTATCTGCAACCTGCTCCGAGTGTGCTTTCCATGAATCCATTAATTAGGAACTGAGTCTGGGAGCGACATTAACAAATCATCAGGATGCATTTGTCCATGCTCCCTCTGAAAGCTTC
The DNA here is from genome assembly GCA_013399195.1 of Dicrurus megarhynchus. Classification (NCBI taxonomy): domain Eukaryota; kingdom Metazoa; phylum Chordata; class Aves; order Passeriformes; family Dicruridae; genus Dicrurus; species Dicrurus megarhynchus. The sequence continues at coordinate 128,875 of VXAD01005152.1, read as the reverse complement.
CATTTGGAAATCTGATTAGGATTGGATCATTTTAATCAGTGACCAAGGAACACAGAATCCCTGTCCTCCCTCTCTGTCTGAGTGATGCAGGCACACAGCCTTGAATTCAGGCAGCTTTCCACAACCTTTTCCTGGAAAATCAAAGGAATCGGGGGTGTGAGGGGCTCATCTCCTGCAGGGCTGGGACACCTCATCCAAAAATCCCTTCGGAAGACTCCGCTCATGCTGGGCTTGAGCAGCAAAAAGGGATGAAAAAGGAGTCAAAGAAAATAAACAGGAGGACAAAATGCTCTGGAAGGCAGTGAGGAATTTAGGTGTCGGTTTAGTGTGACCTGGGATCTCCAACAAACAACTCCAGCAGCAGGGAAAGGTTTCCCACCAGGAGGCTTCCATGAGTGCTTGTCCCTAATCATCCTCACCTCAAATGCCAGCGCAGAGTCCTCTGAGGAGGGACAAACGCTCTCATCCGAGGAGGAACAAACACACAGATCCAGACCAGATTTTTTACTTCACCTCCCCTGCCTGAAAATCTGCTGCTCCCAAAGTGTCAGACAGGGAAGAGACTCCCCTTTGTCTCTTCATTCACTGGGAAGAATCCATCATCCAACACTTTTCACCTGCCTCAGTCACAGGTAAATCCCACACCAGATTTTTTTGCACTCAAACCCTTCACGCTTCCTCTCACCTCCCTCGATGGGACAAATAAAGCTCCGTAATATGCAAAATCCCTGATTTCTTGAATTCCTTCCACTCCGAGATGTCTTTTGGCAAGGAGCCTCCTGCAGAAGGGATGAGCCCCATCTGTGCCAAAATGCAACTCAACCCCCCGCTTGCAGCCCTGGGTCGGATTTTGATCATAACTCTGCTTTGAATACATGGAAGCATTAAAAAAAGCGGGGGGGGGGGGAAGGACATTCAATGGAAAACCAAGAGCTTTGAAATGTGAGCTGGGCTCGGGCAGCACCGGCGGCTGCTGCCGAGTGCTTCGCCGCACTCCCGGCGCTCTCCCGGCCTTCTCCCGGCCTTCTCCTGGCGTTCCCGGCCGCTGCCCCGCCGAGAGAGCCTTTTGTCTTCCCAGCAGGCTGGGGCTGAGCACTGGAAGCCGCTTCCCAGAGGGAAGGCAGCTTGTTTGCAAGAAAAAGGCGAGTTTTCTTTGGCTTTTTTTGAAAAATAATCTGCCATTTATATTTTTTTTTTCTATATCTGCATAAATGCTGCAATTCTTTGTGGGATTTTTTCCCCCCTCTCTCCGCTAACAAATGCTCCAGTGTCTTTTCCAGCATAAAAGGGTGGGGGAGGGAGAGGCACAACCCCCTCCTTCCCAACCAAACCATCAGCATATTTGCACTGGTTAATTTAATCGGGAATTAATGCCATTAGCGGATTAAACACGGCAACAGCTCCGGCTCCCGGTGTGCATTCCGGCGGAGCAGACGGGGTGTGGATCCAGCACACGCTGACAATGAAGTGGGAAGGAGCCGGGCTGGGCGTGGTGGGATCCGGTGTCCTCCTGCATCCCTGTGAGGATGGGTGTGGCACAGGGACAAGGACAGACCGGGATGGGGGGAATCCACCAGCGGCCACGGGCAGGGCTGGGATGGAGGCTCAGGGAAAAGGCTCTGGGTGCGTTTTTTTGGTCCAGCCTCAGTTTTCTCCTCTGTAAAATGGGCACAAAGACATGGATCCAGCATCGTCTGGAATGTCCTGATGGGAACTGGAGAGCACGATAGCAATGGGGTTATCCAGGAGAGCCCAGGGATCAGCGGGAATGTGCTGGAAGAGGCAGGAGAAGGGGATCCTGGATCCCTTTAGCCCTTCTTGAATTGATGTCGCAGCCAGGTGACCGTGCCTTGGATTTGGGATCCTGTATCTCCCAAGAAGTGGGAAACAGCTTTTTCCTCCACAATTCCTGCCTTCCCTGGCCCTCTCTGTTCATTTTCCTCTGAGGAACTCAGGTTTGGAACACTTGTCCCACCATTCCTGGTGGAAAACCCGGCTGCTTGATCCCCTCTGCTCCTTTCTCAGGAGCTGCACCCAAGTGTGGGACATTCTCCTCTCCTTCACCTTGGGGTGGCAAAGGGCTCCCAGTCCCTGTTCCCCCCCCCCCCCCGGAGGAACAGGAGAACCCACGGGCTGGGCAGGGAGAAGGGGCAGCGCTTTGGGTGAGGAGTTTTAAGGAAGATGCCCTCAGGAAAAATGGGGTTGCGTGGAGAAAGCATCCAAAGGGGAAAATCCGCACATCCAGGAGCACCTGAGTGTGCAGGTGATGCTCGGAGGCTGCACCAGGGGCAGCCAAGGAGCCAAGAGGAGCCAGAGGGATGAGGAGGATGTGGAGGAAGCATGAGCTGAGGTGACGTGGAGACAGCACAGCCTGAGCCAGAGCCTTTGGAGCGTAGGGAGAGAGAAAGGAAGGGAAGGAGGCCAACAGAAGCGTCACTGGGACCGGTCAAACATTTCAGTCTTGGCAGCTGCGCACCAAAATTCTCAACGAGCCCAAAAGAAAAAGAACTAAAGAGAAACCACTTCAATAAACACTAAAAATGACCAGGGCCTTTTATTGGAATGTGATTTGCACAGGATTTTTGTTAGCGGGTGACAGGATCCCCTCCCTCCCTGGCAAGGCACCTGGCAGGAGAGCAGGGATGAATGGAGGAGGGATGGATGAGCAGCTCGGGAATGTTGGCCGGATGGCTGGCAGCGCTCCCCGGCTCCGGTGGGATGAGCTGGCACAGGATTTGGGCTTTGCTGCCAGTCCGTGGAGAGGTGAAGGAGCAGAGCAGAGAGTGAGGGCATCCACAGCTGCTCTCCCAAAGGTTTCCCAGAGAAGCTGTGGCTGCCCCATCCCTGGAAGTGTCCAAGGCCAGGTTGGATGGGGCTTGGAGCAACCTGGGATAGTGGGAGGTGTCCCTGCCTCTGGCAGGGGGTGAACTGGGTGACCTTGAAAGGTCCCTTCCACCCAAATTCCACGATTCCATGAGAGATGCCCAGCAGCCAACTTCCTGCTGATGTCAGTGAGCGCCCAGACCTGCAGCTCCTGACTCCGGGAGATGTTTCCCACCTGGCTGCATCCCTGTAGGACTCCTTACTGCCCATTCCAGCCCAGAGGGTGCAGAAAGGTGCAGAAAGAGGGTGCAGAAAGCCCTGGGTGGCTGCTGAGGACCTTTAGGTGCTCCCTGGTGCTGCAGCCAAGCTCCACATGTCCCTCTCCCACCCGCATCCCCCTTTCTGGAGCTCTCAGCCATCCTGTTTTCCATTAGGTCCATTAACTTTTGGACTCTTAATCCCCTTCATGGAATAAATCACTGCTCCCAGGCTGATAACTCCTCTTCCCCTGGAGCCATCACCCCGGGCTTTCATTCCAGGCGGGATTGGAGGCTCTCCCTGCTGGCTGCAATCAAGCTGCATTCTTTCAGCAATTATTTTGTGGCGCTGCTCTCCCCTCGGGAATTTCGGGGGCTCGCAGCTTTTTGTGCTCGAAGGCTTCCTGTGGCTCCTTATCTCCAGCCAAGAGGTCCTTCCATTCCCCCTCCTCCGTCTGCCACGGCCCTGGATATGGATTCTGGTCCAAAATGCTTTCTGCACACGTTTGTCAGGCTGGAGCTTTTGCAGCTGGGCTGGGCGGGCAGTGTCGTGTTCCCTGTCACCGGGGCACAGCGGCTGAGCCAATGCATGGGATCAGGGTCTCTGGGATCACCAGGATAACTGGAAGAGGCTCTGCAAGGGTGACACAGCGAAATGGGGGACAGGGAGGAGAGGGGGAATTCAGAGGCACAAAGAAGCCTTTGCTTCCCTTAGGGCCTTGCTGCGATCCTCGGTTGGGGACTCCCCATCCCTGGAAGTGTCCAAGGCCAGGTTGGACGGGGCTTGGAGCAACCTGGGATAGTGGGAGGTGTCCCTGCCCATGGAATGGGATGGTCTTTGAGGTTCCTGTACCTGCTCAGCCCATCCATCCCCTCTGTGACATTCCTGACACCGCAGAACTCGCCAACCACTCGGGATCCTCAACATGGATGGTTTAGACATAAGAATAACGGACAAAACAATCTGTTTTCCTTTGGTTCTATTTTGGGGTTGGATCCATCCTCTGTCTAGGAAGGAAGTTTGATCGTATTCACCTGGAGGAGCTCCCCAGGGTGGTGGTCCCCTGCCAGGCAGGTGCTCCCGGCAGGATGGACCCTCTCAAGCTCATCCACTGAGATTCCCCAAAGCACAGCCCTGGTGCGGGGCTTATACAGCAATTCCTGAGGAAGGATTTTGAGGGAAAAGTTTCCCACAACTAAAAGCTTGGAAGGTTTTTGGCTGGTGCTGCATGCATCCTTGCATGCACAGCATCTGGACTTGGGGGGCATGAGCTGTGGCAAGGATTGGAGCTGGGGTTGCCATTCCTGGAACGCTCAAGGCCAGTTTGGACAAGGCTTGGATCAAACTGATCCAGTGGAAGGTGTTCCTGCCCCGGGAACCACCCCGAAATCAACCCCAGGGCACCACAGGGATCCACAACCTTGATGCTTGGATAAATCCACCTCTCCTGAACTACGGGGCACCGGAATTCAGCACAGGAGGATAAAAATCCCTGCTTTTGGAAGGAAGTCCCGGCACTGGAGCAGCTTGGCTGAGCAGGGTGTCATTGGTTTAATGTGTCCTGAGTGCTCCCCGGGCTCCTGAGCCCACTCCAGCAAACTCCTCACCTGAGGCATTCAGTGATTCCCAGGGCTCCGGCCTCCTCTCCTGGTGCCACCTGTGCAGCCTCCAATCCAGCCGCATTCCTGAGACTCACAGATAACGGGGACTGAGAAAAGGAGCCTCTTTGTTCAGCCATTTCCCTGCTGCTCCTGCTGCCCTGTGCCGATAAAACATCTCCAACATGAAGAATTAAACCTGGGAGGAGGGAAAACGTTGTCCGGGAGCTCCCATTCTCCAGGATTTGTGCCTTGGCAAATGTGGTAACACCAGTGCTCCGGTGGCTCCACTGCCCTCAGCACTGTGGATGGACATCCCTGTGCTGCAGAAGGGCACAGATGGAGCCATGGGAGCTTTGGGAGCTGCAGGGTGTCCTGTCCAGGCATGTCATTCCTGGGAGGATCTCCGAGGCCTGTGCTGGCTCCAGGCTCTGTGGAAAAGCAGCCGCGCCGGAGCAATTAAAACAGGCGGGAATGTGACACAAATGTGGGGCTGTCTCGTCAAGTTAAGAGAAAATTCCCAGCTCACCTGGGGGGGTTTGGCCTTTGAACCAGAGCCTGGCTCTTCTCTGGAGCCCCAAGCTTGGGATGCGGAGGATGGAATCAGATCTGCATCCCCATGAGGTCATCCTACTGCTCCCGCCATCATTCCGTCCTGTCTGGGAATTCCTGGAAGCCAGGAGGGGTTCTGTCACCACAGCCTTTACCTGCTGGCTTTGCCTGGTCTGCTGGGCAGTGCCAAGGCCTCCTGTCTGCCAGGCAATGTTCTGGATCCAGTGAAGCAGGCAGGAGCTACAGGGAATCCTCTTGGATTAAGGTCCAAGGCGCTGCCAGTCCATCCTGAGCAGTGACCGAGGCTTTCAGCCTCCAGACAAACTGGCACTGGATATGTTGGAAGTGTCCAAGGCCAGGTTGGATGAGGCTTGGAACAACCTGGGATAGGGCAAGGTGTCCCTGCCCATGGCAAGGGAATGAGATGATCTTGAAGGTCGCTTCCCACCCAAACCATCCTGGGATTCCGTGACTCCACGATTCTCTGCTGTTCCTCATGGCAAAGGTGCAGAAAATCCCTGTGGAAAGCAGGCATAAGCTGAGCTCTCCCTACTGGACTTTTCAATAAACAACTGCAGGGAGCCAGAGCCGGGAGCAGCAATGAGAGGGAAGGGAAGCTGGAATGAAATCCATGAAATCCTCCTCTTCTCTCCATCCTCCTCTGCTTTGTTTCACCCCTGACATTTACTCTGCTTAATAAAAGCAGAATTTATGTTTGACTCCCAGAACGGTGCCTTTGAATCTCTGGGATCCTTCAGGATCCTTCAGGGCTGTGTGTGCACCCAAAAAAGTGGGGATGAATCCCAGGCTGGGGGAGGAGGGAGCACAAGTGGCACTGGGGGTCAAGATTGTGACATCCCACATCCCAAAGGCTTTAGGAGCCAGATTAATGCTGCAGCTCCGATGACAAGGGTTGAGAGGGCTCACCTGGGAATCTCTGAGCACCCCCTGCTTATCACTTTTCCTAGCGGGAAGTGACAGAAGCCCCTGGAAATCACACACTGGAGTTTCCATCAGTGACATCCCAAAGCAGCCGGAGTTGATCGGCTCCAGATGGGAATTCAGGACCCAATTGATGCTCCTGGCCCAGGGGAGGGAGAGGGCTGGGGGGGGCCATGGTGAGGATGGGGTTGGGTTTGGGGGAGTCTGGGATAAGGTGGTGGGTGGAGGGGTCATGCAGGTGGAGGGCAGGTGGTGTGGGAGGGGAGGGTGGTGGGTGATGGAGTGGTGGGATGGTGGGAGAGTGGGATAGTGGGATGATGGGCTGGTGGGCTGGTAGAGTGGTGGGCATAAAGCTCATGTGCAGCTCCCAAGGCGCCCACAACTGCCAGGAGATGGGAGAGAGGAGAGGAATGACAGATCCAGGTGGCCCAGCAGCATTCCAGCCCTTCCACAGGCTCTCCACAGCTTCCTCGCAACGAAATATAAATAAAAATTTACCAATGATGCCAGTCCTGGGATGCAAATCCATCCCTGCTTTAGACTAAGAAATGGGACAGGAATGAGATGATCCCTGGGATCCCTGTGAGGAGGGACCAGCCTGTGGCTGCTGCCAGCACCTCCCTGCTCCTCCCATCCCAGCCCCTTCCCAGGGTCTCCAAGCCCTGTCCCAGTCCGGGGTTCCATCTCCTCCTGCTTGCCCTGGATCAGGCCTAGCCCCTATGGGTTTGTGGGGTGGGCTGGAAGCCACCAACACCACAGGGGTCCCAATTCCAGGGGTGCCAGGACATGGCTCCGGCATTCCCTGCTCCCACTGATAAATGACTCCTTACCAGAGCCCAACTCCCTGTGGAAAAGAGTGTTTCCGCTTGCCCAATTAGAGCTGAAGACGTGATCTCATTAATTCTGGAGGGGGCAACATGGAAGAATTAATTTTGGGGGGTATTTTCCAGGATATTTGTCTCCCCAGGCTGCCTTGGAGCTGCCGTGTCAGGCAGGACGGATGGGCTCGGCACAGGGCTGTGGGGGCAGCTCTGGCATTCCCGGGGTAGATCCCACGCACCGTGTTTGCTTTGGCTCTGCTTCCCGTCCCTTCAAGTGGATCCCGGCTGGAGGATGACAGGGGCCAGTGACAAATTGGGAACATTCTTTGGGAATCAGGGCCCAAAGCAGCGGGGTCAGCGTGGGGGGACCAGGGACTGCGTGTGGTTCATCTCACACGAGCCCAGGCTTGAAAACCGGGAAGAAAAATCATCCCCAAGTTCCTCAGGTCCCTCCAGAGCCTCTGGATGGAAATTAATGAGCCGGAATGTGGCAGTGGAGACGAGAGTGGGGGGACCTGACAGTGCTGGCGGCTGCAGGTGAGGAATTGTGGTCACCTTTGGGGGACGGGGTGGCACTGGGGAGTGGGGGCACATGTGGCATCTGTGCCCAATCCTGTGCAAAGTGCCAGTGGGATTTTCCTGCCTCCTGCCTGTCTTCCCAGCTCTGCCCGGCAGCCTGGGGCTCTGAGGTGGGCATGGAGTGGGGATGGGGTGGAGCAGAACCTGCTTGGGGGTGGGAGATGGGAAGGAGCAGGAGGTCATGGCACAGCACAGGACACACGGCACAGCATGGGACACATGGCACAGGACACAAGGAACAGCACAGGACACATGTCATGGCATGGGACACACGGCATGGAACACATGGCATGGCACAGGACACACGGCATGGCACAGGACACACGGCACAGACAGGACACATGGCACATCATGGCATACATGATGGCATGGCATGGCACACATGGCACAGGCCACACACCCTCAGCACTGGGCTGCCACATCCCTGGAAAAGGTCGGAGGAATTTGGGGCCATTATCAGCCCAATAAACCCAAAGCCCTTGGGATCACTCTCAGGATTTTATTTTCTCCGTCTCGCTGTTTCCAGTTATTTCATCCCTTAAATTGTTTTTCCCCCTCTGAGAAGTGCCCTGAAATTTTCCTCGACCTGCGCGGCAGAACTGGAGGCTCCGCTCCGGCTTTCCCAAAACACAGAGCGGTGTCACAACGGCAAATTAAGCTGTTGGAGCCTTTTCCACTCTCATCTCTCCCTTGGTTTTGTTGTTGTTTTCCTGGCCACATTCCCCCGTGGAGACTCCAGGTTCCGGCTGATTTTCCGTTCATTCCGTTTCAAAGGCACCGGCTCTCCCTGGCCTTCGGCAGGTGCCAGCTCGGAGCTGGCAGTGCCAGCGCTGCCCGGCCGAGCAGAGCTCCCGCCAGCAGCCAGCCTGGATCCATGGAGAGGGGTGGCTGCATCCCAAAGCTCCCCGGGCATCCTTCCAGGATGAGGGACGGCTCCCCTGCGGAGCAGTCAGGTTGCCAACCCTGGGCTACCCTCATGCCACAGGGTCTGTCTCTGGTGTCCCCACTGCCAGGACATGACTGGCAGCAGCTGGGCAGGGCTCTCCTTGGAAAGGATTGATAAATAACCAGCTCCACTCGGGCTCCTGGGAATGTTAAACCCAACTTTGTGGTGCTCCAGGAATTAATTCTGCCTCGCAAAGCCGGGCTCAGCTTCCCAGCTCTGCTGGTCCTCATGCCATGCCCTTGGTTCTGCCAACAATTCCAAGCAGCTCCTCCAAGAACTCCTCCCAAATCGCAGGAATTGCTCTGAATCCGAGTGCCAAGAATTAGATCCCCACATTTTTCCATCCCTTTTGGCTTTTCCACCTACTAGGTACCAGCGGAGCTGCCTCCGGGTGGGTTCACCAGGGAGGGATGAGCTTTCCCTCCAGCTTTTGGGATTAACAGGGTTTTCCTGGACACCCTTAATTCAGAGCCCACAGACAAAGCCAGCTGGTGACACAGATGAGGAATTCCGGAGGTAAAAACACTGGGCTGAACAATTCCATCCTCTCCAGCTCCTGATGGAAGGATGAGCTGGTTCAGCTCCCCCTGAACAGAGGAACACTGGAGAAGATCCCTGTTTTTAATGTCTTTTTTTCTGGCAAACTCCTGCCCCTCATCCTTTCATTGTCCGTCCTCCCTCGCAGGGATGAGAGGGAAATAAACCTAGAAAAGAATTACTGGGAATCTGTGCTTCCCAGAGGTGCTGGAAGCGTGGCTGGTTCCCAATGCCAGTGCCTCAGTTCCCCTCATCCTCCAGTGTCCCAAACCTCAGTGGATCCCTGCACCCCAAACCTCAGTGGATCCCAGCACCCCACATCCGATGGGAAACCCAGACCTGAGAGTGCTGGTGGGGATTCAAACGGGGGAAGGAATGGCTTGGGGCTGGATCATGATCTCCCTCCTGGAGTGAAGCCAGGACTCAAGCTGTGCCCCTGCAGCACTTTTGGGGTGCAGCTGGTCCCTGAAACCTGTGGGAGGAGGGAGGTAGGAGCACAACTGCCGGGAGCTCACCCGGACAAACACTTCCAAACACTTCCAAACACTTCCAAACACTTCCAAACGCTTCCACAGCCACATTTTGAGGCAATAACCACCCCCCTGCTGCTTCCTTGCCTTGATCAAAGCCCAGCCGGGAGGAAAGTCCATCTGGGACACACGGAGCTGAGCCTTTCCTGAGGTCTGGGGCTGGCAGCGACATCTCCCTGACAAATCCAACCGGGAAAAATGGCAAAATGAGAGGCTGGGAGCTGTGAGCATTTCCCAGCTGACTGGTGATGTGTGTGGGGAACATATGGACAGTCTGTGCCCACTGTCCCACAAAACCTGCTGATTTTACACTTGGATTTCTCAGATTCCCTGACAGCTTTGGAGACCAGCTTCGACAGGCTGGGGTTTGGTGCCACTCAGTGCCACTGCCGCCTGTGCCTGGAACGGGCAGGGAATGCCCAGCACAGCGGGGCTGCTCCAGGGTCCGGCTGTCCGAGGGGTGTGGAAAGGGATGAGTGACGGGACCAACCCCAGGCATCAACCCCGGGTTTCAAACAGCCTGGGAAAGGCGAGGTTTGTTTCTGGCTGTCAAGGATTTCTATTTTCCATGGATTTTGCAGCTCTTGCTCGGACTGAAATAGCACCGAAGCTGCTGCTTCTGCTGCACCTGCTAGGCTGGATCTGCCAGGCAGGATTGGGAATGGGGGGCTGTGCTGTGCTGCCCCAGTTCCACCCGGTATTCAGGGCTGGGAGCACTGGGGAATAAGGACAATGCCACACCAAAGGACACGATCTGTCTTTGTCACCTGCTGGGTGGCCGGGATCCAGCTCTGATGTGCTGAAGGACAATTCCATGTGTCATGCCTTGGTTTCTCTTTTTCCACGATAAAAAGGCAGGAAAATGCTGCTGCTGGGTCAGGCCATGGGTCCCCTTTGCCCAGCCCCAGTTCTGCCACATCCCGAGGGCCGGTTTGGAGATACACAGGTCAGGAATCCAGCAGGATAGGATGAGCTTTGCTCTCTCACCTTCTGATCCAAGGCTTCCCTGGCAGAGGGAACAGCCAGGCTGGAACATTTTCCAGCCCGGGATGGACTTCTAGCACCTATTGGAGACTGTCTGTAGCCGTGCTGCTGCGAAACCCAGTGGGGATAAATCCCAAAGGATAATCTTGCCTTTGTGAGAAAAGCCAATTTATTAACCTTAAAGGACTCCAGGGAGTCCTGGGCTCCCAGCACAGTCCTCACACAGGGAAGTGTGGGATTTGTGAGCTCCCTCGTTGTCCTCCCACAGCTTCTTCCTCTGTGGAGTGAATTTGTTTCTGTCCAGGAAAGGGAAAATGGAGAAACAGGGAGGTGGGTTTGGATTCTCACCCCCAAACCAGTGCTCAGTAGGGAACCACCAAAGTGCCCACCTAGAATGGACCTGTTGGGTCACCCCATGGAAGGGAAGGAAAATGGGAGAGCTGGGAATGTTCGTGCTGGAGAAGAGAAGGATCTGGGAGAACTTGGAGCCCCTTCCAGTGCCTAAAGAGGCTCCAGGAGAGACTGTGGACAGGGGATGGAGTGACAGGACACAGAGAACGTCTTCCCACTGCCAGAGGGCAGGGTTAGATGGGATATTGGGAAGGAATTCCTGGCTGTGAGGGTGGGGAGGCCCTGGCACAGGGTGCCCAGAGAAGCTGTGGCTGCCCCTGGATCCCTGGAAGTGTCCAAGGCCAGATTGGATGGGGTTTGGAGCAACCTGGGATAATGGAAGGTGTCCCTGCCCATGGCAGGGGGTGGCAGTGGTTTTATAGATCCCTTGCCACCCAAACCATCCTGGGATTCTGTGATTCCATATTCCTGCTCAGAGAAAAGCCAGAATGAGCTCCCAGCCACCGACTCTGGCCCAGCCTCGCTCTGTACCTTGTTTTAATTCCCTGGAGATTGGATTCCTGGCGTGTGCAGGGACTCTGGAGACAGATCCCAGCGCCCCTCTGTCGGTGATGTCCTCGGGTGACGGGGTCTGGGATCTCCACCTCGGGGACTGTAAAACACGAGGGTCATGCAGGGCTGGAGCAGCTCCGATATCAAAGATTCCCAGGATCAAGGGAAGTGCTGATTCTGCTCCGATTGCTCGGGAGCACAGAAGCAAAACCCTTGCAGTCAAATTACTACGGAAGTGTCTTGCAGAGACACTCCAGAGATTCCCTGGAGTGCATCCATCAGAGAGGGAGGATTTGGAGAATGGGGAAATAATAGTGGCACACTCCAGTCTGGCATTAACTCCCTAATTCCGGGGGTTTGCAGGGCCCTGGGTGGAACTAATGCAGGTTCTCCCTGTATTTATGATTATCTGCAGTGTTAAATATGTGCACTAATCCCATAGGGAACTGGGGCTGGCTCTGGGAAGGCTCTGCCCGGCTCCAGGACTCGTTTGCTTGTGCGGGGGTGGGATGGAACCAGCAAACCCAGCAAAGCAGAGGGTGAGCGCTCCGAGGGGCTCCTTGAGTGCATGTTCCATAGAATTACAGAATCCCAGGATGGGTTGGGTTGGGTTGGGTTGGAAGGGACCTTCAAGCCCAAGCAGCCCCACCCCCTGACATGGGCAGGGACACCTTCCACTAGCCCAGGTTGCTCCAAGCCCTGTCTAACCTGGCCTTGGACACTTCCAGGGATGGGGCAGCCACAGCTGCTCTGGGAATTCCATCCCAACCCCTCACCACCCTCACAGGGAAGAATTTCCTCCCATTATTCCATATAACCCTGCCCTCTTCCAGGGGGAAGCCATTCCCTGTGTCTTGTCCTGCCAGACCCTTGTCCAAAGTCCCTCTCCAGCTCTTTTGGAACCCCTTTAGGCTCTGGAAGGGGCTCTAAGTTCTCCCTGGATCCTTCCCTTCTCCAGGCTGGACAAACCAGACTAAATCAGCTTCTTGAGCAAAGGGGAGATGGAAGCAGAGTCAGGAAGGGGAGTGAGGTCACCGGGAACCTGAGGTGATCCCAGAGGAAAACCCCGAAGACTCTAAGGCTCTTCCCCTGGGCACAAAATAACAGGAGCACTGACCTTTTGGAGCGAGCTCTGGGAAGCCACAGGATAAATTCATAAGCCCAGCATCTGGGTGTTTAAGTGGAGAACCTTCCAGAAGCCTTCCAGTACCTAAAGGGGTTGGGAACCGAGCTGATGGATGTGGCTGAGCGGGGCTGATTCCAGAAACTTCTCCCACTCTGCCTCCCTCTCCTGTCTGAGCCGCTGGTGGAGCCGCCAAGTCTGGGAGCAGAAATTTCTGTGGGGAAGTGGTGGCTGCACACGCTGGGAAAAAAGTGCTTGGGGATCCTCCTGAGGGGAAGAGCAGCAGAAACCCAAACTGGTGCTCCAAGCGGGATGGGAGCTGGACGTGTCCTCGGTGAGCAGCTCTCCATGTGTGTGCTGCAGCCTCGTGCTGGGCATCCAGCCTCTGTTTCCACACAGAAATATGGATTCAATCCTCCAGTGATGTTCTCTAATGTTCAGTAATGATCGTGGCTCGGATTTTCAGACGTATTTCAGATTTCCCAGCCCAGCTGTGGGATGTGAGTGAGATGCAAAGGAAACATTCAAAACATATTTAAGGAAGGGCTTGCAGCAGCTCCAGAGCGTTCCTGCAACCAGGCCACAGGAACCAACTGGCCAGCTGGGAAAGCGTGGAGGATTTGTTGGAGAGGCAATTGGCACATTGTTAGCCTGGAATACAAATCCAGCTGGACTGGAGGGAGTCCAGGATCAGGCAGACTCTTCCCATGCTGGATCCGCAGGGCAGGTGCCACCTCTGAGCAGGAAACATGAAGATAGTGCTGAAAAATTTGAGCTGAGAGATGGAAATGAGCTTTTGGGAGCCTTCTTGGTCCATGCAGAGGTGGGGAAAACCCCTTGGAGGGTCTGGATTTAGCCTGGGTGTTCCAGCTTGGCCCCCATGCTGCAGGATGGGGAGGGCTGCAGGAGAAGGCAGGAGGTGTTCAAAGGTGCACGAAGTGAGCACAGAACAGTTTTGGTTTTCCCAGAGCTCAGCAATAACAGTGGGGCTGGAACAGGCGGGTTTCCTGTGGGCCAGGAGGAGGAGGAGGAGTGGTTTGGAGAGGACGGATCTGCTCCGTGGTTCTCCCAACAGCATCGCTGGGGATTGGAGGAGCCTCTGTGAAGAGAGCAGAGCAGCGTGACAGTGGTGAGCTGGTGGCTGTTGTCACCTCCCCAGGATGTCACCCACACCAGGCTGTGCATTCCCACTTTCGGGACTGCCGACAGCACCCTGCACCTTTGTACTCCATGACAGAGTTCCTCTTCCCTGCTCCTGCCCATTTTCCCTGTCCTTGAGAAGTCCCTGAGGATGGAGCAGCTCATCCCTGCAGGGACTGGGGGACTCTGGAGCTCAGCAGATCGTGACCCATGGTGGAGACTTGGAAAGATGCCATCCCTGGGGGCTTTCCTTTCCCAAGTGGGAATTCTCCTCAGGGTCACCTCCTCAGCAGCTCCGTGAGCCGGAGCCGCCGGAATCTGCTGAGCGGGCACAGAGAGGCCACGCAGGGTAGGGAGCAGCCCCCGGTGCAGCGGGCTCAGGTGTGAGCTGAAATCCCATTGATTTCTAATCAGTGAGCTCATGTTCCCCACGGCTGCGGTGGGACAGGGTCAGCAGCGAGGGGAGGGTGGGGGGATCCTGCACTTGGGGTGGTCCCGGGGTGGGACTGACGGAGCTGCTGACAGAGGCTGAGTTATGGCTCCAGAGATGCTTTGGAGGGTTCCTGGAGCCTCCGTTATTGTCTGGCTGCGTCCTGCTCGGGGGAGAGCAGCGAGGGAAGGACGTGTGAGCCATAAACCACGTTGTCTTTTAATGAACGAGACTCCCGGGGGATCAGGACTATTTTTTACTCCGTCATTTTTCTTTCCTCAGCTCCAGGAAAGTTGCTGAGTGTTGTGTCTGCCAACTGCAGGCCAGATGCTCCAGGAGAACCGGAGTCGTGTCCCATCCAGCCTGGCCCGGCCCAGGCTCCCCATGACATTCCCATCTGCTCCCAGGCTGCCCCAGAGCCGCCGGCCCAGGCTGTGGTCACACCAACCAAGACCAACCATCAGTGTCTGATATTCCAGAGATGCTCCCAGGAGAGCAGGGCTGTAACATTCCCCACGAGGAACCTTAATAATGCTGCTGCTGAAGGAAAAGCAGTAATTAACCCTGAAATCCAAGCGTTGGAGGAGTTTGGAAGAAAAGCGAATCCAGGCTCGCTCTCCCGAGCGTGAGGGAAGTGCACCGGGAGCACAGGGACGTCACTGATTTCTTCTCCCTGCAAGGCTGATCCTCTTGGGCGGCTGTGGGGAAGGACCTTCCTGCAGGACCCCAATTGCTCACCCCGCCTTCCACACCTCCCCCTTCAGTGACAGGGACCTGCTCCAGAGCCTGAGGATTCCGGGAGGAAATAGGGAGGGAAGAAAAGACAGGAATTAACATTTGGAACCCAGTAAACGTATTGAAATCTGACTCCAGACTGACTCCAGACTAACTGGAGACCAAAGTCCAGGCTGTGCCCTTTGAGGACAGGCTGTGGTGGCACACCTTGATCTGGGTTTGGTAGGACAGTGTGACAGGGATGGTCTCTTCCCCTTCACTTCCATTGCTGTGAAACCCTCCTGGAGCCAGGAATGTGCTCTGAGGGGTCTGGCTGGGGCTGGGGTCCAAGCCCCGGCTGCTGGGACCTTTCATCTTCGGGGGGAAGGTGCCTGGCAACCCCCAAACCCAACCGTGGGGTCACTGGGCTGTGTTGGGTGGGACCAGCCAGGGCTCTGACCCCACAGCAGACCCAGGGGCACTGGTGTGGGAGGGCTTTGAAAGGTGACCACTGGGATGTGCTGGGAATGCTGCCAGCCCAATCCCTGCGGTGGGAACACGGCTCTGCCCCACCCACAGCCCCTCTGAGCACGGGGAGGTCCCAGCCTCCACCTCAGCACTTCTGTCCCATCACAGTTCCAGCTGCACTCGGGATCGATGTCGGGAACCCACCCGAGCTGCACCTATGGCCGGCAGGGATCAAGGGATGGGCAGGGCCCCTTCTCTGCCCAGCAGCGGGGACCTAAATCAGGTTGTTCTGTCCCCTCAGCAGAGCCAAGTGACATTTCCCAGCACAGGCGCTTTAAAAAAGAGCAACAAATTTGGAGATCTGTGCCGAGCTCGGCCACAGGACTGGGATCTCCTTTCAGGGAGTATTTTAGGATGAAGGCACTACAGCTGTTTGTGGGTTAATCCCTCTGCCCTCCCCATCAACCCCCAGAAAGGACTTTGCAGACCCACTCCAGCCAGGAATAAATCAGGAGATGGCACTTTGTCCTCTCCAGGAATAGGCTCTCCTCAGCCCCTGGAACCTGGTATCCGAGCCCAGCGTCTGCTCAGGGGGAGACCCTGCCACAGCCAGGCTGTGCTCAGCTCCCCGGGATCCATGGAACACACGTGCAGCTCCCGGGCACCCGTGGGACACACGTTTGGCTCTCAGGGGCCCGCAAGACCCACACACATCCCTGAGCTCCCAAGGACGTGGTGAGGGATCCACTAGGGCGGGAATGGGAACAAAAGCAGACCCAAAATCCCATGATTAACACAAACCCAGGCAGGGCTGGAGTGGCTGCAGGGAGGAGCTGCCAGGCCCTGTCCTCCTCTGCAGATGAAGATTCCCGGCATCATTAAGCAGATAATTAAACATTCCCTCCCACTTTAGTGCTTCTCAAATCCATGACACAGCATCACCTATTCAAGGGGCTCTGGGAATTTCGTGTGTGACGTGCTGGGCTGAGGCTCAGTGTGGTGGGGTGCTCAGGGACAGGAGGTGGCTGCCCAGGCGTCACCTTCGTGCTCCTCACCTGAAGCCACTCGCATGGAGCTGTTCTGTGCTTTTCCAGAGCCCAGCTGGGGTGTGAGGCACAGCAGAGAGGGCTCAGGGTGCACCGAGGTGCTCAGGGTGTGCGGACCGGGAGCCTCCACAGGTGCAGGGGACATCCCAACATTGTGGAGGGGCTTTGGCAGAGTTCCCCACAGCTCTGCAAGTCCCGGAGTTAATTGAATCCAAGTGTGGGAGCAGGGCTGTCCCCTTGGAGCCACGGCAGGCAGAAGGAGCAGCTCGTTCCTCTTCTGTTCCCTGCCTGCTTTGAGTTCTCTCCTTTGAAAGGGAGGCCTCTCTCTGCATTCCCATCAAATGTGGCTTTTCCGAGTTTCAAAGCCTTTTGGTCTCTTCAGGGAGTGCTCTGCAGGAGGCTGGGCACGGCTTGGCCCCCCGGCCTCCTCCTTGCAGCTGCTGCCTGTCCCCCCCAGGATCCCCTCACCAGGGGATCCCCCTCCCTCCTGCCTGGCCTGGGACACCCAGGACACTCTGGTGGGCCCTGGGCTGGAGGCTGAGAGATGCTGCCCCAAGGATGACATGGGTGGCTCTGGGGCAGAGCAGGGAGCAGAGTGGGCAGTGCCCAGCCACAGGTGCCCAAAGGGTGTCCAGGTGTCCACTGGCTTTAAGATGGATCATTCCCTGGCAATGCTGGTCCAATACACCCCTTTCCAGCTCCTCATCTCATTTTGGGATGTTCCTGCTTGGTTTTCCACTTGAGACTTTGACATCCAGCTCCCCAGGGAATGGTCACAATCCCAAGGCTGCCAAGGCTGCAGGAGCGTTTGGACAACACTCCCAGGCACAGGGTAGGACTGTTGGCGTGTCCTGGGCAGGGCCAGGGGTTGAGCTGGATGATCCCTGTGGATCTCTCCCAGCTTGGGAGATTCCATGATCTTTGTTCTCCTTCCCAGAGGATTCGGCTGGTGCAGGACCGGCTCTGCCCTCACCAGTAAAAGGTGATGAGGGACCAACATTTTGATCCATTTTTCCCAACACCTTTGACATAAACAGGGATGTATAGCCAGGTCCTGGCAGGAGGAACAGGCTTTTTCCCAGAGGCACTGGCAAATCCAAGCTCCTTATTCCTGGAGACGCCCCCAGCTGTCAGCCACCATCCCCATGGGGCAAGAACAGGGAACTGAAAGTCCATCAATCCTAGGGGCAGCCTTTGCTCCGAGGGGGATGAGATTCCCACGCACCTCAGAGCCGTGTCCCCAACCCGCTGGAGCTGCAGCTCTCTAAGGATGTCCCTACTTCCACAAATTTCCACTTATTCCAGGAGGTTGGGGACCGCTGGATAATGAGGCTCCAGCCCCAGTCACTCCAGAGGGATCTGCCCATGGAATGGAAGCACTCCAGATGTCCTCAGCCTCCAATTCTCCTGGAAGCCTTGCAGAGAGCATCCAAGGGGGAGAGAGATCCAGGAGCTTGAGCTGGGAAGGCAGCATGGCTGTGGCTCTGGGAGGATTTCAGGAATCAAAAGTGAAATTACAGATAAATCTATCAAAATACGTATTTTTTCCTGGCATTTTAATGGAGACTCATGCAAAGAGGAGAAGGCCCATCCCATCCTGCATTCCCAGCCTCCCGCTCTCTGAGGTTATTTATGGGCTTGCTACACAAATTGGGTTTTTTCCTCCCCTTTTCTCTTCTCTTCCTTTTCTTCCCTGCTTTTGCAAATTGAATTATTTAAATGCATTGTTTGGCAGCCTCAAATCCCAGCGTTTCCCTCTCTTTCCCCCTTGGCTGCCATTTCTTTCTCTCCTTTCTGCTCCTGCATTTTCAGGATCATTTCCCGTGTTGTTCCAGTGGCATTTATTGAAATTTGCACAAAAAAAGATCCTTCTTCAATGCCACCATTTCAGCCCTGGCAGGAGATTTATGGGGGCAGGAAGACACCCGTGGCGGGGAGGTTCTGCCGGGAGAAAGAAAGGAAGGAGGGGAAGGAAATGTGGTGGAAAAGCAAAGGATGCCCAGAGCCAGGGAGCAGGGAGGCTCCACGGAGGAGAGAGAACAAGGGGACAGCCCCGCTCCTCCACGGGTGACACACGTGGTGACACGGGCACGACACGCGTGGGCACGGAGGGGTTTAGTGTCAGGGTTGTGTGGGTGCGTGGAGGGAGCACAGACACCCCTGGGTGGCCTCAGGCACCAGTGACAGTGGGGACATGGCCTGGAGCGGGGCTGGGATGACTTGGGGGTGCTTGGGCATCCCTGGGGCACACTTGGGACATGCTTGGTGTGCAACTGATGTGGAACTGGTGTGTAACTGGTGTGTAACTGGTGTGTAGCTGGTGTGAAGTTGGTGTGTAACTGGTGTGTAGTTGGTGTGTAACTGGTGTGTAACTGGTGTGCAGTTGGTGTGTAACTGGTGTGTAATTGGTGTGTAACTGGTGTGCAGTTGGTGCGTAGCTGGGGCGGAGTTGGCGCG
>VXAD01005152.1:45582-109971 GCA_013399195.1 Dicrurus megarhynchus | reverse complement strand
TGTGTAGTGTGTGTGCAGTTGATGTGTAACTGGTGTGTAATTGGTGTGTAACTGGTGTGTAACTGGTGTGCAGTTGGTGTGTAACTGGTGTGTAGCTGGTGTGTAACTGGTGTGTAATTGGTGTGTAACTGGTGTGTAACTGGTGCGTAGCTGGTGTGTAACTGGTGTGTAACTGGTGTGCAGTTGGTGTGTAACTGGTGTGTAACTGGTGTGTAACTGGTGTGCAGTTGGCGCATATTTGGGACACGCTCCGCCCATCCTCTGTGTGCAGGTGGGGCCTGGGGGACTCTTGGCGAGCACTCGGAGCACTCTTGGGACACGTTTGGCGACAATTGGTGCGTGTTTGGCCCACGCTTGGTTCATGCTTGGTACACACCTGGCACACGCTTCGTTAGTGCTTGGCACACACTTGGCACGCTTTTGGCACACATTTGGCACGTGTTTGGTGCACATTTGGTGCGCTCTTGGATCCGTCCCTCCATGGGCACCTGGCGCTGCTTCCAGAGCCGTCTCCCAGCCGGAACACTGCAGAGAAGCCTCTCTCAGAGCCGTTTGAAGGAGCGCCGCTCTCGAGCCTCGCTATCTCTAATCCTGCTTCAAAGCCAGCTCCTTCTATTTCCATATTGACTTATGATTCCTTTAATTGACTTTCTTGCCTCAGAATTGTACTTACTTAATTAATCTGATTACATTTCTGCTTCTAGTTAAAGAGTTTCTGTGTTGCAGCCCAGAGGTGAGGACGTTCCTGGGGAGGGACGAGCTTCTGGTTGATCCCACCAGCAGATAGAGCCTGCAAAGCATTTTGGGATCCTTTGGAAGGGGAGGACAGGCAACAGCCATGGAAAGTGCTGCAGCAATTTCCATTTTCACACACGCAGCAGCTTTCCTCGTGGCAGGAGTGAGGCACATCCCTAGTCAGTGGGATTGAATTATCTCCATAAATTCATTACATTTTAAAAATATGATAATCAGCACGGAATGAGCCTCCCGAGGGAGACGGAACATGAACATCTCAAGTACTGTTAATAATCAGCCTTTATTTTACAAATGCCCAGGGCTGGCTCGCAGCCACCGCAGCCCCTCCGTGGTGGAGGGGCTGGTGCTGTGCCCCTGCCAGGACCTGCCAGGGGTCCCTCCCCACCCCCTCAGCCGTCAGTCCCAGGGTGGTGACCCAGACACAGCTGGGATTTGGGATGGACAGTCTGCGCTGCTCCAGGTGCTCCAAATAAAGCCTGGGCTCTCACTGCCCTTTGGGGTCCCCACAGGTGGTGGCCCTCGGTGGCTCCTGTGCAGTGACTCAGCTTCTCCCACATCAGCCCCACAAATACCAGGATTTAGGGGATGATTAATGCCAGTTTAACACAAATCTGGGGCAATTCCGCACTGGGTCCATTTGTGGCCACAAAGGATCCCAGGGGATCAGTGCAGGCAAGGGGTCGGGAGCGCGTCCTGGCTCCAGCTCTCCTGGGGTTGGTGGGGCCTGGAGGAACTGGGGGCATCTCACTTTTGGCAGAGCCTGACAAGGTCGGGAGAGGTCCCAGGGCAGCCTGGGGTGAGCCAGGGCAGGGGGGCCCATGGTCACCTCACAGCCTCGGAATCACTGGAATGGTTGGGTCTGGGAGGACCTCAAAGCCCATCCAGTGCCACCCCCTGCCATGGGCAGGGACACCTTCCAACCCCAGGTTGCTCCAAGCCCCATCCAGCTGGGCCTTGGACATTTCCAGGGATAGGGAATCCACAACCTCTCTGGGCACCCTGTGCCAGGGGCTCTCCACCCTCAAAGTAACAAAACAAAGCCAAAATCCCACTTGGACACTGTCACTGTAAAGTTTTCCTCTTTATTATTCCACTTTGGTGGCAGACAGGCGGCTCCTCCACCCCCGTTTGTTAAACACTGATTAATTATTAAATTGGCCATTAACTATTAATAGCTGATTTTGTGAGTGTTAAAATGCCAGCCCTGTGCAAAGAGAGCTGTGTCTCTGGCAAACCTCAGGAACCTCAGGGAATGAATCCTCGATAATCAATCCGGCCTCTGCTCCATTTGCCATTCCTGTCTCGTCCGCTCTGATTTTGGCACCACTTCAGGGGAGTTTATACAAGTGGAAAAGCCAATTTTACTGCTGCTGGAAATTCCCAGCTCCCAGAGACGATGGCAGAGCCCCATGCTTTTCTCCAGCGCTGGAGGGGCTCCCTGATCCAGTTCTGCCTCCACAACGGAATCATAAAATCCTGGAATGGTTTAGGTTGGAAGGGATCGTAATGCCCATCCCATCCCACCCCCTGCCACGGGCAGGGACACCTTCCCCTATCCCAGGGTGCTCCAAGTCCTGTCCGACCTGGCCTTGGACACTTCCAGGGATGGGGCAGCCACAGCTGCTCTGGAAATTCCATCCCAATCCTTCGCTACCCTCACAGGGAAGAATTCCTTCCCAATATCCCACCTAGCCCTACCCTCTGGCAGTGGGAAGCTGTTCCCTGTATCCTGTCACTCCAAGCCCTTGCAGCTCCATAGAAGTTGCCCTGTGCCACAATCTTCCAGTGCATCCCAGATCCTTGCTGGATCCTTGCTCCCGCTTTCGGCCGTGGATTCCCGTGGAGGTTTTGGCATGTGCTGGGATGTTTCCTGGGAATGTTCCCAAGGGCTGCTCACCATGGAGCTGCATCAGACACAGGGAGCAGGGGCAGTGGGATCCTGCTCCTGCCCGGGGGACAGGCGGGAGGGTGGCAGCGGGAGCAGTAAGGGGAGCAGAAAGGGACACGGAGCTGAGGGGCTGGAGCCACTGCACATGCAGTGTGAAACCAGCAGCCACAGGCATCTCCGGAGCCTTGGGAAGCAGATGGCCCTGCCCCAGGGAAGAGTTTTGGCCGGGGAACGTTATTTTGGCGGATGCATTTGCAGTCCCCCAAAAGCCACGCTCCTTTTCAAGCCATGCTGTGAGGAGAACCTTCCCTGCTCCAGAGAGAAAGAGCCTGGGATTATTTTCTCATGTCAATTAACGGCGCTTTCCAAAGGCAAACCGGGCTCCTCGGATCCCGAGCTCAGGACCCCGGCCAGGCTGCTCCCCCCCGGTGTGCTGGAGGGAAAAATCAAGGAGCTTTGGCCAGCGAGCTCCTGGGCTGGAGCCAGCAAATAAAATGGTCATAACGAGGCCTTTGGAGATAAATTTGGAGGCTGGGGTTGCTTTGCTTTAATTTTTATTCTTCTGGTGGAGACACCCCCTCACCCAGCGGAGGCAGCAGCAGCTCCAGAGCAGCGGCTCCGTGGGGTCACCACGAGGGCCGTTTCCTCCCGGAGCTGCTCCTGGCCAGGTGTGCACCAGCACCGGCTCAGGTGTGGGATCAGGTGTGGGATCAGGTGGGGATTTGGGTGTAGATTCAGGTGTGGGATCAGGTGGGCATTCAGGTGTGGCTTCAGGCACAGCTTCAGGAGTGGGTTCTCGTGTAGGATCAGACATGGATTCAGGTACGGATCACCTGGATTACCTCCTGCCCCTTTCCTGGCTCCATGTGTTTTCCTGGAGCAATCCTGGAGCCCTCCAGTGGTGGACGCACAAGTAGAGCCATGCTGCTGCAGCCAGGCTGGGGGGAATTCCCGGGGACACACAGAAATCCCTCAGACGGGGCAGGTTTAGAAATAATCCCTCTTGGAGATCCCAGGTGCACAGAACCTCTGTGGAAAAGCTCATGGAACTGCACAAGCTGCCCACAAGGAGAGCACTTCCCATCCTTGGTGACTTGGGACCGTCTATAGCTGTTGCCAGGAAGACGCTTTTCCAGAGGGAAGCAGGTGCCAGCTGGCCACAGACAGGGATCTTTGATCCCTCGCAGCTCTTTGGGAAGGAAACCAGGATGTTTTCCATGACCACCCTCCTGGAGAGCCAGGGCTCCTGCACCAGAATTGCAACTGCCCCCGCTGTCCCCCCACTGTCCCCCTGCTCCGGCTCTTCATGTTTCAAAGGCTCTCCCACTCTCACCGCTCTTCCCAGCTGCTTCCCGATCATTCTCTCCATTGGGGTGGGCTGGGACAGCGCTGCCAAACAGCAGGAATACATGAGGCTGTCCCGGGGAAAGGGAGAGGGATGAGCCCCGCCACTGCCACACCACCCCCCGCCCGTGCTGGGGGATCAGAGATGCTCCGGAACGCTGGAGATTGGAGCAGGTGGATCCACCCGTGTCACTGGGATGCCACGGCGGGGATGTCACAGCTGGCATTCATCCTGCAGGGGACCCTGGGTGGGGCAGGACCCCCCCACCCTGCTGGTGAAGGAAGCCTTTGGGAAAGGTGTGAAAATCCACCTGCCCCTTCCTGCATCCTCCTCATCTCCGAGAGGATGAGGTTCCAGAGGGTTTGGGGAGAGTCTGTGGGCAGGGATTGGGCTGGGACCCCTCGGTCACCCGGCTCTTGCGCGTGTCCCTCAGCAGGGAGCCAGCCCGGGTCAGCAGAGGCTTTCCTGCCTCTGTGCCACCTCCTGTCCCGCCGTGTGAAACACGGCACCGGGAGCAGAAAAAAGCAGGAACGCTCGCCTGGAAGCTGACCCGGTTTAGGGTTTCATTCCAAATGGAGCGACAGATCAGCTCAAAACGGACGCCCCGAACTCTTCCTGCCGCTGCCCCCGCAGCCAAACCTCTGATCCCTGTCCAGCTCTCCACATAACTCCTGAGGCTTTGGTGGGTCAGAGCCGGGACCGTGAAGCCGGAGATGCTTCGGGGGCGGCAGCGTTTGGAGTCTTCTTCCCGCATCTGCTCGAGGGCTGTGACCTATTCGGATCCGGCTGTGCAGCTCCGGAGCATCCTCGTGGGATGAGCCGTGCTGGGCTGGGCGGTGCAGGTGGGCAGGAGCTCATCTGAGATGCCCAGGAGCGGGGCTGCAGCGCTGCGATGGGAGAAAGCTGGACACCCCAGGAAAGGGGAAAGCACGGGGTCCAAAGCCACCGCCATCCCTTTGCAAGCCCGTGCAAAGCCCTCTCCCTGCCGGAGCGGGATGCCCGCGGCCTGCAGAGGTGATGGAAGCACAGCCCCTCTCGTGCCCCCGCGGCAGGAGCCGGAGCCGCTATTGGAAGCAGGTGTGCTGCCCTGCCGGGCGATGGGAGCCATTAGGGAGAAAGCCTCTCAAGGAAATTTATGTCCGTCTCTCCTCACCCCTCTCTCCTGAAACCAATTACACCCCAGTCCTGCCCCGCTCGGGGGGACCCGCTGGGCCGTGCCCCCTCCAGGCTCCCGCGGGATGTCCCAGCACGGTGGGGGCGAGCAGTAGGGAAAATGGGAAGTGTTGTGGGAAGCGGGCCGGCTCCTCGGCGGCCCCCAATTCATCTCGCTGGGAGTCCGGCGGGAGGATCCCGCAGCACCTGGGCTGCCACCCCTCTCCAGCCGCCCCTTGGCAGCCGCACGCTGGCTCCGAGTGGGGAGCGAGGGGGGACAAAGCCACCCCCCAGCAGCAGCGCTTTCCCCGAGGTTTATTATTACACAAATGTGAATTCCAGAACCGGCATCTGGGGAGCAGCTGCTGGGAGTTAACCCCTTCCCTGCCGCGGGAGAGCTGAGCCGGAGGAGTGGGAGCCTGGCTGGAGCATGGCCACCCCTGGGGAGGAGCTGGCCATGGGGACATGACCCTGTCCCACCTGGCAAACAGCTCCTGTAGTGTAGGGACACATCTCTGTGCCTGGATGGAGAGGCAGGTTCCAGGTTCCTCCCTCCCTTCCTTTCTTCTCCTCTCTTTTTTCCCCTAATAACAGGCACTTCTGTTTCCATTCAGGGCTTTTATGGGGATTTGCTCTCCCTCCCAGGCAAGGCCTGAATTTCCAGCGTGCTCTGGGACAGAGCTCCAAGGGATGCTGCCCTTGGCTTTGATGAGCAGCCTGGAGATAAGGAAGGGGTGACAGCGGGAGGCCAGTGCTGCTGAAAGGAAAGGCTTGACCTGGACAGCAGGTTTTTGTTGGAAGATGGATGTTTGGGAATGCAGGCAGGTCCTCACAGCCCCACTGGCTTTATGGCATCTTCCAAGGTGTTGGGGGTTGGTAAAAATCCCGACTTTTCAGCCACCCGGAGTCCCCTGAGCTCTTCCCAGGCTCAAGAGCCTGCTGGCCCCACAGCAAGTCACGGATGTTTGGGCAGAATATGACCAGGAGGATCTTCTCCCTTCTTGACTTGTCTGGGGAGCAATGCCTAGGCTGTCCTTGCTACTCCTTCCCACAGAAACTCAGAATCCCAGGATGGTTTGGGCTGGAAGGGACCTCAAAGCCCATCCAGTGCCACCCCCTGCCATGGGCAGGGACACCTTCCACTATCCCAGGTTGCTCCAAGCCCTGTCCAACCTTGCCTGGAACACTTCCAGGGATGGGGCAGCCCCAGCTGGTTCCCAGGGACGGAGGGGGCACTCCCAGAGCAGCTCGACACACCGGGACATGTGGGCAGGCAAAGGTCAGGAGGGGCAGCAGGTGACAGGCTCTGCCCAACACCTCTGGTGCCAGGTGCCACCGTGACGGGCGGAGCTGGGGCAGCGACAAGTGCCACAAAGGGAGGGAACAAGCTGGTAGGAGGTTTTGGTGCCGGGATGAAAAGTAGCTGTGAGTTTTGCTGCTGGCTGCTCAGCCTGGCTGGGAGGACAGGGAGAGGTGGGAGGTCGGAGGGTCCGGCAGCCACCTGGGGTTGGGGGCAGGCTGGAGACAGTCCTGGGACAACTGGGAGCGGAGAGCTGGCCTTTGGCAGGGGGATTGGCTGCCCTGGTGAGCAGTGGGGAGTGGTGCAAGCATGGAAATCATCCCCTCAGGAGGGGACTGGAGCAGGATGAGGCAGCTCATCCCCCTTGATTTGCAGGCTCCAGCTCCCTGCTGCTGCTCCCTTCGAGCCTGAGCCGGCCCTCCCACTCCTGACTCCGCCGTGGAGCTGCCAGGGCAGGCAAAATCCCAGCAGCCAGAGCAACCACCATGTCCCGAGGAGGTGTTTATAATGCCAGGAACTCCTGGAGGGATCTGAGCAGGAATGGGAACAGAAGCTCCTTTGCTCAGACTGAGCTCCTGCCTGCAGCCGGCGGAGCTGCCTCCTGCTCTGCCGGCACCGCTGCTCTCCAGGCTCCCAGCCCGAGAGGGGAGTGAGAATGGAGCTGACAGGAGCTCCTGCAGCACCGGGAGCTTGGCAGCTCCAGAAAAACCCTCTCCCTGCTCTGGCAGTGCCTCTCCACAGCCAGCTCTGCCAGCAGTCCTCAGCCTCTTCCGCCCTCACCTCCTGCCCTGGAGCTCCCACTGCTTGTTTTTCTCAGTCTGCAAGATTTGGGGGATGGGGAATGAGCCCCACTGCAGATTTCCTGCCCCCATCCCGCGGTGTGAGGGGGTTTGGGCTGTCCTGAAGCCCAGCGTGGCAGGAGCGCAGGCTCCCGTCTCCCGAACATGCCGAATCCCAGAATCCCAGCAGGCAGCAGGAGTAGGATGACAAATTGTTCTGACTAATAGTCTAAACAAGGGGAAACAATGGAAGTCAGGGAGCAGCCCATAAAATATGCAGCACGCAGGGGGCTTGGCTATTTTATTTGATTTTCAGATGGATATTCCAGTGGCCAGGATCCATCAGGAATAGAACAACACATGTCAAGCTCAATAAGGGCTTGCCAGGGATGGTGGCGGGAGGATGCAGGAACTCCTGCTCTGGGGTAAACTTGGGAGGCTGACTTGGAGTCAAGTGCTCAGGGAAAGGAGCAGCGTTCCCTGCCCGGCACAGGAGCATCCATCCCACCTCCTCCAGAGGGATGGTGGTGAAGTGCCTGAGCCTGACCCATGGAAGAGGGGCAGGAAGGCTGGGAAGAGGCGTGGGAAGGCTGCCCGGCTGATGCGGTTGAGCAGACGGGGGAGGTTTTCTGTCTCCTCTTTGAAATTCCTTTGCATTCAGGGTTATTTTGGAAGTCAAAAGCTGTTAGATTCCCTGGAAGCTCGGGGAGGGAGATTGCCTGGGTTTGCTCTGACGCGATTTCCCTGCACAGCTGTTTGTGCCATCAGCAGTGGGGCTGCTCTTTCAAAAGAAGACATTTTATCCATTAAAAAGAAATCCATAGATGATGAATATGGATTTGGGCTAAGGCTGAGTGATGAAATCCTCTCCGAGGTGCAAAGATCCCATTATCCATCCGTCTGCGGCCTGCCAGGGACCAGTGGTGGGTTCCCTCAGAGACCCCTCAGCTTTCTGGAAGCCTCGAGGTCAATGAGGATGCGAAGGGCTCTCCAGCCAGGAAGTTTCTCTCCCAAGTCTCCTTTCACTGCTGTGTTTGAGCAGGGAGGGAATGCTGTGAGAACAACCCTCGGAAGTTGTTCCGAGGCTTCCAGCTGGATCAAAAAATGTCGGCTCAGCAGAGGGGGGGGATACAAAGCTGTTGGTGGGGAAGAGGGAGGTGGGAGCGTTTCCCTCTGCCCTCTGAGAGGGGCTCATTCCCTGCTCCCACCTGGAGCACGGATTTCTGCTGTGGCTGGGCTTTCCTGGGTGAGTCCCGGCTGGGGGATGCTGAGCCCAGGTTGTGGGGACCGGGACGTTGGGGTTGGAGCCAGCAGCCCTTGGGGACAGGGTGACTCTGCTCCCAGCACATCGGGAACACGGCTCCGGCTGGGCAGCACCTGGAGCACGCAGGTTTGGTGCCATGCAGGGTACAGGGGCTCTTTTCTGATGCCCTTGTCCCTATCTCAGCATTTCCTGGAGGTTGTCTGTGGGATCCAACAACTTCCCCATCCAAACCGGAGCTGTTCCATTCCCACTTCCACACACGACCTCCACAGCCTGATGCTTCCTAATGAGCTAAACGGGAGTGACTTGAGCTGTGTCCACAGGGTTGGCACATCCACCTCCTTCCTTATTACCCTTGTCAGGCTGTCATTTATTTCTGCACTTATTTTCCATGGAGAGACGCCCTGGAGCTGGCACGTGGCACTGCCTCCACATTCCCTGCGGTGCCAGAACCAGTGGTGACAAGGACCAGCACCACGGAACCATGGAATGGTTTGGCTTGGAAGGGACCTTAAACCCCATCTCATTCCACCCCCTGCCACGGGCAGGGACACCTTCCACTATCCAAGGTTCCTCCAAGCCCTGTCCAACCTGGCCTGGGACACTTCCAGGGATGGATCATTCAGTTCTTCCCTTGACCTTTTTTCTTTCCTTCTCCCTCTGTGTTTCCCAGGCAGGGCAAGAGGATGAGAAGACACAGAACAAGGAACACCTGCAGAGAAGGCAGGGAGAGCAGCAAGGCGAATCACCGCAGCAGGAGGGAAATGGAGCAGCTGAAATTGGGAAAAGCAGCTCCAAGTTTGTCACTGTCTGCACCTGATGCAAATCCATTTGCCGGGGGATGTTGGGAGCAGAGAGCAGAACGCTCCTGATTTCACAGGGCTGTGTTGTGAACGGGAGGATCCCAGAGAGAGCGAGATCGGATGGAAAATAAAACGGACCATGCCAGCCAAACCAAATGGATGCAACCCCCAGTATTCCCGGAGGGAAGCGCTGCCCTGAAGGGAGGGGGCCGACAGCAGGCCTGGCCAAAACTCTCTAAAAGCCTCCTTTTTAGATGGCATTTGTTCTTCAAAGCCATCAGGGCTCGGGGAAAAAGCCGGGCCATTTCCCTCTGCCTCTGACATGTTAATGGCTGTATTTTGGAGTCATTAAATATTGAAATGCGGCACACTCAGCAGCTGCCAAACCTCCCCGCAGCCCGGCTCTCCCCCTTCCCCTCTCCTCCAGAGCCTTCTCCCCTCTCCGTTTTCTCCAGCATTCCCTCCTCTGGCATTTCCCCCTCCATCCTCCTCTTCCTCCTTCCTCTGCCTCCCGCACTCTCTTCCCCACCTTCTTCCCGCTCTGCAGTTCACCCCCAGCCTTCCTCCCCATCATTCCTCTGCTGGAATCTCAGTTCCTGGGAAGCACTCGATAATCTGCAGCTTTAATATTCTCACCTTGCCAGTCTCCTGTTCAGTGGGACTCGGAGAATTACAAATGTATTTATCTGGGTCCGCTGGAGAGCGAGAGAAACAAAGAAACCAGCGGGGCTTTTCTAACGAGGAATGACTAATTTGACCCAGGAGAGCCCGTCCTCTTTCAAGCACTCAATTTTCCCCTGGTTTTGCATCCAAAGATAACGTTGGCGATGCCAGAGGCGGGGATGGGGCGCTGCCAGCCCGGGGCTGCGCCCCCCCCCCCGGGGCTGCTGCTGGCAGGGTTTGCTTTACCTGCTCCCTCACTGGGACACAGCCCGGCGAGCCAGGGATGGAGGGCTTGGAAAAGCTGCTCTTTGTCCGTGGATGGCCCTGCTAGGGGCTCCGTAAGCACCGAGAAATCCCAGTCCCAAAGCGCATCCTTGCCGGGGCCAGGCTGGAATGAGGCCAGGCTTTCTGCAGCCTTCCTGCTGCTTCCAGCAGCTCCTACAGCTCACGGGCTGGGAAGGGACACTGACCTGGCCTTGGACACTTCCAGGGATCCAGGGGCAGCCATGGCCGCTCTGGGTACCCTGTGCCAGGGCCTCACCACATTCCCCGGGAAGAATTCCTTCCCAATATCCCATCTCACCCTGCCCTCTGGCAGTGGGAAGCCATTCCCTGTGTTCTGTCCCTCCATCCCTTGTCCCAAGTCCCTCTCCAGCTCTCCTGGAGCCCTCTAGGCTCTGGAAGGGGCTCTGAGGTCTCCCCAGAGCTTCCTCTTCTCCAGGTGAACATCCCCAGCTCTCCCAGCCCTGCTCCAGGGCAGAGGGGTTCATTCCCAAGAGAGTTTTCCTTCTGGTGATCCTGGTTACTCCAGGGTGGATGGGCTAAATTCCAGCTCAGCCCTGTGATCTTACTGGATCCAGACTCTGCCTTCTGGCTGACCTCCTCAGCTCCCATCCCACACTGGATATACCTGGGAAGGACAGTGGATATCATGGATTTCTGGATAGAAAAGAGTATTTAGGCCAACAGACTTGGGATTTTTTATTGCAAATAAAGAGCTGGGATGAAATTTCCTGAGGCTGACACAAGTCCTCTGTGGATTTTTTTTTTCCCCAAAGAGAGGAGCAAATGTGGTTTAGTGGGCACAGACAGGACGAGTGGTCCTGGAAAAGTTGTGCTTGTGTAGTCTAGAGAGAAATCAGATGCTGAGATGGTTCTGATTGCTGCCTGGAAAGACATGGAAGAGGAAACACCCAGGAATGCAAGGAATTCTGGAAGGACACTGTTGGCACAAGCATGAATTGGTAGAAACCTGTCGTGAATAAACGTCAGTTGAAAATTGAAGGAGGTTTCTCCCAATCATCAGATGAGGGAGTTTATAAAATAACTTTCCAGAGGGGTAATTGAGGGAGGAAACTTAACTGGTTCAAGATGGGAGGCTGACAAATTTCGGAATTTCAGCTTAGGATGGGGCTGGATTTGACAGTCTGGCCCCTCTTGACTGTGTCCTGCCTCAGCCCAGGACTCTGCACTCGTGTAGGGCGGGGAGTCCCTCTGCTCCCAGGGAGCTCATCCCTGCCCGGCCACGGATCCATGGGCAGCCCTGCACTCCCACTCCTACTCACCTGTCCCTGACACAGAGGCTTTTCGGCTGGGTAATAAGCCCTGACATGCCAGACATGGAAACTATGAAAATTGGCCAATTTTTTAATATTTTAAGCCCCATCACAGCCTTTGCCGGGCAGAGCAAAGTGCTTTAGGACGCCGTAGCGAGGAAATTGGAACTATCATTTGGGATAATCTGCCTGAGCTGGATTGACCTGCTGATCCCAGCCAGATCCTCCTCCTCCAGCACACCCCTCCCTACACACAGTGCTACTGCCCAGATGGGGAAAGGAAAATCAGGGAATCATGAGTTGGGCTGGAAAAACCCTCTGAGCCCATCGAGTCCAACTGTCCCCACCGCACTGCCGAGGCCCCCACTGTCCCCAGCTGCCACATCCACGAGTGTTTGAGCACTTCTGTGGAGAGTCCATCAGTTCTCTTCTCCCCTCTTTGTCACACCTTCCCAGCCAGGTGCCCTGCGCAGGGGCTGTGCAGGAGCAGGATTGGGAGCGAATGTTCCAGCTCCAAACCCCCTCCCAGCACCCCCTTTCCTGTGCTGCCCCAGGAAGGGCTGGGTGAGGTCCAGGCTCCTGCCCAGGCTCCTTCCTTAATCTAAATCAGGGAAAGGTATTTTTTCTTCCTCCTTTTATTCCACCCTGAGTGTTGTGCAGTTGCCACTGACAAAGGAGCCGGAATTCCACGCATTTCTCTGGCTGTTTAGCAGAGCTGCTGCCCTACTCTCCCCTGTCAGACACTAATCTCTCCTAATATTTAACAGTCCCAGTAGGCAGCAGGATTTATCCTCTGGCCTTTCTACCTGTCATTCCATCCCTTCTCACTAAGGAGCCCTTTGATTCCCTTCCGAGGAGAGGTGCCAGGACCAGCGTGATGGATTGGCTCGTGCTGGCAGTTGGAGAAGCGGCTCCATTTCTCTCTGCTCCAGCTGTCGGGTGTTTATCCGGGGCAGCTCCCTGCAGCTGGGAAGGCCCTTGTGCCTCCTTGCAGGGAGCCATGCGGATGGGCAGGCATTCCAAGCGGGAAGGGGCTGTGGGTGTTAATGCTGCAGCTCCTCAGGGCCCCGCTCCAAACCGCAGCCGGAGCTGTGGATGTTGGAGCTCCTGCGATGATCTGAAGCTAAAACCCTCATCCATTGCAGGGAGGAATTCCTCCCCCAGCGCTCCCGGATCCCTTCCTAGCACTCTGCCTCCACATGTTCCCTTTCCTCGGCATCCCAGCTGCCGTGTCCTTGGAAGCACGGCCCAGAGGATGAAGACTCAGAAGGAAAAGGTGGGAATACCCCGGGGGGCTGCTGCTGGGAGGGCTGGCCTGTCCTCATCCTGCCGGGTGGCACGGCCGGTGCCAGGGAGGAGCCCGCATTCCCACAAGGATGCTGCACTGTGGAGCAGGGATGCTGCATCCCGCTGACAGAGCGGCTTCCGAAGCCTCTCGTGGCTCCGCAGGCAGGGGCTGCAGCAGCTCGGGAGCTGAAGGTGTCAGGGCAGCACAGGAGCTCTTTCTGTCACTAACGAGCTCTTTAATTGCCACTTCCTTAGGCCGGGATTGGAAGTGATTAACTCCGAGCTGTCCTCGGCCTGGGCTCGGGTTACACGGCCTGGCCGGGCTTTGTGGGGTCAGGGGCTGCTCCGCGGGGCGTTTCTCCACGGCGAGGGCAGAAACCCAATTCCCTCTCTAATGGCCCTTCCCGAGTCACTGCCAGCCCAGGGTGCCACCCCCGCCCCGCAAGCGGGGTCCGTGCGTGGGACTGTGGGGACACGATCCGGTGTTTCCTCCGGCTGCAGCTCTCCACAACCCCCTCGCTTTGTTCCTTCCCCTCCGCCCTAAAAGTGGCCAGGTCAGGGCTCCGCAGGGCTCCATCAGGACACGGATGATCCTGCAGAACCATGGAGAGCCCCTGAAGGGGCCTGCGTTCAACGCTGACCTGGCTGGGCCAGGATTTCCCAAGATTTCCCTTCCTTCC
Organism: Dicrurus megarhynchus; assembly: GCA_013399195.1. NCBI lineage: Eukaryota > Metazoa > Chordata > Aves > Passeriformes > Dicruridae > Dicrurus > Dicrurus megarhynchus. Next base: position 96,498 of record VXAD01005152.1, on the reverse strand, counting down.
CAGATACCATTCCTGGAAGTGTTGAAGGATTGGAGCAACCTGGTCTGTGGAAGGTGACCCCACCCATGGGTGGGCTTTAGGGTCCCTTCCATCCCAAACTGTGTCTGTGATCCCATGATTCTCCATCCTGGATTTCTCTTCTCTCCCCAAACAGGGGGAAGGCAGGAGCTGGCAGGACAGACATCCCCATCACTCTCCCTGTCCCTACATCTCTGTCCTGGCCGGACGCAGCCGCCACCACTGCCGAAATATTGGTCACAGCTTGGCGTGACCAGAATGTGTCCATGGAGGGAAGGGTTTGCAGAGTCAGCACCCACGTGCAGCTATTCCAGTGGGAGCAGGGAGCACAGTGCCTGGAAGCCTTTGGACACAGCCAGCTTTGTCAGGAAGAGGGAATAATCAGCACTTTTGTCCGGAGGCAGTGCTGGAGCTGCCGCTGTTCCACATGGATCAGGTTTAAATCCGCGTGCAGACAGCTGGGATGGCACAGCCACATCCCAAATCCAGGCCTGGCTTAGCTGCCCAAAATCATTAGCGAAGCTTTCGGAGAGGAGCACTCACTGCTCACTGCTCGGAACAGCCAGAGCGAGAGGAAAATCTCCCGGGAATGTTTCTGGGAATGTGAAGTTTGGTCCATGCTCTGGCTCTGTGCTTGGTGTGCTCCCAGTGCCTCCCTGTCCTGCACTGGGGTGAACTGGGGGAGGCAGCTCTCACCTCTGTCCTGGGGCAGCAGGACAGCCCCAGGGTGGGGTGGGAGCTATGGGATGGTGGGGTATGGAACGGTGGGGTATGGGATGATGGGGTGTGGGATGGTGGGTATGGGATGGTGCGTATGGAACAGTGGGTATGGGATGGTGGGGTATGGGATGGTGGGTATGGGACAGTGGGGTAGGGGACGGTGGGGTATGGGATGGTGGGTATGGGATGGTGGGGTATGGGATGGTGGGTATGGGATGGTGGGGATGGGATGGGGGGGGATGGGATGGTGGGTATGGGATGGCGGGATATGGGATGGTGGGATATTGGGAAATGGGTAAGGAATGGGGAGCTCTAGGACTTTGAGCAGCCGTTGTTCCTTCCCCTCTGCAGCACCAGCTCCAGCTCAGGGTTGAGAACCAGGATCTCTCCTCCTGCTTTCCTTGCATGAGAGCAGGGATGGGATGGGATGGCATCACTCCCCTGGACCCATCCCAACCTCACCTAATCCCCCCCAGGGCTCACCTGGGCCCAGCTGACATGGGAGCCCTGGGTGACCCCGCTGTGCCCCTGCTCCAGCTGGGGGGGCAGATGGAGACAAGGTCCCTCCTCTGCTCCTCCAGCTCCAACCCAGTGCAGACGATGCTGAGAGAGTGGAAACATCGCTGGAAATGTTAAACTTTTATGGATCTCCAAGTGGGCTCAGCCTGAACTCGACTTTGTGGGGTTAAATCCATCATTACTGGACACGAGCCAGAGTGTTTTCCACTAAAAGCAAACTCCTAATGGCTCTAAATTGAAAGAAAGCCGGATGAGAGGGGAAATTGGGAAGGAATTCCTCCCTGTGAGGGTGGGGAGGCCCTGGCACAGAGTGGCCAGAGAAGCTGTGGCTGCCCTGGATCCCTGGAAGTGTCCAAGGCCAGGTTGGATGGGGCTTGGAGCAACCTGGGACAGTGGAAGGTGTCCCTGCCCATGGCAGGGGGTGGGATGGGATGAGCTTTGAGGTCCCTTCCCACCCAAACCACCATGATGTTCCTGGCCCAGGGAATGAGGCTATCCCTAGCACAGCCCATAGCTCCGCAGGATGTCAGGGGGTACCGGTGTTCCCAGGGGTCTGGGAGGCTGAGGGGAGGTCACGGAGCAGGGCTGGGACACTCAGAATCCAATACCTCCCCTCCTCCTCCTCCATTCCCTGAGGAGAATTCCCACAAGGTGACAATCCCTGGCACCTCCTGACTCCATGGCAGGACAGTCCAGGTCCCACGGCCTGAGCAATCCTAACATTCCTTTTCCCAGCTCCTGCCAAACCCAGCTGGTGCTGTTACCCCTGTCCATCCCCAGCTCCATCCTTCCCCATCCCGCCTGCCTCTCCCGCCGTTTCCAGAGCCGTTCCATGATGGATGTGATTAAAATCTGCTCGGAGAGCACTCGATCCTCCCGTGCTGCCTTTGAACCTCGGATCATTAATGTCTCCATATGGGCACCATTTTTCCTTGTCACGACACAGCTGGATCTGGAGAGAGAGGGAGCAGAGGCCGCTTCCCAGTGGCAAAACCCTCAAGAGCCCAGACTCCGGAGCTTTGCCCACCTTTGGGAAAGGTCAGGAATATAAATAGCTGTTGCCAGGAGGTCCTCAGGCATCGGGCAGGAATGGAGATGGCTGCTGGAATGGCAGGGAGGGCTTTAAGAGCCCTTTTCTCCCTGTTTTGAACTCTCTCCCTGCTCTCTGCTCCTTCCCCTCCACCGCTCGTTCCCTCTTTTCCTCCCTCCCACTCAGTCCAGTTTTTTGAAGGGCCGCAATTCCTTTCCAGTTTTATTTCTCATTAAAAATAAATAGCGGTGCTATAATTTACAGCGAGTTTAATTAGAAATGAGTTACGTGAGCTGAGCATTAGGACTTAATTGCTCGTTCCTAAAACAATTTCCTCATCTGAAACGTCCCCAGTTAATGATCATTCATTAAGTAGGACTGGAGGCTCCGAGGTGGAGTTGGAAAGGCTGGAGATTCCCTGTGATGGGGCTACAGCCACTGGGCTTGGAGCCCCCGGAGCAGAGGGGCACCAGGGTGAGGGCAGCTGAGTTCCCTGCAATAGGAATGACCACTGAACCTTCCCGTTGGAAAGAATTCCCAGCAAGGCCCCTTGGAGCTGGGGCTGTGCCCTCCGAGCATGGGGAGTCCAAGGTTCTGTGGGGTTGGAATTCCCTGGCTGGGAGCCACGTGCTGACACCCAAACCTTCCACCCAAACCTTCCACCCACCTTCTGGGATGTGGAACCCCCTCCTCCGTGGCGAGGGCAATCTTGGCCAGCCCTGCCTGGGGTTTTTGGGGAAGGAGATGATTTTCCGGAGGAATGTCAGTTAATCAGAATAGGAACGCTCACAGGAAGCAGGGGGCGATGGAGCTGGGGTTGGGTTGTGCTTTACTTGCGCATTTTTAGTCCAAAAAATTCCTAATCAAAACCACATCTGCAGAGAGCAGCCCTGAGCCTGCCCCCAGCCCCGTGCCCAGGGAATTGGGATGTCAGCAAAGCCAGGAGGACCTGGAATGGCAAGGAGGGCACTGGCACTGGCAGGACTCCTCCTTGGTCCCCCAGCTCCCTGCCCTGTGGGGCTGCAGCTCATGGGGACACAGCTGGCAGGGATGGGATGGGATGGGATGGGATGGGATGGGATGGGATGGCAGCACTCTCTTTTTTCTCAAATTTGAGCAGGAATTCCTGAAAAGAGTTAAGCTGAAACAAGCACATTCCTTAGAAAAAACCTTTGTTTTGACACGACAGCGTTTTTCCAGGGAGACAAGAAAAAAATCCCACAACAAAACCAACCCCAAACTCTGTCCACTTGATTGGAAAAGTCCATGGCAGCTCCTGCTCTGAGCTTCCCTGCCCTGCTCCGCTGTCCAGGGAGAGGGAGGGGCAGTGGCCGGACTGGGCTCCACGCCACAGATCCCCAGAGGTGCTGGAGCACAGGGAAGGGCCCTCACGGCCCCTGCCCATCCCAGGAAGGGGTTGCAGCCCCCCGACTCTGCGGGAGAGGGGCAGGATGAGCCCGGACTGAGCTCTGGTCCAAGCGCTCACCTGCAGCTCCTGAGAGTCCTCGGGGAGGCTCCGGGCCATGAGGGAAGGAGGGATGGCACCCCAGTGGGAAAGAAGGAGGGATGGCATCCCGGTGGGAGGGAGGGAGGGATGACATCCCGATGGAGGGAAGGAGGGATGGCATTCCCAGCGGAGGGATGGCATCCCCCGGACACGCCTGGCCCCGCGCAGCCCGCAGCAGCAGGACGTTGTCACCTAGCAACGGGAAAGCAATGACAACACTTCCTCGGGTGGCAAACATCCCGTGTCACTGATCTCTTTCCAAGGAAGTGTAAAACAGGGAAGAGCGGGATTTGAAGAGAGAGAGAATGAGGGAGACACGAGCCCCGGGATAACCTCGCCCGCATTCCCGCATGGCTGAGACCCGAGGAGGCATCGGCAGGGCCGGCTGGGGGTGTCTGGTTGCATCCAGCATCCGTCAGCGCACGGCTTTCGGGAATGGGGAGAGATAAATAAGGGCAAGGAAAGGTCTCAGTTCCAGGGAAAGGAAATGATTTCCTCCTCAAGCGATCCTGGGCACCATTATGCAAATAACAGAGAGGGAACAGGGATAGAGGCAGGGAAAGGGCTGCAGGGAGAAAGGGATGTCACCTGTGGAATGACAGCCAGGGGACAGGGGGTGAGGGACACGCGGGANGCTCCCGCTTCCTTCCCACTCCGTCTTCCTTGCAGGATTTGGCAGTAGCAGATAAATAAACAGCCATCAATCACCAGGCCCAGCAGCGCTCACCTTACGGGACTCGTTTCCTCTCCAAATACACAATTTAATTTCTATTTAGCTTCCCTTGAATTTTAATGTCGACTTTGGACATAAATATTTGAGTGTCAGGAGAGGGACAAAGTGGGAGCAGGTGACAGGAGATCCCCCAGGGCTGCCTCTCTTCAGAGTAGGAGCATCCCTGTCTTCACCCCCAGGACGTCCAGGGCCTGGGGACCTCCAGGACCTCAGGGACCCTCCTGACCTCCAGGATGGGATGCTCCAGCATCGCCCATGGAGCATTGCCCAGCTCCTCTGCCCACAGCCCCCGATTTTCTGAGCCAGGGGGGTGATGCAGGACAGTGGCATTCCCAAAACACGCGGATGTGGGAGGCAAAACTCCTCCCTGGCCGGCAGCCGTGACCCCGGGCTGTGCCTCATGTGCTGTGTTTGTGGAAAGCTCTGTAAACTCATCCCAGGGATCCCTGGGGATTCAGGCAGATGGTCCTGGAGCTTGGTGACAGTTTATTTCCTCAGGGAATTTCGTGATCCCTCTAAGGAAATTTAAACATTGTGAGAGAGGAACAGTTCCTGAACTCTGTCCCTCTTCCCTGGGTGTGGAGCACTCGGCTCTCCCACTGCTGTGGAGGCACAGGGGTCCCCTGGCCCCACCCAGGCAGGTTTCCCTTGTTTCACGGTCCCTGTTCCCATGGGACACCCCAGCCAGGCTGCTGCATCCTGGTGGCACCTCGGGGCTCGTCAGTGTCACCCTGGGGACTTGAGCTCAGGGCTCCTTCCTTGGGAGCCGTCCAGCTCCAGCAGCTCCAGCAGGGAGAAGCTGGCCCAGCCAGGGATGGGGGAGCACCGGTCCCTCCAGGGCTCGGGGCTGGCGGGTGATTGATTTGTATTCCCACACTCACCCGCAGCTCTCCCGCTCCATCCCACATGTGCTTATCCGCGGTGGGAAGCAGGTGCAGCCTGTATGGGATCCATATGGAGAGCGTTTAGGCTCGCTTTGCTGTGGGATAAATCACAGCACGAGGAGCAGAGCCGGAGTCAGAGCCAGCCAGGGCTGCCGGTTTGGAGGGAATGTTTTCCAGCCCCAAACCTGCTCACAGCCTGCCCTGCTCCGCTGTTATCTCAGGGATGTTATCTCCCTCATCCTCCTGACAAACACCCTGAGCCCTTTGCCCGGAATCATGGGATAGTGAGGTTGGAAAAGCCCTTCAGGATGGAGTCTGCCCTGTGCCTGATCCCCACCTTGTCACCAGCACAGAGCACTGAGTGCCACACCCAGGTGTTCCTTGGACACCTCCAGAGATGGGCACTCCAAACCTCCCTGGGCAGCCCCTGCCAAGGCCTGACCACCCTTTCCATGGAGAAATTCCTCCTGATGTCCAGCCAAAATGAAGAGAGGCTGTTTCCTCTCATGGCTGCAGCACGGCCCTGCCTGCTCTGGTGAAATGAGTGCCTGAAAGAGAAGCAGTTTGCACCAAGGATTACCTGGGAGAGGAATCCCAGAGCTGGAGGTCTCCAGCCGGATGCCATCAATCCCTGTCAGGGAAAACCCTCTGGCTGGTGCGCCTGGAGTGACCAGAGCCTGTGTTGGTCACAATGTGTAAATAAAGCTCGTGTCAGCCAGGGTGGAGAAAGTGATGGGACAGGCCAGGACAGATTATCCCAGCAAATTTAGGGATGGTGCTGGACACCAGCACAACAGCAACTGTCCACCCCACAAAAGCACCTTGACCCCTCCTAAAAAGCCACCAGGACCCTCTTGTTCACAGGTTCCCTCCTGCCCTATTCCTTCATGTGCTCATTCCCAGACTGGTTTGGGTGATTTTAACCCCTGGCCCCATGTCTTTCCCCTCCTCTCCAAGGAGTTTATGGAATGAGATCTATCCCTTTGCCCTTTTCAGCTCGGCGAAAGCTCCTCCTGACATGACAGAAATCCAAGAAATCAGCAGCTGGGGAGGTTGGTAATAAGGCTGAATCCTTCCTAAAGCCAGACACTCAGCACGAAGAGGGGTCAGTGATCCCCGGGCTCCTTCCCCTCTGCCTCCTGCCATCCGTCTGGGGGGATGATGGGAAGCAGATGAGGCACGCTCCGGACACCCGGCTGCTCCAGGTACGCTCATGGTTTGTGTCTCTGGAGCAGGCACAGGACCCTGCTTGGGGTGTTCCTCCTGGAGGAGACACAGACCTCCCACCCGGAGACCCTGGCAGTGCTCCCACATCCCGGCTTCATCTCCTGGGAAGGAGCCAGAGGCAGGGAAGCAGCAGCAGGGAGTGAACCTCGGTGCGGGATAGGACACGTGTGTGTCCTGGCAGGCACAGCGTGTCCCTGCAGGAAGGGTTCGGGATTCAGGATGTCTCACTGAGCTCCATGGGAGCCCCTCGGAGCCTGGACACCCCTCTGCTGAAAGGGAGGGCTCGGGGATGGTGTTTAACCCCCCGGGAGCTTCACCCAGTGCTCAGGAAAGGGCCCCTGGATGTCCAGGGAAGCGGATCCATCACCTTCCCTCCTTCTGCCTGCAGGTAAAATAAACACGGCTGCAAAAACACCCGGCAGGGTCACTCCACTTGCTCCTGCATATCCCGACTCTCACACTCTGCCTCTGTCCCTCTGCTCCTCCCAGCCTCTGGGCTCACATTCCCGTCCTGACTCTTTGCTTCCTGCCTGCCTGCTGTCCCAGCACCCCATGGAGCAGCTGTGGGTGCACGGGGTGGGGGCTGAGCCCCAGCTGGGAGCAGAGGGGATGGAAAAACCACAGAGCTGAGGCCGAGAAGCTGCCAAGGCCCATAAATAAGGGAATTCTGTTTGCTTTCTCCTTGTCCAGCCTGTACAAATATTTACTGCCCCGGTGACCCGTGCAGGCAGCACAGGCAGCAGATCCTGGAATGGTTTGGGTTGGAAGGGACCTTAAGGATCATCCATCCCCTGCTATGGACACCTTCCACTATCCCAGGTTGCTCCAAACCCTGTCCAACCTGGCCTTGGACACTTCCAAGGATCCAGGGGCAGCCACAGCTTCTCTGGGCACCCTGTGCCGGGGTCTCACCACCCTCACAGGGAAGAATTTCCTTCAGGGATTTGTGGGTTGATCTTGGAGCAGCCAGTGGGACTGGAGAGCAGAACCAGGCTGCCCTTTGCCTGCCTGCCCTGCTATCCCTCGGGGGTGGGGACGGAGCTCCAGGTGATAATGGACAGGAAAGTGTTAATTGCCTCCTGCTGGCTCAGGAATGCCGCATTCAACTGGCCCAGCTGGGATTTGCTGGTGGGAGGCTGGACTGGATCCCTGTGTTTAGGGCAGGGAGGAGGGGAAGGATGGGATGCTTTGGGTCACCACAGGGCTGCAGGTGAGGTGTGGGGACTAGGGCCAGTGTGAGACTCTTGGATGAGTGGCCCAGGCCTTTTGGAGAAGCTCCGGCTGATTTCTTTGCCTTTAGGTAAAGATGTGCTTTGAGCCTGGTTTTTCCTGGTCAGTCAGATTTTTGGTGGATGCGCAGGCTGGGATACAACTCAGATGGCACCAGAGGAGGAGCAGAGATGTTTTCCCTCTCCCGGTAAGTCTGCCCTTGCTCTGTCTTCCCTCTGACCCCCTGCGTTACATGTGTATCCCTGTAATCTTCCTACGAGGGAGCTGGGAATATATGGAAATGTGAAATATCCTCCTTGCCCTTTCAGCATCCCCAGCACCGGCAAAGCTCCGCATCCAGCCCGACCTGGGGCTGAACAGCTTCACTAACAGCTTTCTTTTGTAATATCGCAGCCTGGAGGAGTTAATTATCTCCAAATATTGAAAAGGGCAGATGGATTTTGTCGGATTTCCTTGGCTGTGTAATTTTGGTGCCCCAGAGATGTGTTTGGTCTGGCTGGGCTGAGTGACACCTCATTGTGCCCGGGTGAAAATGTCACCGCAGTGCAGTACTGCCTCCCTCTCCTGGTGCTTGCCCACCAGGGAGAAGTGGCTTTTCCAGGCTGGCCTGGCTTTGTGGAGCTGCTGATGCTCCCGACTGGCCGTGGCCAGCTGAGCATGGACCCCAGCAGCTCTGCAAACTTCCAGCCCTGGATTTAAAGCCCGAGTCTGGAGTGGAAGGCAGAGCTGCAGCCCCAGCTGGCTCAAGCTGACACACAAATGTCAGGGAGAGCTTGGAGCGCATCCTGTGTGTGGATGCGGGAGAGGCCGGTTATTCCTGATGATCACTCCTGGCTCCAGCTGGCTGGAAGTCGGCCCGTCTCGGCCCCTCTTTCATCACTCCGTTCCTCGAAACTCCTCTTGGGGGTTTTGGGGAGCTGTGCTAATGCTCTGGCAGGGAAACGAGGGGCAGGTGTGAAGGTTTTCCTTCCCTGGAGGAGTGTGTTCCCCTTTCCCTGCCGGAGCCGCTCTTGGCCCTCCCTTCCCTGCCCACTGCTCCCGCTGTGGGGGTGCAGAACCCCCCTTCACCCTTCCCCGTGGCATTCAGGGACAGGGATTTTTGGCATGATGCTCAGCGCAGAAATAAACTCTCCTTCATTTTTCTGGTTCCTCCATCCCCTCTGCTTTGTGCTGGTTTAAATGTGCCACCAGGTTTAATGTGCCACCAGGTTTAACGTGCCGTCGCGTCCCGGGCGTGCTCAGCCGAGACTAAATCGAGATGTTCCCGCTGAACTCCCTTTAATCTCCGTTGTTTGCCAAGCGCAGCAATCTCCCCAAGCAGCTCTGGGAAGCTGGCGAGGTGGAGGTGACTGCTAAACAGGAGACAAACACACCAATTTTATTATTTTGTGGGGGTTTAAGGCAGGAATGAACTTCGGGAGACCTTTGCAAGGCTCTCCTTCTGTTCCTGGGCAGAGCTTGACTCTGGTGTTCAGCGGAATCTGGGTCAAACAGCTCAAGGGCCTGTCTGGGAGGGTTTGCCAAGTGGTGGAGTTGATTGGATCGGACTGGGGAGGGCAGTGACCACAGAGCTTCCCCCAGCCTCCAGCTGCTTTGACTTGCAATGCAAATGTTTTCTCCCGTCACCTCTTAATGATCCTTTTTCCCCTCGCGGGTGTATAATTTCCCTTGGAAGTCTCCAGTGAGTGGTTTCCATCACAGTTTTTTGTCCCTTTCTTTTCAACTACTCTGGAATTGCAGAGCTGGCATGATCTGGGCTTGGGAGTAGATTGAATTGCAGGATTTCATCTCTCTCAGAGCTCCTTTCCATGGGGCTGCAGTCGGGAAATACCAAACCCGCTGGAATATGGAACGGGAGGCTGACAAGTGGCCCAGTTTGCAGAGGGAATTTTGCTCCGGGGGAGCAGCATTGCTCCCCAGGCCTGGGATGGAGGAGGAGAAAGGAATGCTTGGCTTGGAGGAGCCAGGGAGGAAGGGGAGAGCAAATGCTCTTCTGGGGGATACGATTGGAAAGACATCATAGAGGAGGAGTTCATAAATCCACGGGGCTTCTCCTGGCCAGGCTGATTCATCTGCACATCAAAGGGAACCACGAGCCCCTCGGGAGGCTGCAGGAGCTGGGGAGAGGGGGTGGCTGAAGGATAGGGCCCCCACGTGTCACCCCCAAACACGTGTGCTGTAAAACACCTTGGAGGCAACATCCGGGGGGGGAAAACCATTCCCCGCAGTCTGGGATGTGCCACGTGTACCTGCCTGGAATCTCCTCCCCGGATGAGGGGTGTTGGAACAGGACTGTCCCACTGAGTGCCAGACCTGTGGCTCAGCTTCCTGGCTGGGTGTGCCCACCTGAGGGGAGGGCAGCTGCAGGATCCCACCCCAGGAATGCTCCACTAAAAATCCCAGAGGATCTCATGGATTTATGGAGAACACAGGGCATGTCCGTGCAGGACAGGGTGATGTCACTGTTCCCATACTGCATATATTACCTTGCTGCCAATATACAGACCTAGGGACAAAGGGACACAGGGATTAGTCTCTACACGGTGTGGGAGGAGAGGAAAACAGCTTCAAAGGAATATTGGGAAGGATCCCCCTGAAATATTCCTGGCCAGAGTTTGGGCAAAGCACGAGGAGCTTGCAGCCCTCCGGGTGATCTTTCCCATGGCACAGGAACATGTAGGACCCACTGCTGTGGGAATTGGGGGACTGTGAGATTTCACTTGTGTGGTTTCTCCTGTCCTGGCCACAGCCTGGGGTTCAAAGCTTCCCAGAGCCAATGCCAGGAGGTGCTGGAGCCCCTGGCAGGAGCTCAGCCCATCTTCCAGCAGTTGTTCCTTTCCTCCTTGGTGTTCCCAGAGCAGAGCGAGCAGCTCTGGAGGACAAGGCTCCATAAATCACTCTGCTTTATCACCAGGCACTGCTGCAGCTCAGCCCGAAGTTGGCTGCACTTGGAGCGGGATGAATCCATCCCTGCCTTCCAAAGGTCAAGCCTTGAGCTCCCGACTTAGTTCCGACTTAGTCCCTACAAAGGCAGAATCCCCCTTGAAGCGATCGCTGGGGTCTCAGCTGCTCTATAAATAACACAGGACCAAGGGGAGGCTGAGCCCAGCTCTGAAGCTTGTGGAGTGCTTGGGGATCCTTGGAAGCGCTCAGTCCTAGGGTAACTTCCGATTTTAGCAGCAAAGGGAAGAACAGAGACTCAGATCATAAAGTAGGAAAGTTTTTTTTTTTTCCCTTTTTCAGCTCTTCTCCAGCCTGACTTCCTCCCTTTGACGGAGGAATCCCTGAGAAGTGCAGCCTTGCTCTGAGCTGTTTGGTCTGATCACCTCACAGGAGCTTTTTAGGGCATCACCGGGAAGATTCAAAGGGGAGGGAGTGCAGCAGGCAGATGGAATTTGCCATTCCTGCTGCCCTCTGCATCCCCCTGCTCTTTGTTCCACTCTGTCCAGCTCTTTTTTCCCAGTTTGGCTTGCTTTTCCCAAGCGGGAATGAGCTGCGGCTTCTGAGATTGCCGCCGGAGAGGCAGGCGGTGCCCCAGTCCCGCTGGCCCCGCTCGATCCTGCCAGATAAATCACCCTGATTCCAAATTGATCGTTCTGGGATGTGGAAGAAAGCGGAGTGGGCGGATTTCCCCCATTAGGGTGCATTGATCACCATTACCGCGTGTAATCAGGGTTAATCTCAGGATTAATTGGGGGGATTTGCTGATGGAAACGATCGGCAATTTGTGTTACTTACTGCTCCATTCGCCTCTAATGGCTTAATCAGATTACAAATTAAAAGTGGCTTCTTCCAGAGGATCTCCCTGGACTTCAGCAGGAGCCGGAGCACGAGGAGAGGCACAGCCGGAGCATCTGGTTTGCGACTCGGAGCTCAATTATCCAGACAGGAGGAGGGATGGAGGGGAGAGCTCCACGGGGAGAGCACCCAGGGGCTGCAGCAGCTCGGGGCCAGCTGTGCCCAGGCTCACGGGGAGCTGGGGACAGAGCAGACACGAGGAGGGGACAGTGAGGCATTTTCTTTAAGGGCTTCTCTGACGAGGAAAGGGGGAAAAAATCCAATTCTCCTTTGGCTTGTGCCAGGTGTGTGATGCAGAATCCCAGAATCCCTGAGGTTGGAAAGGCTCTCCAAGATCGAGTCCAGCCTGTGACTGATCCCCACCAGAGCACTGAGTGCCACATCCAGCCATTCTTTGGACACCTCCAGGGATGGGCATTCCAAACCTCCCTGGGCAGCCCCTTCCAATGCCTGACCACCCTTTCCAGGAAGAAATTCGTCCTGATGTGTGACCTGAGAGCTGGGATGGGTGGCTCTGGGTATGCTGGCACTGGCAGAAGTAGCTCTTGAGCCGTCTGGGGAGGGAGCAGGACCAGTTTCAGCTCAGCAAACCTTTAAACCGTGATTCTGCAGCAAATAAATTAAGGCTGATGAGCTGAGACTGATCAAACTAATGATAGAGAGGGGTCTTCTCCTGGAAAGATTCATCAGGCAGGAGCTGAAAGCCTCTGAACTCCATGAGTTCTGTAGATTATAAAGCCAGGAGCGTCTGTCCATGAACAGAAAGGATGCAGGAGAGGAGTCTGGCAGGAGCAGCTATCACCTGGAACTCCCCCACCCACGGAACAGGCCACAACTGGGAGAAATCGGGAACTGCCAAGTCCAGCTCTGCTCTGAGCAGGCAAAAATGTGTTTATCTGTTCCTTGGAAGCGCATTCCCATCAATTCACCTCCGCAGCTGGGGCTGGAGGGAGGTGGGGAGGCTCAGTCTCACCTCATCCCTAATCTGGGCCATATCGATTGAGGTTTGATCCGTGGCAGTCAGAAGTGCTGGAAATCTATTTATCCGGCTCTTTATAAAGACATTAGCAAAGCTGAAGGGAAAAAAAAAAAAAAAGGAAAGGGAATGTTTCAAGTGGCTGCTGACAAGTTGGAGCAGTTTAATAAATCACTGGTAATAAACTGCCTCCTGTGTGCTGGGAAATGCCACTGGCTGCCCTAAAAAGCCCTTGGTGATGGAGCAGGCACCACTCACAGCTCAGAAATCCAGGGCAGGGGGTTGGGAATGAGTTCTGGCCGTTCCCTGCTGTTACAGGTGTGGCTGTGCTGGGATGTGCTCTCGGCTCTGGATAAACCCAGGGGGAGTGTCATTCCTGGGGAGGGCGTCTCTGCCAGGAGCTGCTCCTCATCAGTTAGCAGCTGAGCAGGAAGGGGTAGCCCATTCCTCACTCCTGGGCAACACTGCCTTCTCCCCACAGCATCCTTATCCCCCACCCAGCTAGTGCAGGCCAAGCCCTTCCCCAGGGAGGGTAGCGGCAGCCCTGTGCTTCTGCCATCCCTCTCTTTTGGGATTAGGGAAAGGCCCTCCCTGCTTTTAGCAAAGCCAGCAGTGCCAGCTGCTGCTCCTCGTTCTTTCCAGGCCTTTGAAATGCAGCAGCTCTGGCTGGGGCAGGACCCCGGGGGCCAAAGGACACAGATTTGTGCAGAGAAGAGGCAAAGCCCAAGGATGGATTTCAAAGAGCCTCAAAGGTGTGTTTAGACTAAGGGGAGGGGAGTGCCAGGGCAAGGGGAATGGTTTCCCACTGCCAGAGGGCAGGGTTAGGTGGGATATTGGGAAGGAATTCTTCCCTATGAGGATGGGGAAGTCTTGGAATGGTTTCCCCAGAGAAGCTGTGGCTGCCCCTGGATCCCTGGGAGTGTCCAAGGCCAGTCTGGATGGGGCTTGGAGCAACCTGGGCTGGTGAAAGGTGTCCCTGCCCGTGGCAGGGGTTGGAAAGAGCTGAGCTTTAAGGTCCTTCCCAATCCAATCATTCCATGATCTGTGGCTCCAGAGAGTCTGGGCTGGGAAGGGACAGGTTCCTGGGGCCCAATCACTCCATAAGCAGAGCCAAATAACACCTCGGGCAGTGGAGCTCCAGCAGTTTTTGGTGTTTCCTGGCAGCCCTCGGGTCATCCCATCTCCAAAATCCAGCAAGGCCATGGGATCATTGTGCCAGCCACACCAGGGAGCTCAGGGACATCTTGCTGTGCCCATTATATCCAGGGGAAAAAGGAAAACTTTTTTTTCCACTCGGCTTGGCTTAGACTTGGGGATCTGCAGCCTCTGAAGGGGACCTGCTTAGGAGCTGTTCTATCCCAGAACATCCATATGAAAAGGTGGATAACACCTGTGTGAGATGGGCCTCTGAACACTGCTGTGCTCTCAGGCCCTGTGGGGTTCCAGGAGAGCTTTGCAAACCATCACCTACAGATATAATCTCCTGCTCCTCAGGCACGCTTCTCCATAAACGAAACAGAAAAGGGATGAGAGGGTCAATGGTCATTCCTTATTTTTATTTGGATGCAAACAGAGCCACAGCATGAGATCTGTGCAGATAAATGTTATTCCTGGGGGAAAGCAGGCAGCTGTAAAAAAAAATAATCAAGACTTTATGAGTCTGGGGGATTTTTTTTCCTCTCCACCCCGTATGGGGTGTAGAGAGCAATCCCTTTTCCTCCTCCAAGCTCTGGCTCTGAGGAGCTCAGCTGTGCTGTGTTCCTGTGCCAGGTGTGATTCCCAAAGCCCTTGGCAAGCAGGAGCTGCTCTGTTATTTGGGTTTTTACTGTTTCTTTATTAAAAAACTCCAGCCCCAGACAGGTCACTCTGTTCCTGGGGTGCCTTCCTGGGGCCTCTGCTCACCCCTGGGATAAACAGCCCAACCTTTCCATCGCTCCCGTGTATTTCCAAGCCATCCCACCTGGATCTGCTCCCAGATTGCTGCAGGTCTCCCACATCCTCCTCCTCCTCCTCCTCCTGCAAAGCCCTGGCAGCGCCATGGCTCTAATCTCCCATCTCCCTGGCAGCCAGGTGGGTGCTTTGCCACCACTGCTGCCCCGAGCCTCCTCACCATCCAAGGAATCCAAGGCGCAGCTGCCTGGTACGATCTGCCCTCGGGAATGCTGGATTTTGGGAAACCCCCCCCATTAAGCTTGCTTCTGCAAGTGCTTCCAGAGACACTCCCTGCAGCTTGGAGCGTTGCTTATCTTGGAGAGAGGCTCTTTTCCAGAGCCTGAGAACCTCTAGGACCTGTGGATCTTCCCCATCCAGACCAAGCTGAAGCTGCAGGATTCCCCCAGTTTTTCCAAGTGTTTCACCAGCTTTTCCCCCTCCTCTGCCTCCCAATAACCCATGACTGCTCATGGCACAGGCGGGGCAGAAGAAGTTTTTTCTCCTTCCCCGGTCCTTACAGTGGCTGGGGATGAGCAGGGCTGGAGGTGGCTCAGCACCTCTGGGATCATTTCCCAGCCCAGGAGCCCTCAGCCGGGCAGAGGAACTGCTGCCTTCCCTGTTCCTGGATCAGCCACGTGGGTTTTATGGTTCTGATTATCACTTTTTCCCTTTTGGAGGAGGTTTAAGAGCAAGTGCTCAGAAAACAGTGTTGGTGCTTGGCAAGGCGAACGCGGAGCCCATCTGTTGCTTCTTACATCGTTCAGCTGCTCCCTGCTTCCCATGCCAGCCTGATTCCTGTTAAATGGAGCCTCCCCAGGTTAGCAGAGCCAAGCAGCTCCTAAATTAGCCGAGCCATTAATCAGGCCCGTTCGGGTTAGTGCGGGGTGTCTGCGCCCTCCCCCTCCCGCCCGTAAATTAAGGAGGTTTTTAGGTCTTCGAGGCTTCCCTGGAACCGCGTCCTCTGTGCCCTGCACCCCCTTGCCGGCGCTGGTGACAAGTACACACAGCTTAATTGGTTGGCATGGGAAAGGGCTGACATTAATTGGCTCTGCTTGGCACGCGGGCCTCCCGTGCCTCCCAGGGATCTTATCAATCCCATCTCGGCCAGCAGCGGCTCCCGAGCACGGCTGCCAGGGAGATGGGGCTGATCCCTCCCTGCTGCTGCTGCTTCTGCTGCTGATGGAAATTTGGGTTGGATTTGGCTGCGGAAGAGCAGTTTCCCAGCCCAGCTGGCAATGCCCGCAGCGGCTGGGGAAGGATCCGCAGGCATCTCTTTCCTGGGGATGGGATGGGATGGAGAGGACAGGACCCCGCTCCCGGGACATCGTACCCGAGTAAGGAGCACTGGGATCCCCGCGGATGCTGCTCCTGAAGGAAGAGGTGGGTGTGGATACCCCAAGAGCCTTTGGAGGTCGGGACCCCTCTCTCCTGCAGTTCTGTGCCTGCGGCAACGGGAGCGGAGGGCCAGGGGTGGCATAGCTGGATTGTCACCTCCCGGAGGGAAAGGTCCCTCTCCTCCCCACCAGGAGCTGCCTCCTGCAGCCTCTCCCACTGGGCAGGGCCCAAGGGAGCGGCTTTCTCCTGCCTCCCTTGAGCTTTCCTGGGGGTGCAGCCTGATTTCGGTTTAATCCATCCTGTATATTCCCTGATTTCGGTTTAATCCATCCTGTACATTCCCTAATTTCGGTTTAATCCATCCTGCACGCTCACATATCAGAAAATGAGCTGAAAATTCCCATTTTGGGAGCTGTGGATCTGTGCAGGGCTGTATGTGTTGGGTCTCTGACAAGTTCCAGTAGCCGGTTTAACATCTTCTAAGGGACAAATTTCGTAGTTCCTGGTCCTGATCGATTTCACATCCTTCCCTTTACCTGACTAATTCTTAACTCATCTTCATAATTAACTGTGAAAGACAGCAGCTGTCCCCCTCTCCAACACTCCCTGCCCCATCAGGGAGCAGAGCTGGTGCTGGGATGAACAGGTTTCTGGTAGCGTTAACAATAAAAACATCATTTGATGCCTTTTTTATGACCTGCTTATGACTCTCTGCCTTCCCTCTATTTATTTAATTGGGGCCGAAATGGCCCCAGATCCCTCCCTGGTGCCATCAGTGGCTCTGTCTCACTCTCGGTGTCTGCATTTAATGGGGTTTGGAGAGTTTGGGATTGCAAAGCCAAAGGAAAACCCAGCGAGGGCTCAGGGTGATGCTCTCAGGTGGATTTGCTGTTGGACTGGTGGTTTTTCCAATTCTAAATTCTATTGAACACCTCTGGAAGTGGTGGAGGTTCTAATCTAAGTGTGCAAAGTCTTCCTTTCTACGTTTTTTGAATTGAACTCGTAATTTCTTCAGGGCTTTGGGGCTGAAAATGGAAAAAGTCAGCGGAAGAGAGAAAGAACAGGGTCACGTCGGCCTCCAGGTCCTCCTGCCCATTCTCTGGGATGGTTCCCAGGACAGGCACCTTCCTGCCCCTGGCTCTGCCCTTCGCCCTTTCACATCCAGGGAATTGGTGGCAATTCGGAACAAAGCCCTCAGGAGGCTGAAGAGACGACGATAATCGGGTTTTTCACACCTTTTTATAAAAAGAAAGTTTGCATGAAGGGAGTAAAAAAGGAGCTCTTGATGGCTCGTAAAAGCTGTCATCGGGCTTTTCCCTTCCATGGAGCGGGCAGGGACAGGGATGTTGGGAATGCCCGGCCGGCAGCGAAGGTTCCCTGCAAGGCTTAACTTGGTCCTTGCATGAAAGGCAAAGAAACGCAGGACGTGCCCTGGCAGTGGAGACTTCCAGGGAATTGCAGGGGAACTTTTTACTGGGAACGTGCTACAACACGGCACAGGATCGCAGAGAAGCTGGGGCTGCCCTATCCCTGGAAGTGTCCGAGGCCAGGTTGGACGGGGCTTGGAGCAACCTGGGATAGGGGAAGGAACAGGATGAGCCTTAAGACCCCTTCGGACCCAAACCATCCCGGGATTCAGTGGATTTCAGTGGGAACAGAGCATCCCTCCATCCCGTGCAGTGATGGTGTCACCTGATGCCACCTCCTTAAGCGAGAACTTCAGTCACAAACCCCCCTCCACCTCCAGCTGGAGATCTGGAGCACCCCCGAGCCCCCTCAGCCCCCTCCCAGACCCTCAGCCTCCTTTCCAAGGCACAGAGGCCTTTTCCCACGGCCAAACCTTGCACCAAAGATGGATGAACTCCCTAAATCCCCTCTCCTGTGGCTCTCCCTCTGGGGGATGGGATCTCAGCCTGACTTCACTGCCAGGAAGTTCAATCGTATTCCACTGAAGTTCTGTTTCATTCACATGAACCCTGTGCTGTGAGCAGCCTCCCTGCCCCGCAGTGTTTATGGATTCCAGCTATTTGCAGGATGCTGTCATCCCTCCGTTTAGCCGCTGCTTGCTTGGAATAGGCAGATGCTGCTCTTAAAACCTTTCTGCCTGGATTTCTCCAGCCTCTGGATTCCTCTGACCTCTGGATCATTACAGCCTCCCCTTCAACCCTTCTTGGCGTCTCAGCATCTTTTTAGGGATGAGATCCTTAAGGAACATCCCACAACCCCCTGTTTAATCCTCCCTCTCCAGCCCAATATAAACACCCAGAATGCGTGTGCAGAAAACAACTCCAAATCCTTGCTGGAGGCTTTTCCACTCCAGCCACAATGCTCTTCCCTGGGGAGTGACTGAGAAGGAGCACCTGGTGCCAGTGACAGCTCCGGGCGTCCCTGGGAGCTGCTGGACCGCACCCAAGGGCTGATGGCGGTGCCAAGGAAGGACATGTGGCAGCAGGGGGGACTCTCCTCGCTGCCTTAGCCCTACTTTGGGGCTGGACTTGGGTGGGAGCAGCTTTTCTGGGGAGGAATGGGAGCTGAGTTCTTTGGTTTGGAAGTCGGATGGTGCTGTAGGAACATCTCACAGCATCTCCCCAGACTCCGAGGCTGTGATCCCAGGGTGACAAGGCACCACTGCTGCCCTGCAGCTGCAGGAAGCTCTGACTGGAAGCTGGAGAAAGCCACATTTAAAAATTCAAACCTTGGAATTGCAGGTTTGGCTTTGCATCACCAGCTGCGTGCAGGGAGACGTTTGGGAATCAGGTGGATGCTGCCCTCGGTTTGTGCAGCACTGGGTGCTTGGGGGGATTGCTTTTAATTGCATCCTGGTTTTGTAATTTCAGGAGAAAAGTATCCAGGCAGCCTCGGCACGTGGTCCTTCCCAGGGTGGGTGCAGGTCTGGGGGGTGGCACCAGGACAGGTGAGTGGCAGTGACGTCCTTCCCAATGCTCTGTCACCGTGTGCCAGCGCTGATTTCTTGGCTGCCTCATCCCTGACAGCGTCCAAGGCCAGGCTGGATGGGGCTTGGAGCAACCTGGGCTAGTGGAAGGTGTCCCTGCCCACGGCTGGAGGTGGAAGAAGATGGGCCTTAAAGTCCCTCCCAACCCAAACCGGTCTGGGATTAAATCCATGATTCTTGTGTGGAGGAATTGCTATCCAAAGTGGGAGAAATATATCTTGGTGCTTGAAAATCTCAAATTTTGGGTTCCTGGGAGCATAACTTCTTTGCCACTAAGCCTGGAATGTTTGCTGATAGAGAGAGGCTGAGCCCACAGGAACATGACATTCCAGAGGTCATGGAGCACAAATTGTCCCCTCTCCCTCTTTGCAGGCTGGTCCAGTCCTGCTCCCTGGAGCTCAGTGAGTCAGGGAGGGCTCCAGGAGCTCCTGGCCCCATCCCCTTCTCCAAGGAAAGTGCTGGGAAATGTTCTTTCCAGGGTGGGAATGGCACATGGACAGATCAACATCTCCAAAAGCCCAGGGGATGCTTTGGGATTTTGCATCACACAGATTTCCCTGGAAAGAACGGGAATTTGGGATAACCCCTTCCTGCACTGCTGCACACACAGAGCGCTCAGGTGAGTTTTACCGGAAAAAATGAAATAGATTTATTCCTTCCTAACGCAGTTTTTAACCTCTGCCCTAGATTGCAGTGGGATAGAAAATCAGATAGGATCTCTTGCTATTCATTATTCCTTGTTTTCCATCAGATCCTCCTGTTAAACCACTCTGCTGTTGCAATGCTGAGATGTTATTGCAGACGAGTGACCCGGCCTGAGCATTCCAAATGTCTGGCTAATGAGGAATGAAACTGGTTCCCAACAGGGGAACTGCAGGCACTGGAGGGAGTTAAATCTGAGGGAAAGCAGAAACCCTGGAGTGTGTGGCCGGAGTCTGTGACCGGTGTGTAACTGCACTGACTTTTATCCATCTGACATATACAGTTAATCATTATTTTATTTTATAAATCTTTATAATATTCGTAGTTCTCTTTGGGAATAGCAATGGTCTTCCCTGTCCCAGCAGGTGAGTGAGGGAATTCACTGCTCAGTGGAAGCCAGAGACTCTGCTGATGTTTGAGTTCATCAATTTTGTGAGCAAAGCTGTCCAAGGCACCTATTTTGTGAAGGATTCGCACTCATCCAGGGAAAAAAAGAAAGGAAAGCCGGAGCAGAGGGGAAATCTCTCCCTTTCCCTCCACTTGTGCAATTAAGGAGGGTTTTCTTTGAGCCTGGGCTTAATTGCACTTCCATTGGCAACTCCAGCAGTCCCTGCGTGTGTTTGGAATGAGCTCCCCAGTGCAGGCTGGTTTTGCTGAGCACCTCAGTGTGATTGGCAATTAAATCCTTTTCAGGGAGAATTATCCCTGTTTTCCAGCGTGTCCCTCCCTCCTTCACCTTGCTCTGCCTTTTGCATTCCCTAATATTCCCTCGGCTCCTTATCTCTTGCAGAAGCCCCTCGCCGGACCATTTGTCTCCTCCCTCGATGAGATCCGTGGCTTTGGGAGAGCAGCTGGCTTTTCCCACCAAACAGGATGGTCCCGGGGCTGCAGCAGCTCTGCCCGGCTTTTAGGGAATAAAGGAGGAGTCAAGGAAAGGAAAAAAAAAAAGGGATGAAGAGAGCAAAGCAGGGTGAAGTGAGCCCAGTGGTAAATCCATCCCTGGAGCTGCGGTGCAGGCAGGAAATGATCTCTTAACACCATGCACCTGCATCCCGGGAAGAGCATCCAAAAGGGGCCCAAGCCGGCGGCAGGGTCCGCAGGAATGGCGCTCCCGACTCCAACTGCTGGGAGCTTTAAGACTCCTTGGCCAACTTCAATCCTCCCTCGGCTTCTGGTTCCTGCCTCCCTGTGCCTCTGCCAGATGTGCTCTCCCTTTCCTTATCCTATGGTAAATGAAGCTGCTGTTGGAAAGTATTATGGAAGCTGGGACCGGTGGAGCGCTGGGAAACCGGGAAACTGGGATGGTGGGATGCTGGCAGCACCTTGGTGTCCTACACGAAAGCCCCCGTGGTTCAATGCCCACAGTACAGCTGGCACTTGGAGAGAGCGATGCTGCCGAGCGGCTTCTGGCATCCAAATCCAGTCCGGATCCATCAAACCCAGGATCTCACGGCTCTCCCACTACCCCACGCCAAAGCTCCTCATCAGGAAGAAATAAATGTGGAGACAGATGAAAAAGTGCTTATCCCAAGGCTGGGATGCGGCGCTGGGCGCCGGCGCGGAGCCTTCCCGGCTTAACCGCACACGGCAGCGGGGTGGGAATGGCTGCAGAGGAACGTCCACAGTCCCGAAACCAGAGGGAATGTCCTGCCCAGCCAGGAATGCAGGCGGGCTGCCGGCAGGTGGGAGGGCATCGCGTCCCTGTGCTCATTAGTCCTGGAGCTCATTAGTCCCTGCGCTCATTAACACGGCCGGGGCTGACGCGTCGCAGGTGCCACCCGGAGCACAGGTTGGACCAGGTCTGCTGGCTTGGGAGTGACACAAATGAACGCTTCCGTCAGGATCCGGCGCTGAGGGTTCTCCCTGACCTTGGAGGATTTGATGTGACTTGAAAGGCTGGGAAGTGAAATCACCCAGCAAGGGGAGCGCCAGCAAGGCCAGCTCACCCGTTCAGGGAAAAATGCACTCCCTGTAAATCCCAGGGAAGGTTTCCAAGGGAATTCCCCTGTTCTTTCCAGCACAGGCAGTGTCCCCACCAACAGCTGCTGCCTGCTGAGCACACCTTGCCCTCTCCTCCAGGGACGCAGCCGCTCACAAACAGGGTCCTGCCCCTGCTCAGCGCTGCGAGTCCACGGTGGGGTCAGCGTTCCCAAATTCCCTGCACTCCCCTCCCCACCCTCCAGATGAGGAGGAAGAAAGGGGTCAGAGCACCTTTGGCAGCTGACACCTAAAGCTTGGAAAGGCCTGAAAGCAATTCCCTGCAGCTGCTGCCGCAGCAGCTCCAGCCCAAGCCGGGGCAGGACTGTTCAGATTCCAGCGGGATAGGAGAGGTGTTTTCTCCAGGCTCTCTCCCCCTGCCCCGCGGGGGGTTCTAACGAGGCGATTGTGGGATTTAAATCCATGATGGTGGGATTAGGCGTTCCTCAGCCGAGACTGTTCCACATTCTTTCCCCCTGATTTGCCACTCTCGTTCCCGCACCAGAAACCAGCTCAGCTCAGCTCCCTTCCAGCTCCGGCGCTGGAACTTTCCAGCCTCAGCCCCGCGTCCTTCCCAGCGTTTGTGCCTTGATTTAATGCTTTGATTTGAAAGTTATTTTTTACAATAAGAGAGAGATGGGCCCTGCCAAGAAAAGCAGTTTCATAAAACGCTGAACATGACTTGCATTCTGTAATTGCAAACCTGAGAGACTCGGGGTAATTGACATTTTGGATGGATTGCAGGGGATCGTATTTAATCCTGAAAAGCAGGTTCCAGGCACAGGAGGAATTGCCAAGCCAAACTCAGCCTCCTCGCCGGGCTCCGACCATAACTCATTCCCAAATCCAGCCAGCCCAGTCCTGAACCTAAATGTTTACATTTTGATTTGCTAAGATAACATTCCTGGGTCACCGAAACGCTTTGTCAGGGAAGGGCTGCAGGAGACAGCGGGAATTAGTGATGCGCGGCTCCGGTGGGATGTGTGAGGGACGCTGGTGCTTCCCAGGATCACAGACCCCAGATTCATCCAGGTTGGAAAAGATCTCCAGGATCATCGAGTCCAACGTGTGGATCCTGGCTGATCCCCACCAGAGCAGTGAGTGCCACATCCAGGCATTCCTGGGACACCTCCGGGGATGGGCACTCCAAACCTCCCTGGGCTCTTCCAATGCCTGACCACCCTTTCCTTGAAGAAGAGAATCCATGGAGAATTGTGTCCATATCCTGATATCCAGGGGATTTCAGTGAGGTTTTGCCATCTCCCTGCAGGTTCCTGTTTGGGGGAGGCAGGACTAAATGTGTGTCCCATTCCATGGAGGTGATTCCTGAATGTTGGAGAGGTGTGCGATGGACTCGGAGCTGCTGGGAGCTCCATCCATGAGTGTGTGAAATTCCATAAATGTGGGAGAGGACACAAATGAAATTCCATGGAGAAGTGACTCAGTGCCTGTGTGTTTCTGTCGGTTCTGACCCCGTGCGTGGGTAATTCCATAAACATGTGGGATGTGGCCGAGGCTCGGGAAGCGCGTCGGAAGCGGGAGCCAAACTTCCAAGTTTGGCTTCCAAGCAAAGCCAGGGCTTCTCCTTTTCCTCTGTCTCCAAGCACGGCTCCTGTAACGGATCTGCCCCCCATTAGCATGGTTTACAGCCTGGCTATAAACATTTGCTTCTGTTTGAAAAGCAACAAATATCAGCGGAAATCTGTTCCCAGCTTTCTGCATCCTGGTAAAGGATCCCAGGGAAGTGTTTCAAGGCCAGCCCTCTCCTTGCAAGCGGAGTGTTTACATTGCTGTAGGTTTTGGTGGAGCAAATGCTCATTTCCAACGGTGCAAATGGAAAGAAAGCAGAAAACCTGGGAATGTCAGAGGGAATTACACACCCCTGACCGTGGAAATGAAGACACAGCTCCCAAAGGCATGGGCTGAGTTCCTTGTGGGTCGGGATGGATTTGAGCCGGATGACTCGCGCTGGATGGGGCCGGAGGTTTGAACTGGTCACCTTAGAGATGTCCTGGAAGGGCTGAAGGGGCCTGGAGTGGTTTCTCTGGAGCGAGGCCACCAGCACCGGCCCAGGCTGGTTGTTCCACCTCTTGTAGCCACTCCCAGGATTCAGACAGGGTTAGGATGGGGTTGGATTTGGTGCTGTGTGCTGGAAATAATAGTTACAGAATCCCGGGAAGGTTTGGGTTGGAAGGGATCTTAAAGATCATCTCCTTCCACTCCCCTGCCATGGGCAGGGACACCTTCCACTAGCCCAGAGTGCTCCAACCTGGCCTTGGACACTTCCAGGGATCCAGGGGCAGCCACAGCTTCTCTGGGCACCCTGTGCCAGGGCCTCCCCACACTCACAGGGAAGGATTTCTTCCCAACATCCAAAGTCAACCACCCTCCTTCCTGCCATCAATGCCCTTCACCCTGGGCATGTTGGAGAAGGAGCTCCCTTTCCCCTCTCCAGGGGCAGGTTTTCCAGCAGAGGCACCAGCCCAGTTTGGGAACAGTCCGGGGGTCAAGGCTGGCAGTGCTGGGAACGGGTGATTATTTACCCAGCTGCACATCTTCATTCATCCCATGTCCGTTGTTGTTCCCATTTTGCATATTCCATTGTGGAAGCGGGACGGTGGGGAGGGATTGGGAAGCGGGGGGAGCCACGGCCACAGCTGGGGGCGTTGGGCTGCTCCGTTCTCCCGGCGGCAGCGGGAGCCCGTGGCTGTCGGGACTTCCACATCTGGTCCCGATTTGTGGACAATGGAGCACCAGCCCCTGGCTGCACACGGATGAGCTGTGACAACTTGACAGCCTGCCCAGGAATTCCGACCGAGCAGCTCCTATCCAAAGCCATCAGCGCTGGCTGAGCCAGCACTGGAAGCAGGGGGGTGAATCATCATTTCAAAGGGAGGGAAAGAAGAGTTGCCTCTTTTTTTTGGAATTTGGGATGAGCGGCATCAGAGCCTCCCTTCATCTGGCCAGATGGGTTTTGGGAGCAGCAGCACAGGAGCTGGGATGCTGCAAAGCAGGGCAGGATGCTGCTTTTGGATGTTCCCTGCCTTGTGCTCCTGGATGGTCCTTAAATGTCCCCTTGGCCCTGGAGCAGCCAGGGCGTGGCAGCAGCTCTGTCCAGCCTTTCCCTGCCCGCAGACAGGGAGGCAGAGAGGGGCTGTCCTTCTCCTCCTCCTCCTCTTCTTCCTCCTTCTGCTCCTCAGGTGCCCCATCCCAGTTCTGTGCTCCCTGGGCCTCTGCTCAGGCCCTGGGAGGGATGAGGGCGGGACGGTGTTCGACCTCTGCAGCTCATTCTGGAAGAAGATCTCTGCTCCTGCTCTCAGCTGTCCTGCGGAACGTAATTCTTCCTCCATCCATCCATCCATCCATGGATCCCATCCCATGATCCCGTGAAGAGCAGTGCAGCAGGGTGAGCTCTGTCCCTGCAGGAGGTGACAAGTTCCAGGGTCATGTTTGTGAGTCCTCAGCCCCTCTTCAGGCTCAGGACCTCTGCCTCAATCTCACTGAGTGCTGCTCACCCCGTTCCCTTCCAGAGCACCCCACTGAAGGACAGCAGAGCCTGGGGAAGGACGAGGACATCCCTGCTCCATGAGGATGCTCTGGATCCCTTCCCTCCCCCGGCACAGCCAGCGGGTGTAAAGCAGGGCTGAGCCAGCCTGACAAAATGCAAGGGACCTAAATTGCATTACCTGGCTCAGGAACTGGGGCTGTGACCTTGGGGATTAATTAGATAAACAAGCCCCTTGCACAGAGCCTTCTCTAAATGTCCCAGCAAGGCCCCATTAAGGATTCTGCTGTCACTAACCTCAGCCCTCAGTGATTTAATTAGACAATTAGAGGGTGCTTGGGAATGCTCTGTAGTACCCAGAGATATTAACGCCATTTGTATTTATATTTAATGACATTGCAGAAGGGACTTTAATTATTCTTTCTTGTCTTTAAACTTCCAAGCAGGAAATTCTCCTCTGACTTCAGCAGCCTCTTGCAGGTGCTGTCACAAACGTGTCCCAGGGCCAGAGCTCTTTTCCATTGTTCCTCGGCAGCTGGGTTGTTCCTTGGGATGGCACGGGATCCTACAGGAGGAGCAGGAACCAGCCCTCGTCTGGCACAGAGCAGGGTAAGGAACGGGGAGTGTCCCCTGGCTGTGCAGACAGAGGTTTTGTGGGGCTCTTCAGGATGGTAAAATCCATGGAAGGTTCAATAACTGCCCACGGAAGAGCCACCAGCACATTCCCTGATCCCTTGGCATGCTGCAAAGACCAGGATGTTTCCTGGCACGGCAAGAGAGGGATTTGATAAATGAGGCAAACAAAGCCCATCCTTGCTCAGGTCCTTGGCAGCCTCGGAGTCACCCGGAATATCCCATAAAACCTGGGGACAGCCTCCAGCTCCCAGCAGCTGCAGCCTCAGTTGGGATCTGAGCCGGAATTCCCGCAGGAGCAGAGGGTGGAAAGGCTTTGTCCCGGCCCCAGGCAGCTCCCAGCCCCCTCCTCACCCCCACCAGCGTGGTCCTTCCTTCCTGCCCTCCCAAAGATGCCATCCTTGCAATCTCTTCCAATAATTGTGTTTTCCCTGGATTACAGCCCCAGTAATAAAATTAAGCCTAAATAATACAGATGAAGTGGGCAATAATTTGATTTGCCAATGAATGTTTGAGTCAAGGGGTTTTTTTTCCCCCTGTTTTCCTGAATCTACAGTTGACAAATCCCACAGCCATTCCCCTCTTCCCCGTCCTTCAGTGAGACGTGGACACAGAGGAATGATTCATCACAGGGGATGGATCCAGCCTGCTGAAAACCACGGATGTTTGTGTTGGTTTATGCATCGAAGGGGTGGGATCCCCCTGGGAACTCCTCGAGGCAGTGAAAGGGATTGTCTTGGATAATCAAAGACAATGAGGGAAAGTGGGGTCAATGATCCGTTTGACAAAAGCAGAAGGCAGAGGATGCACGGAGCAATTCCAGAGCTGGGGATGTGACAGGAGGCTGCTGCCAGGAGCCATCTGGCCAGAGGGGAGAGGGGGAGCACCAGCCTGCGGAATGGGCACCTTGGGAACAGGCGCCTTCACACCTGGAGCCTCCAGGCACGGCACGGCACGGCCCGGCTCCGCACGCTGCGTTCCCTGGGAGAGCATGGGACATTCCCTGGGACAGCATGGGGCATTCCATAGGAGAGAATGGGGCATTCCATGGGACAGAATGGGGCATTCCCTGAGAGAGAATGGGACATTCCATGAGACATTTCCTGGGACAGAATGGGACACTCCATAGGAGAGAATGGGGCATTCCCTGGGACAGCATGGGATGTTCCATGGAACAGAACGGGACATTCCATGGAAGAGAAGAGGACATTCCATGGGACAGAATGGGACGTTCCATGGGACAGAATGGGATGTTCCATGGGACAGAATGGGGCATTCCCTGAGAGAGAATGGGGCATTCCATGGGAGAGAATGGGGCATTCCATGGAAGAGAACAGGACATTCCCTGGGACAACATGGGACGTTCCATGGGAGAGAACGGGGCATTCCATGGGACAGAATGGGACATTCCCTGGGACAGAGCCACCACTGGCCTCCAAAGGCATGAAAAAACCTTTGGAACACCAAGCGCAGGTGCTGGGGTGTGACCTGCTTTTCCAGGAGCTGACTGACTGGAGACAGACCTGGCGAGTGGTTTCGGAAGGATTTTGCAGGGAGTCGCTCAGGGTCAGGGCTTTGGAACGTTCTGCCACTCTTTTCCATTTGCAAAGGGTAAAAATATGAGAGAGGAGCTGGAACAACCTGTGTAAATAAGGAATAAGAAAGGAAAAATAAAACTGCAGGGAGCAGCTTCCTCTCGGGTGCTTTTCTCTACCTTTTTTAGGCAAATCTGCTGCTGGCCCTCAGCATGTCCCAGCTGCCCCTAAGCCCCACTGTCCCAGCAAGCCAGGAACCAGTTCATGCTCAGGCTACACCTGGGGATGAGCCGATTTCCAGGGATATGAGAGATCTCTGCATAAAAACAATGTGGCAGGGGCCAGGCTGGGCCAGCTCTGGAGGGGACTCTGGTGGAATAGTTCCTAAATCCTTTTTATTCCTGGTTTACTAAAAGATGATAAGAAAAAACCCAAAAATATGTGGTTTTGGGAGGATGCCCCAAGTTCAGAGCCCGGCCTGCCCTGATATCCCATTTATTTGGAAGGGTTAATGCTGGTCCAGGCCGCATTCCTGCCTCCATCCCAGGCAGAGCAGCAGTCGGGGTTAGGTGATGGCAGGGGGAAATGCCAGGATGCTTCATTCCAAGTAGATGTGCTCTCCAGGCTGCCAGACAGGGAAGGAAATTGGAAAAATAATCTCTTTCATGTGGGTTTTAGTCCTTGTTGTGAGGAGTCAGGCCAGGATTAGCTGTCCCTCTGGAAAAGGGCCATGGAGCAGGAGCTCTCCTGAGAGGGGCCCGGCTGGAGCTGTGGGAGGGCAGGGAGGTGGGGGGGGGCTCTGGGGGGTTTCCCAGTGTGCAGGCAGGCAGGGCCCCCTCTGCCAGATCTGATTTTGCATGCTCTGGAAAAGCCCATGGCCAGACCCGGAGCTCTGTGAGCCCTGGAAAAGCTGGAGCAGCCCCCGTGCTGAGGAGGACACAGGCGCTGCTGGGGGCTCTGGCTGGGACAGCCCCGTGTCCCTTGGCTGCGATGGTGGTGTCCCCACACCCAGCTCATCCCAGCAGTGAGAAAATCCCAGGATCTGGCCCGGCACAGCTCGAGGGGAGCCTGTTCTGAAGGGAGATGAATGCAGCCAGCTTCCTCAGGAGGACAAGGCGGTTCCTTGGAGGTCAATTGTTCCCTGTCCATAGCAGGGAGCTGGAATGAGACGATCCCTAAGGTCCCTCCTAGCCCAAGGCAGTCTGTGATTCCATGACAAGGGAGCTCAGCTGTGCATGGATGGAAGGGGCTGGGAGCCAAGGAAAGGTGCTTGGGAAAGCTGGAGTTGTTCCCTGATGGAGGTGGAGGGAGGGTGCTGATGTCCCAGGAACATCTGCCTGGGACTCTAAGTGCAGCTCAGGGCTCTTCTGTCGCCTAGGCTCGGCTTAAAAATGATGTGTGTTCCCCCTCATCCAACTGCAGCCGGGAAATATCCCAGAGCAGAGTGGGGAGGGAATGAAATCCAGCCTGGAGGAGGGATGGGGAGGTTCCCCAGCAGGAATTAGCTCCTGCTTGAGGCACAGAGTCCGTGCTCAGCTCTCCAGAGAGTCCCGGCCATTGCAGCAGGGATGGAGGGTGTCCAGCAGGGCTGGGATGATGGATGTGGAGGAGAACGAGGAGGAGAGGCTGAAATGAGCAGTTTCATCCACTCAGGGGCTGTGCCAAAGCCCAGAACTCCTGGTTTTCCCTTGCCATCCACACCGGGAGCCTGAGCTCTGCCGGACAAAGCCCTTGGCCATGTCTCGAGGGGCTCATCCGGTGGTTCCTGGGGTGGGCTGGGGTGACCCAGCGCCTGTCCGAGCACACACTGGCTCTGATGGACACACTGCAGCCCCTCCATGTCCGAGGCTGCTCCGTGGGAGCTCCGGCAGTGTGATCCCATCCCAAACACCGAGCAAGGCGGCTGCGCTGGGAATGCTGCTCCGCAGCGCTGGAGCCAGGAACTGGCTGAGTTTGTGAACACAAGGTATCAATTCTCTGTTCTCCCTCCAGCCCGGAGCTGTTCCCTCCTTCCCAGCCCCTGGTGCTCCGCACTCGGACTCAGCTGCCCACCCCGTTCTCACCTGCGGAGCCCCTCCCAGCCGGGCTTGGATGGATTTCCCGAAGGAGCAGAGCCCTGGGGCCCTGCAGCTGGGGGCCATGGATTAACAGCCACAGCGGACAGCTCTGCCAGCTGGGGACATCGGGGAACCTCCCCAGCTGAATGTCACCCCTGGCCTGTGCTCCTCCTTGGGGGAAGCAGGGGAGGGTGTGGGACAGCACCGTGCACTGGGGACATGGAGCTCATCAGCAGTGGGGTGGCTGGAGGGGCCAAAATCCCCCAGTCCTCTCCCACGTTCATGGCCAAACCTTCCCCAGCCCCCTCTGGTCTGGGGGCTGCAGGAAGGCTGGAGGGGGATCCCAGAGCTTTGTCCATGCTGTGCTCCAAGAAAGGGGCTGGAGGCACAGCAGGATTTGTCCTCCAGCCAGGACCAAACCTCTGCCTCCATGGCAGCTGCTGTCCCTCCCATTTTCCTCCTGGCAGCTAAGTTGTTAATAAGCCTCCTTTTCTCGGAGTCCATCGAAACGACTATTTTAAAACAACTACAGATGTGCTAAATTGGCTCAGCATAATAGGATGAGATGGAGAATAAAGGTTTCCCCAGTGGGCTGTCGCCAGCACAGGTAATTTATTACCTGGGTGGCTAATTACACGCTTCCCAGCTTTCCAGGGTGAAAACATCTTGATATTTCCTAGTTAAGGAGCCCTGACACGAGTGAAATGACCAGACATGTGAATAGGAAACGTGGTGATGAAGTACCTGCGAGCTGAAGAATGCAAAGGAAAAGGCATTCTGCAGCCAGGAAAAATGAACTGTGGGATTTCCCCCAGCACCTTGGGGGAGCGGGGAAGGGCTGCACCCCTCCAACGCCGGCCAATTCCTGCACTTTCTGCAGGAAAATGGCTGCTAACTGAATTCCAAGCTGGGAAAAAAAAAAAAACCTCCTGTGAGGGAGAGAGGAGAAAGAATTTCATGAGTTCTGCACATGCACTCGTGAGCTTTGGGGGCTGTGGGAAGGGGAAAGCTCTGTAGTCCTCCCTCTGCCCAGGGCTGGCAGCACCCCCTGGCCCTGCTGATTGGTGTTCCTGCCCACCAGACATCCGGGAAGGAGAAGTTCACGGATGAGAAGCTCCTTCATTCCAGGAGAACCCTCCCACCTCCAGCTCCTTTCCACCCTGAGGAACCACCCCTTTCCCTGGTGTATTCCAAGCGGTGCAGGTAGGAAACACATCTCCATTATCCTCTGGTTTGTTATTTGATTATAAAATGTAATGTTTGCTTGGTTAATGGCTCTGAGACAAGGTATCCTATAAAATACACACTCCGTGAGCACAGCAAATGGGCCAATTTCCCCAGGATTTAAAATCGATGGCCTGGAGCAAATTCCATCCAGGAGAAAGATGCCTGGTGGAAGTGCCTGTGGCAGCCCACGGCCTCCAGCCACAGCGCAGGGGCCAGGTGTTCATGGAGGGTTGGCAACAGCAGGGCCAAAAAAACCTTTGGAAAAGAGTTTCTTTTTCCCTGGACAGCCTGGTTTGGTGGGGTTGGGCTGGGTTGTGGGGTCAGTGCCAGCTGGGTGACCCATTCCTGTCACTGGCTTTGGAGGCTGCTTGTGGTGACCTGACCTTGTCCCATGGCCAGCGGAGGGGACAGAGCTCTGCCTGTCCCCAGGAGCTCATCCTGGGCTCGGATCTTCCTGTGAGGACAGGAAATGATCTCAGCTAAAATGGGATCCGGGCTTGCAGACCCCTGGGTGCTGTTTTAGCACCCAAAACCCACCCAGCAATGAGGATGTACCTGGTTCTCCTGGGGTGTTTCCCACCCGGTTCGCCCTTCAAGATCCCCCAGTTTGCTGAAGGAAACTGCCCCAGAGCTGGCACAGCTCCCAAGGAAACCTGAGCAGGCAACTTTCCTGGAAGCCAAGGGAAGTTCCTGGAGCTCTTCGCTCTCCTGACTTTACAGCAGGGGCAGGGACAGGGATGGCACCACCTGGGAAGAGTCGCAGCTCCTTCCTGGCTCTATGCAGAAGGGGAAGCAGCAAACCCTGTGTTTTTCTCTCGTGGGACCTCATTTCACAGCTGGCAGCAGGTAAGGATGGGGCTGGGTGGTGCCATGGCCGGGGGATGGATGCAGCTCCAGTGGTGCCCAAAATATGGATCACAGAAACATTAGGAGGGACCTTAAAGCTCATCCCATCCCACCCTGTCATGGGCAGGAACACCTCCCATTATCCCAGGGTGCTCCAAGCCCCGTCCAACCAGGCCTTGGTCACTTACAGGGATGTGAATCCATCCTGGGAATTCCGGGATAAGATCCCATCTGCTGTCACCTGGTAACACTGAAATTCTGAGCATTTTCCCAAAACCCCCTGTTTTTGTGTGTCCCACGGGCTGGGGTGATCCCGGCTGTCTCTGGGAAGGGGATTGTTGAGGACAAAGGGAAGAGCAGGAAACGAGGTGTTTGGGGTATGAAAGGGGCCTCATTCCCAGGGATAAAAGGGAGGGATGTGTGTGCGTGTCTTTGGATCCGCAGCATCTCCCAAAGCTCGAGGTTTATGCTTCTTTATCCTTCGACTTCTTCCTTAATGAGAAATTAATTAGCCTTGTAGTTCCTGCTTGGGAACTTGTAAACACTCAGCGCTGCCTGTTGCTACCCCCACCTGGGTCCCACCCGCCTTCCCTGTAGTCCAAGATATCTGACAAAAACACTCCCGAACAAAGCGTGCCGGCTGATTCAGGGAATTATCGGGAAGCTGGAGCAGGGTTGAGATAATCGGCCGTAAATAGCGGCTGATTGCGCTTCCTCCGCGGCTGTCGCGGCTCCCTCCCACCCCCAGCGAACGGCTCGGGGCCACCGGGCCGGGAAGTGACCGGGCCGGGGATGTCCTGGATGCTCCTGGGTGGGGGATGGTGCTGCTGGCTCCACTGCCTCGCTTTTGGGAAAAAGAAAGGGAAAGTAGTGATTGCTTGGCGGTCCTGGTTGTGACGTCCTCACTGCCGTGTCCCCACTGCCATGTCCCCACTGCCGTGTCCTCCTCCCAGCTGGGCTCTGTGTTGTCCCTGTGCCACCCCGTGCCTTAAGCAGCTCCCGATGGTTCAGTCCATCCTGGGAGAGGAAGGTCAGCTCTGCAGCCCTTCGCCAAGCCCAGCCTGAGGAATTCCTGGGCTCTGCTGCTTCATCCCAGCCCTTCTCCAGCCTCTCCAAGGCCACCCTCATCCCTGCCAGCAGCCACAGCGTCTCCTGCTCAGCAGAGAGCTGGAAGTGCACAATGGGAGCTG
Organism: Dicrurus megarhynchus; assembly: GCA_013399195.1. Classification (NCBI taxonomy): domain Eukaryota; kingdom Metazoa; phylum Chordata; class Aves; order Passeriformes; family Dicruridae; genus Dicrurus; species Dicrurus megarhynchus. Next base: position 63,964 of record VXAD01005152.1, on the reverse strand, counting down.
AGCATCCTCAGGAACACGTCCAGACCCATGGAAACACATCCCTGACACAGTGCAGGACCTGTGGGCAGGATGTGCTCCCAGAGCAGCCAGAGACTGGTAAAAGAGGTGGGAACAAGGCTGGGAAAAGTGGGCTCAGCCCAGTGGATCACATTGCTGGGACGTCCCCCAAATCCGTGGCACAGAGAAGGGGAAGCATCATCTTTGTGCCAGGACCTCATTCATTTTCATTAAAATACTATTTTCTGAAGGGAGAAATTTAATTGGCTGGGAAATCATGGGATTAATTGTTGCAAATTCAGAAGACAAGGAGTGCTCCGAGGCCACAGGGCAGCAAAGAGCACGAGCTGTGTACAAAGCCCAGCACAGGGCAGTGATGGGGCGCTTCCCACTCCCACTGAGCCAAGGAGGATGGACCCTGTATCCAGAGCCTGCAGATTTGATCTGCTCCAGCAAAACCAGGCTGCTTTGCCCCAAGATCACTGTCAAGGGACAGCTTTGCAGCCCTGAAACCCAGCTCTGCTGCTGACACACTTTTCCCAGCACAGTCAGTGAAGAGCCGAGGAGTTTCCTACCCGCAGGAGTTTCCTACCCGCAGGAAGGTGGATCCCACAAGCAGGTTTGGTGGTGGGGAAGCCTCCCGATGCCTCCTGCTTCTTCCTCCTGTGCTGCTCAGCTGATGGGACAGAACGGGTTTGTGTCATTTCCTCCAGGAGGAAATGTGCTGTTCCAAAGAGGACTTGGAGCTCCTTCAGCGGTGAGTCATGACTTTGTGTATAAGCTAAACACTGGAGCAGAATCATAAATAAATAAAACTGCCTTCATAAACTGGAAATTAAACACATCCCGTCCTTGTTTGCGATGCACCATGATTCATGCTGCTGCTTCCTACTTCAAGGGTTATTTTAAACCAGGCTTTGCAGGCTCTTTGTGCCTGTTATCCATCCCTTGGTTTGCCCTGTGCTGCTGCTCGAGGAACTTTCTTTGATATGATAACAAATTCTGCCCTGGTGTTCCCTCTCCCTGTGCTGTGTCCTTGCAGGGCCGGTGGCAGTGACAGGCGTGAAGGAGCTGGGCTGGAGGCTGTGGGACATTCCCAGTTCACCTGGTCACCTCCATCTCCACGCAAGGCTGAGGAAACGCTGCCTGGAGCGGGAGCCAGAGCTGGAATCTGTGCTCACACAGGGCTGACATCGCTCCTTGCTGGAAGTGCTGATCCCACCTGTTCCAATTCCCAGCCCCTCTCCCTGCCCCCTACAGCAGCAGCAGCATTTGAGCAGACAAAGCTGGGTCGGGCACTTGACGACAGAATAGAATCACGGAATCACAGGATCCTTTGGGTTGGAAGTGGCTTTAAAGTTCATCCCATTCCACCCCCCTTCCATGATCCCAGGTTCCTCCAAGCCCCATCCAACCTGGCCTTGAACACTTCCAGGGATGGGGCAGCCACAGCTTCTCTGGGCACCCTGTGCCGGGGCCTCCCCACCCTCATCAAACCTTCCTCAAGATCAGATCTCATCAATTACTATTTTTTTCTCACCGGGATGATTTCCAGCTGGATCAATTCCCGAGCCTGACTCCTGAGGAACAGTGGGAGGAGCAGCTGAGATGCCACCACAGTGGATCTGTCACTCAAAGGAGAAGGTGGGGAACGGCCCAAACTCTGCTGCCCAAAGCCTGTGCTCAGCTGCCCCGGGATCCCTCCTGCCCTGGGATTCATTCTGCCCTGGGATCCCTCCTGCCCCAGGATTCCCTGCTGTCCTGGGATCCCTCCTGCCCTGCATTGGGCATCACAAATCACTTACGTGTGCAGAGAGGTGAGGCGGTGCCTTGCACCCCAATCTCCCCCATCCTCCTCCTCCTCACTCCAAACGGGATCTAGTCACTGGATTAGACCAAAAATGCCATTCCCACGGTGCCAGATCTGTCCCAAATTTGACATTCCAAGTGGGAGCTGGCTGATGCTCAGAGCCACCCGGCTGAGGCTCATCCTGTTCTGCCCTCACAGCTGTCCCCCAGCTGAGCCCTGTGGCAGCAGTGACACCACGGGGGAGGCCCAGCAAGGATATTTTGGGATGTTTTGGCTCCTAATCCTGCCCCACCACCCCTGGCTCCGGGGTGTCTGTGGAGCTCTGGGCTCAGGCGGCTCCGAGGGCTCGCTGGCTGAGGAGGTCACCTCAGGCATCTGGGGTCACCTTAGGGTTACCCTGCTCCTCATTTAGGCCGGGAAAAATAAGTCTGGCTCTGCCAAACCCTGGGCTGTGAGGAGGAGAGGGCTGAGTGACCTGTGAGCCATCGGGGTCTTTCTCCAGGTGGGATGTCCCGCTCTGCCACAGGATAGGGAGGGGCTTGGGCTGAGGCTGGGAGTCCTGGGAAGAGCCAGGCTGGATTCTCCTGACTGGTGGTGCTGGGAGCCTTGGTGCATCCCAGGACAGGAGCTGGGAAGGCAGAGAAGGCCCGGACAGTGGATACACCCTCTCCAACTGCACAGCCAGCCTCATTCTTGTCTTTTAATTCAGGTATCCCCTTAAATCCAGGTATTTCCTCCTGCCTGTGCCATACCCTAACCACAAAGCACTGGGTTCCTCTCTCTCTTAAAGCTGATCCTCCCTGTGATTCCCGTGTGTCCAGAAACTGCAGAGATTTCGGTGCAGGAGGGTCCAGCTCTGCCTCTCCAGTTAAAAACCTGCAGTTCCCTGCTCCAACTCTCCCTCTCCAGTGAAATCCTGCAGTTCCCTGCTCCAACTCTCCCTCTCCAGTGAAATACCTGCGATTCCCTGTCTTGGCAGAGCTCAGCTGCTGGACCTGCTCCCTCCAAACCAGGCTGGAACACATCAAACAGGAACGTTAACTATTTTTCCAGCTGTCTGGAGCTCTCGATCCATAAAACACACACTGATGTTATACCTCCCCACCTCGCCAAGGAGATGCCAGCGATGCTGGGATTGCTGGGCTGGGGTTTAAAAAAAAACTTGGAACTTGGAGGAACTCCCTGCTAGGGGTGATTCTTCTGCAGGAGCTGCAATCTGGGGCTGCTGCCCAGGCTGGGTGGGTGTCACTCCTTGGCAAAGGTAGGACAAGGCAGGTGAGACCATTCCCAGCAGCAGCTCCAACTGGTGCCACCCTGGAGCCAGGAGTCACAGAACCCCAGGATGGTTTGGGTTGGAAGGGACCTCATAGATCATCCAGTTCCACCCCTGCCATGGGCAGGGACATCTTCCACTATCCCAGGTTTCTCCAAGCCTCATCCAGCCTGGCTTTGGACACTTCCAGGGATGGGGCAGCCACAGCTTCTCTGGGAAAACCATTCCAGGGCCTCCCTACCCTCGCAGTCTCCAGAGGGGGAGGTGGAACATCTCCAAACTTTGGACTCAGACCCGCCTGTTCCCTGCAGCAGCACTGAGATGCCTGAGGATCCCAGCCCATACCGGTTGATCCCAGTTTTGGGTGGGATGGAGCATTAACTGGGCCAGTCTGAAACCAATTTGAGTCCATCTTTGAACCCGATTCCTCTCCGAGATTGTTTGGGATAGACCTGATCCTGAAGGGAACAGCAGGGAAAGCAGACTAAACACGCAATATTAAATAGCAAGTGCTAATATGAGAGCCATTAAACACGAGCCCTCTCCTGCCTCTGGAGCAGCTGGAATCGGGGCTGCTCTCCCGCTGCCGGATCCTGGTGCTACCGAAAGCCGGGGCAGCCACACGTGCATGGATCAGATTGCTGGAATGAAGGAGAAATTCCGTTTCCTGCTGCCAATCTTTCTGGCATTCCATCCTCTGCCCCTGCTCTCAGCCGAGGTGGGAGCGGACGAGGTGCTTTTCCCTTGGGAGATGTGGGAAGGGGGAGTGTGGCTGTCCAGCCCCTGGCTCTGGGAAGGTTGGCAGGGAGGCTTCTCCCCCAGCCTGCTGGAAAATTAGAGAAATCTTATTTTGTTTTGGGATGAATCCAAGAGGTTTTGATGTCCTGGGAGGGATCTGCTGGCCATGCAAAAACTTCTCTTCTCCACTCTCTCTCTCTCTCTCCCTCTCTCCCAGAATTTCAAAGCCACAGCATTGGGATAAATCCAAGCGAGGGTTCTGGATGGTCACAGTGAAGGGGAGTGGATGCAGAGCACCTGGGCTCAGGCCAGAGGTTTTCCAGCTGTGCTGGGAACAGCAGGGACAGGGAGGTGGTGGTGGAGGAAATCACCCAGAGCAGCCTGAAAGGAAAACCCCTGAGCTGGATCCCTGTTTGCTGCATGCTTGTCCTGCACTTCCCTCACATCTCACTCTCCCTCTGGCCAAAATTCCAGGAGAAACTGGGCAAACATCAATAGTCAAGTTCCCATGGGCTGTGTGCTGGGACAGTGAAGGAATGAGAGACATCCCAACCCCATCCCTGAGCACGATCCCCATCCCGTTTTCAGCAGCACTTGTGGCCGCGGATCCTTGTCCTTATCTGCCAAGCTTCTCCCCTTCCCCTGAGCCTCTTGGTTATCACTTCGGAGCAAACCTTCCACTTGACTTAACACTAACCAATGTCCCATCCACACATCTGTAATTCCTTACAAATTAGCCAGGGACGACGTCAGCCTTCCAGCCCTTCCCCCTTTGGGATCGGAGCTGGGAATGGAGCTGGGGCCCCTCCTGGTGCTCCCACCTCCTCCATGAGGCTCTGGAAAACACCCTTTCTTCTTTCCTCTTCTTTCCTCTCTCTCTCTCGCTGAAGGCTTTTTTTGGGGTGTTTCAGTGAGGCAGCATCCCGAGGAACCAACATCCCAGCTCTGCAGAGGTGAAGGGTGTTCCCATGTCCTGCATCCCAAAAGATGGGGCAGCTCGGCTCTCCAAAGTGGCTCCTGCTGGCCCGGGTAGCAGCCAACCCCCAGGGCAGGGGTGACCTGTGCTGGGACAGGAGGGGCAGAGCCACTCCGAGCCCTCCCAGTGGCTGGCTCCAGCATCCCTCTGCCTGCTCCATGGATTTCAGCTTAGGAATGAAGCAGTGGGAAGGCAGATGGATGATGGGTTGGTCAAAGGCTTTTCGTGAGGAAAACCTTCAAGCACTGGGTTCTGGCTCTGCTTCTGCCATCCCAGCAGTGCAGCCTTCTGAGAAGAGGATTCAAATCCTCCTGGAAGCGCTCCCATAGTCCAGAATTTCCCCCAGACTCTCATTGTTAGGGATTCCTTTGTTCTGAGCTTTTCCATTTCCTGCAGCCTCTGGAGTGCCTGAGCACCGGCCACTGGGTACCTGCCATGGGAGCCTTGTTCCTGTGTCACTGAGGGATGGAGGTGCTCTGGAGGCTGGGAAAATGAGGAATGGTCTGTGATGTTCCCGTGCAGAGGCCCTGTGCTGATCCCAGAGTTATTAGGGCTGGCAGGAAGCTCCCCCAGCTCACCTGCCCCGCTTTATCCTGCACATCAGGCTGGTAAACCATCCCTGTCAGATGTGTGCTTAGCCTTATCCTTGGATATCTCTGGGGAAAGCAATTCCACAGCGTTCCACTGGCTGAACTCTTGTCAGAGCTATAAAGGTTTCCCTAATGTCTAACTTTCATTTTCTCCACTGCAACATAACCCCATTATGAGGCTTTGAGCTCCTGGATGGCTCCTTTCCCCTAAGCCCCCATTTCGAGGAGCTGTGAAGGACTGGCATGAACTGACTCCCCCTCGGCTCTGACACAGTTCCAGCCAATTCCCTTTAATTCAAGTTAAGGTAGGCAGAGTTTATGGGATCAGAGCAGGTTTTAAATGGGCTTAGGCAAGGCTCAAATGTCCTCTTGTGAGATGAGCTGGGCTGGGGAGCTGCTGCCCAGGCTGTGCCTCCTCCCCCTGGCTCAGGAATGAGGAGGGAGTGACCCCTCCGAGGGGCAGGTGGGCACACAGGGGGTCACCAGACCCACAGGGGGTCACCAGATCCATGGGGAAGAGTGACAGGAAATGAGGTCTCAATGGGATTTGGGGGTCCTGCCTGGGGGTCCCTCCCCTCTGTCCCCTCTGCACCAGCTCCCCTCCCTGTGGGCATCCACCCTATCCTGGTACCAGCCCCTGGAGTGGGTGGGATGTGCAGGGACACCCCCACATCCTGCCTGGGGAGAAGGGAATTTGCTGGATCCCAGCTCCCTTCCCTCAAGCCCTTTGTGGGCTCTTCCCAGCCCTGGCACATCCCAGGCTGCCGAGGAGGAGGGAAGGGGCAGGCAGGGGCTGCCTGGAGTGGGGATGAGGGGCGGGTGGGGGCTGCACCCCCGAACTCATCCCCTGTGTCAGATGAGCTGGGACAGCTCCTGGGATCCAAACATCAGGGAGAGGAGACTGGAATGGGCCAGGGAAATGAGGAAATTCCAAACTCTCCTGGGATGAAAAACAGAGGGGAGAGGGGTTTTTGGGAAATGAAGCAGCTCCCAATGGCTGCATTTTGACAAGGAGCCTCAAACCACTTGGAAACCCTTCCAAGAGAGGACAAGGTGGAGCTCATGGCATCAACCCCCAGCTATTAACACGGCTGCAGGATGAAGTAGGTCGATCCCCCCTGCCTGGTCCTGGAGGGCCTGAACTCATTTCCTGCCATCCCAGAGGTTATCGGAGATGGGGAAAGTGGGATGCAGGGATGGCACAGGGCAGAAACGGTGCTGGAATCCACCAGGTGTGGCTGGAGAAGCGTGGGAGTGGGGAGCATGGGAAGGCAATGCCAGCAGGGCTGGGAGGGCAGTTCTCTCCTTCCACCCACGGGCTCTCCTAAGCCCTCACCTGTCAATCATTCCCTTATTTCCATGAGTCCTAAATCCACTTGCAGCTCCTTTCAATAAAATGGGAACACGCACCTTCCCGGAGTGAAACATATTAGAGCAGTTTGTCACTGCCTCATCCAGGAGGGATTAATTCCCAAATCATTTCCTGACATGTTTTATCGGCACTTATTAAAGCAGGAGCTGCGTTGGGCAATCCTTGGATAAACGGAGCCATAATTTAACACCTCCTCCATCCTATTAGTGAGGAGCAGGATTTATTTTCTCAGTGCAACTTTAATTATGGAGAACACACGCAGGGGATGGAGGCGGCTGGATCCTGGAGGTTAAGGATGAATCCTGTGGAGCGCCCTGGGGCAAGGCACGGGATCTTCCCAGAGCTGCTGACTCACCTGCAGTTGGCGTGTCTGGCTCCAGGTCTGCGATGTGACCTTGGGATCTGGGCCTCCCAAAGGTTGTGGTGGTGTTGTAGGGAGATGTGGGACACTGGGAATGCCGAGGCTGGCTGGATGCCTGGCTCCCGTGCCCTGGGGGAAGCCTAGTTCTCCTGGCTCCCCATTGCTGCGCCAGCAGCAGGAGCGACTTTCCCAATGGAAAAGGAGTGCGGCCCCAAATCCCTGCTCAGCCGAGCAACTCGGAGTCACCTGACTTTGGGTTCCCTGGAATCTGGCCGCTTTGTGGCTCACTGGAGTGAGAAAACTGGGAAAATCTGTGCTACCTCCAGCCCTGCTCCTCCCCAAGGCTGGAATCCTTCCCTCAGCCTCTGCTCTTCCCACTTGCTTTGAGCGCTTCCACCGCAGCTGGGAATTCTGCACAATCCCCAAGCTTCCAGCACTGCTGGCTCCAGCCCCTGCTCAGGTGGCTGTCAGAGGACTTGGAATCACAGGGATTGGGATTCCAAGTGGTTCCACAGGAGTGTGGCTCCCTGCTCCTGCAGCCTGTGTCCCTGGGGCAGAGACGGCTGTGATCCCAGCCCATCGGGATGCTGGAAAATAGCACCAGGGAGGTAGAGAAACCCCAGGAACTGACCCAGGGCCTTCTGGAAAAGCTGGATCCCTCCTCCCGTGGCGGGAGTTAATGACCCTCCTGGCAAATATCACCGGGAGCTTGTCAGGAATCCTCACGTTCCCCTGAGCGCCGCCGTGTTCCTGCTCTTTTCCAGGAATTTATTTTCGGCTCTGGAAATTGTCTTTTAATTCCTGCACCTTTGTTCTCTCTCTGGGGGGTCTGGGGGCTGCCCCCAGCTCCTCAGTCCCATGCTGGTTAGACAGGGATGTGTCCAGTGGCTCTGGGAATGGGGATCAGAATCCAGGCCCTTGGACTATCTGAGGGCCTGCTCCTGCTCCCACCTCTCCAGGGAAAACTCCGGGGCACTTGGCACTGGTGCCAAGGGATGCAGGAAAGCTGTCCCTGTGGGAGGGCTGGGTTGGGATGCTCCTCAAGGATCACTGCAAGCTGCCGAGAGAAACCATCCAGGATACATCCACTGCTCCCTCGCAGCCACTGCCATTCCAGGCACAATCACGGATGGGGACGAACAATAATCCCTTATTAAACTCCAAATTCCGGAGCAGTTCAGGGCAGGGAGGGAGTGCAGAGGGAGGAGATGCTGGAACACCTCGGGCTGATGTCATTCCTTGCAGTTGGGAGCAGGAGAAACACAATCCAGTTCTGTTCCCCCCAGCAGAACAAAGGGGAAAGTCCCCAGGGGAAGATTGGGAAAAGGGAAACAACAACAACCAACCCAAAGAACTCCGAAGTGAGAGAGGAGAGGGAGAAAAATAGAAGAAAGAAAAAAAAAAGGCCAGACAAACCCATCCCCCTGAGGTGTCCCCTCGGTGTGGAACAGTTTCCCTCTTCCCCCACTTCCCCCAGCCCCAGCCGGGCTCCTGGAGCCATAAAATCCGAGTTTGTGGCGTGCTCAATCGATTATTCCCCGAACGCCCCGGCTTTGGAGACAGGTAATTCATTTCAGCCCCGCCATGGCTACATGCAAAGAAAAAAATCCCCTTTCCCTTTTCCTTTCTTCCCGTGCTGCTTCCAGCCCTTTCTCTGCCCCTTTGCTCCCTCTCCCCCCTCTCCGTGCCCCCAGACACGAGTGATTCCCAGGGAAAGGTGCGGCCATTCCCACAGTGAAACCCAAGGCAGGTAATGACTTTCTCACCCCATCCATACTGCTCCAGAAACTCCTGCCCCTCCAGCTGCATCCCTTTATTTCCAAGAGGCCAGGGGGAGGGGGGGATGTGCCAGCCCCCTCCGATTCCCTCTCCTCCAAGGCCTCTCCATAAAAAATAAAGGAGGAAGATATAAAGGGAGCAAGTGTTTGCAGGGATAGAGTTTCCATGAGGCAGAGTGGTCGGGAAGCAGAGGCTCTTTGGTGTCCGGGAAGGAGCAGGTTCCTGACATCCTGCTGTGCTCTCCGTATGGGATCGGCAGGCAGGATGGCTCGTCTGCTGCTGCCAGCCCTGGGGAAAACATCATGGAATCATCATGGAGTGGTTCATGTTGGAAAAGACCTTAAAGTTCATCTCGTTCCCACCCCCTGCCACAGGCAGGGACACCTTCCATGATCCCAGGTTGCTCCAAGCCCTGTCCAACCAGGCCTTGGACACTTCCAGGGATCCAGGGGCAGCCACAGCTTCTCTGGGCACCCTGTGCCAGGGCCTCCCCACCCTCACAGCGGGGAATTCCTTCCCAATATCCCATCTAAATGTCCTCTTTTAGTTTAAAAACCTTCCTCTTTCCCTCTGACTGTCTGTCCATGTAAAAAGTTGCTCTCCAAGGAGAAAGGAGGAGCTGGATTGGGTTCCCACTGGAGTTGGGTCACTTCCCTGGGCAGCCCCAGCTTCCCGAGTCACAGTGCTGGGCCCAGCTCAGCCCTGGTCCAGCTGCCATGTCCGGCTTTGTGCCAACCACTCTCCCAGCCCTCGGAACAGCTTGGGACACACCTTGGAGCCAAGGTCTGGAATGGGGAGAACCAGGCTCAGGGCTGGGCAGCTGGAAGGGAACAGCGAGGTTTGTTGGGATCTCTCCTGCTCCAGCTACCCGGGCGAACTGGGGCTCTGGCAGAACCCCAGGGCTCCTCTCATCCCTCACCAAGCAGGGTCATGTCCAAGGGCTGCTCCTGACCCTGGCAGTGGCAGCCTGGGACAGGGACAGGCTGGGATCAGATGCTCCAGCGAGCGGGGGCAGCGCTGGGACACCCCGGTCCCTGTTCCCAGTCCTCCGTTGCTCGCTGTAAATGATCTCTGCAGAGCTCTGGAGATCTGAGTGTGGATGAGCAGCTTTGAAGAGCTCTGGAGCACGGTTTATGGGATTACACCTGCGCTCACCTGACTCCACGAGGGTTTTCATCCTAATGCGCGCTGGCTTCCTGGGAAAAGAGGAGATTACCCGGCACTGACAGCTTTGCTGGCAAATCCTCCTGCACTGGAAGGCTCTTCCATGAAAACAGGGGGTGCAGGTGCTGCCAGCCCACAGCCCTGGGCTGGGAATTCAAGCACAAGTGTGTTTCTATCCAGGGAATCCAGGGGCAGCAGGAATATTTTGATCACCAAGCCCTAAATATGTTTTGTGATGTTTCAGAGCAAGGTCAAAGCTCATCTGTGCTCCCCCCCCACTCTGGCTACTCCCACCATTCCCTGTCCTCTTCCAAAGGACTGCTCCAGAATCAAAGCCTGCCTGACCCTTTTCCATGTGCTCCACTTTTCCATATTCCCCACTCCGCTCCAGCAGCCCCTCGGCTGCTCCCAGCCCTGGGTCACTGTCACAGACCTCCCACTTCCCAAAAAAACCCAACAAATCTGGGCCAGAGGAGCAGCTGCAGTTCCAGTTGAACTGGGAATGATGAGCCCATGGCAGAGCTGGCAGCAGCATTCCCGTTTCCCAGCACCCAGTGGAGCTGGGAGGAGCCCTGGGCGAAGCCGGGATGGCTCTGCAAGGCTCAGTGGCCACTTGGCTTTGAAAGGTCTCTGGTCTCTGCTGCTCAGGAGCTATCCCAGCTCCTGCCGGGTTTCCTGATGGAGTCTGCAAGACTCTTGTGTGCTCCTGAGAATCTGCGGCAGCTCTGCCCAGGGCGAATTCCCACCCAGCTAAGCGGGGATGCTGAGGAAGGAGCTGGCACCCTCCAAAGCAGCCTCTGAGAAAAAAGGGAGCGTTGCTGACAGTTCTGAGGATGCCTGGCTCCCACACACACCGCTCCTTCTGATTAGCTTTGAAACATATTTAATCTGGGGGATTCGGTTTAGTCCTGCAGAAATCCCTCCTGCCTGGTGCGGGGAGAACTGCACCATTCCCACCACCGAGGATCCCTGTCCCTGTCCCCCACACACCACAGACATCTGCCAGGTCCCCGTGGGAGGAGCTGTGGCTCTGGCTCTGCCCACCGGGACGTGTGGGTCACGCTCAGCGTTCCCTGTCCTGTGTGGGGGAAAGGAGTGGGAACTCCCTTCCGGCAGCAGTGAAACCTGGATCGGCATCGAGCTCAGGGAATAAATCCCGCTGAGGAACTCACTCAAGACTTTCCTACTCCCAGCAGTTCCCAATTCCTGAAGTGGAGCAGGGCTTGCGTTGACTGGAACGAGGACAGGTCTGTGGGTTCCCCATGGCTGCGTCCCTGGCGGGGTCTGTTTTCCAATGGGATCAGTCTGGACCCCAAACTCTGACTCCTGCAAGGACCAAAGTGGGATGAGCTGCTCCCACTTTATTTTCTCTAACACCATGCATTTTCTCTACCAGCTGTACATAACAAAAGCACTAACGAGGCAAAGGAAAACAGCCTGGTGGTGTCAGCAAAAGGAATTTCCTATTCCCTGGATGCAGCGTGGAGCTGGGCCTCGGCCTGGGCTGCAGCACCTTCCTTGCAGTGACCTGTGTGACAGCTCTGCCTGGCTGTGGGATCACCCCTTGCCATCCCACACAGTTCTATGTCCCTGGCTCCCAACCACCAGCCTGAATCCACTGCTGCCAGCGAGCCGGGATGCTCGGCTCGGCTCGGCTCTTTCGATGGTAATTTCCCGTGAGCAGCTCCCAGCTCTCCCATTTCTCTTCCCACCAGCCCAGCCTTTGGCTCAGACTTGCAAATGACAAATTACGCTTCTACCTCTAATTCCAGCTTCCCTGGCATCCTCCATCAGCACAGAAAGCAGCAGGATCTGAGCAGGCAGCGGGAGGTCGGCGTCTCCTCTGCTCCGGCTCCCTCCCCCTGCCTTAATTGCAGCCTAACGTGGGTTTGAGGTGTATTAAACACACAAATTATCCTGCAAAGCCTCGGGAAGTGCTGCTTCCCCAGGCCTCTAATGGGAGCTGACAGAGCAGCCAGAGGAGCTGTTAGCAGCATGGCTTTGTCTGGAATGGCCCTGGCAAGCGATCCCCACACGGGGCTGGCACCGGGGCTGGCACCGCTCAGCCACCATGTTCCCCCCCGGTCCCCACCGCGGTCCCCTCGCGCCGGGGCATCGCGGAGAACTGGAGGCTCTTGGCAAAGGCTCCCGCAGCTGCACCTGCACTGCCGCTGGAGCGCTGCTGATGGATTGGAGGGAGTTCAGAGGAGAAGCAGGAACACAATCAAGGAGCTGCAGGGCAGGATTTGTACAGCGACTTTAAAGGGGTGGCGTGACGGCAACGAGAACAAGCACTCAAGCACGCCGAGGTTTAATCTCGGGCTCAGACAAAGCTGACGCAGACCAGGAGCAGACTGAACCCCCTCATGAGGGAAAATCCACCTCCACCCGCAGTGGGAGTGATGGAGAGCCACCAGGAGGCTCCTCTGGGAGCGATGGAGAGCCATTGGGAGCCTCCTCCAGGCTCAAACACTGAGGAGGGAGGGAGGGAGAGCAAGGGAGGTGTTGGGTGTAAGGAGTGATGGAAAAGCATGGGAATGAGCACAGGAAAACACAGGCTGAAGGGCAGGGAAATGTTGCCAGCGGGGCAGCACAGGGATCAGGGAATGTCGCCATCCCGGAGCAGGAGGGACAGCCCGGTGTGTCCTACCCCGGGTTTGATCGTTCCGCTCCCAGCTCTGCTCCCAGCCCGCTCTCCAAGGAGGATGATGAAGCCCGACAGCCTAAATAAAGCCCAGCCTAGCACAGGTGAAGGCACTGAGAGGAACAGAGGTTTGTAGGGAAGATCTGCTCTCCGTGGCTCTGTGAGGGGCAGCCGCTCTCCGGATGCCCGTGGAAGCAGACGTGGAATGTTCTGCCCAACAAGGATCCAACAAAGCAGGGGAAATAGGGAAAAAAGCCTCATTTTCCCAGCTCTCTCATCTTCAGCTGCACCAAGGACTGGAGGGGAAAGATAAATGTGGATCCAGGCAGAGGGATCAGGGCACGGCTCAGGACTGCAGGAAGATTTAGAGCCTTGAAGTCCAAAGGCAGGGCTGGATCATCACACGAGGGAAGAAAAATCCCTGGGAGTGGAGATCACGTTAAACAATGTGTTGTAATAAGTGTTTTATGCTTTAGAGGAGGAGAGAGAACAGTGAAATCCCCTGTAAGAGCTAATTACTGCAAATTCCTTTTCAATAAAACAAGACCAAAAAAAATCCTCTCTTAACGGAAAAATCCATTTAAGGCTCAGCTGAGGTAACCTCAGTTCACGTCCTGGAGCAGCGTTCCTGGGAGTCAAACAGGATTTCACTGGAGCTTGGCATGACCAGCCCAGCTCTCCAGGGAGCCCAGGTGTTGGGGTGAAGGTCTGCAGGGAGAGTGTGATCCCTGGGTACCAAAATCCCAGGGGAAAGGCTTTGTTGTGCTGGGGGCCATGTGGAAAGTCAGCGTGAACATCGTTGGGAGGATGTGGCAGGGATTTTGGGAATGGGAATGGCAGGAACTTGCAGACATCTCAGCTCTGGGGACCAGGTGAGCTTCTCCTGGCACCTCCCCAGCAGTTCCAGGCCACTGATGATGTGTGACCACAAGAAGGGACAGTAGGATGTCCCCAGCCTGCGCTGCTGCCTCCCCCAGCCCCACGCGACCTCCGTCGCCTCTCCCAGTCCAACCCAATTAAAATAATAAAGCCCTGGACTGGGAGAGGATTTGCCTCTGTCCCTGACACTCTGCATTTCCTGCCATTTGGAGTGGGGCCACTTTGGTGGATTTCTTGCACATGGGAGCAATAGATTGAATTACACGAATGTCCAGTGCTGAGCAGAGAGACATTTCTTTTCCACATGTTCCTGCAGCTGCGTGACCCCAGGAAACCCAACGGTGGGGTCTGTCTTGGAGACAAATAGGGATTGTTTTGTGTCCGTGTGGAAACGCTCCCTCCCCCCGGCTCCCCCCGTGTGTGTGCGTGTGGACAGGGGGGATCATTCCCCACCAGACACGTTCACATCCCAAACAGCACAAACTCAGGATATTTCTCCTCCACAAACCCACAGGAGCTCAGGAGCCCCCAGCCAGGAGAGCTGCGGCTGCCCAGGGAAGGGCTGGGGGGCTGCTGGCAGGGGACAAATCCACAGCTGGATGGGACTGCCATGGATTGCTCTCCTCCCCACCACCAGCCTGTCCCAACACTGCCCAAATGTGGGGCTGGAAGAGGGGGACAGGCAAAGAGGGGATGGAGAATGCTCCTGAGAATGGGATGCTGTGGTCAGTGGGATGTTCTGGGCAGTGAGATGCTCCTGTCAGTGGGATGCTCCTGTCAGTGGGATGCTGTGGTCAGTGGGATGCTCTTAACAGCAGGATGCTCCAGGCAGTGGGATGTTCTGGGCAGTGGGATGCCCTGGGCAGTGGGATGCTGCTGGCAGCAACATCCCTGAACCCTCCCTGCTCAGTACCTCAGTGCTGATGAGATCTGGGGCTTTCAGGAAAATAAGAGCAGGGTGAAATGGATTTCCTTTTTTCATTTGTTTTGTTTTAAAGAAAACTGTAGCGTAAAGAGAACTGTTTGTAGGGTAGGAACCTGTTGGATGCGGAGCATCGCTACCCAAAGATGTCCTTCCCAACCAGCTCTCCCATCCTTCCCAACCAGCTCTCCCATCCTTCCCAAACAGCTCTCCTGGCTGGTGGCTGAAATCCAGATCTCCAACAGCTCATTTCCTGAGCAGTGACTCAGGCAAAGCCCAGGGAAGCCTGAGGCAGGGCCTGGAGCCTCCCCGGGAATCAAACCCTGCTGGACCCCAGTGCTGGCTCTGGGGTGGTGTGAGCTCAAGGAGCACCGGTGCCCTCAGGCCGTTCCTGCATCGCCGGAGGTGCCGAGCTCTGGCTAAAGCTCCTTAGCCCTGTGGGGATCCAGCAGCATCCAACGGCATCCACAGCATCACCACTGAGATCAGGGAGGCCGATGGGATCCCCAGGGACCGTGGCTGAGCAGGATGAGGAGGAGAGGGAACCTCTGGCTGGATAAGGAGCTGAGCTGCTCCACATCCCGGGATTTCAAGGCTATGGGATCGGCTGCTGAGCCCCGGGAGCTGCCGGGGGAGGAGCCTCTGGCTGCGCTATCCCTGGCACAGCACTTGCAGTGTGTCTATAAATAGGAGTTTTAAGCACAGCAATTAATCACAGAGCGCTACTGTCCACGGGCTGGGCTGCCTTTAACAGGGGATGCGAGTCCGGCATTCCCTGGATTTGCCAATCCAGCCTCCCTGGACAGACACAGCTTTGAGGCTCCTTCCAAGTGGCACCTTGAGGCTGCAGAGCGAGTTTGGGTTGCTGTGGTTCAACAAGTGACCAGGCACCGGCTGAGGGGCTGCGGGTGGCAGCCAAAGACACCGTGGTGTCACCGGCACGTGTGGCCCTCTTGGGCTGGCGTTGGCAGCAGGGGCAGCACAGACTCCTTGGCACTGGCGGCTGAGGAGCAGGAGGATCACAAGCAGTGCCAGCCTGTGGATCCATCCTCTCCCAGCCTGGAAAGGGTTCATCACCCACTGTGAGCCCCTAGAAACATCGGAGTGGCTTTAAACTAAAGGAGGAGAGATGTAGATGGGATATTAGGAAGGAATTCTTCCCTGTGAGGGTGGGGAGGTGCTGGAGCAGACTGTCCGGAGAAGCTGTGGCTGTCCCTGGATCCCTGGAAGTGTCCAAGGCCAGGTTGGATGGGGTTTGAAGCACACCTGGTTTGAAGGTGTCCCTGCCCGTGGCAGGGGGTGGGGCTGGATGGGATTTAAGGTCCCTTCCAAGCCAAACCATCCCGTGTCTCTGTGTGTCCCTGACCCCTGAACTCCCTGGAAGTCCCAGCCTTTTTTCTGAGCCTGGACCCACCAATATCCACCTCTTCTTTCCTTGAACGAGCAAAGGGTGAGTCCTCGCCCCTAATCAAAGCGTCCCCCCTCCACCCGGCCCTTGGGTGCGTTTGGGGGAGCTGAGCGAGCCCCTCCTGGCCGTGCTCCGGGGGGGTCGGGGGGAGCCTGTCCCGGTGGCGGGGCCGTGCTGGGTCTGTCCTGCTGGGAAGTCACTTTTAGCTGCGGGTCCAGGCAGGGCCATATTGGGTTCAGTCTGTTGTGCAAAACACTCCGCAGCGCGCAATCTGTGCTCCCCCGCCTGACGAGAAATGCTAATTGTGTGCGAAGGAGCTGCCAAGAGCCAGCAGTATTCCCGGGAAGGGGGGTGATTGGGATTGTTCCCATTGTTCTGGCAGCTGCAGCACAGCCAGCCGGGCTGGGCACGGGAGCAGGGCAGGGGCGAGCGGCTCTCCCTGCCCGGAGCTCGCCCATGGCACGGGATGGGATCAGGGACCGCTGGCCGCTCCCACCGGGATGGATCCCGCCTGCGCTGTGGGGGAAGGGTGGGCACAGCGTTCCTGCTTGGGCTGAAAGTGTCAGTTTTGCATAAAATATGAAGTGAAAATTCTTCTCCCTTCAGTTCCTCCCTCGTCTGCCAGCCCGTGCCGGTGCCTGCATCCCACTGCTTCCCAGCCTGGAGCCAGGGCTTCCCGAGGGCTGGGGATGGCAGGATCTCCAGGGCAGAGGTGCTCGGGCAGGTACTGGGCCCTCACTGTGCCGGGGACCTGTCCTGGTGCAGGTGTTGGATGTAGGACACGGGGTTTGCATCTCCAGGGGTTGGTTTCTGCCAGGGATGGGGAGAGCAGAGGGAAGGTGATGGAGAAACCAGGAGAGGATTTCTTTGCAGAGACCCAGAGCAGCAGCCAAGCCTGAACACCACCAGAAGAAACTCCTCCAATTCCCAGTGATCTGTGTGAGCTGGAAAAAACTAAAGAGGGAGAAACGATGGCTCTGGTTTGATTTATAAGCACAGCAAAAGCCCCACATGGTGTGAAAATGTGGTGCTTTGCTGGGCTTTGCAGGAGAAAAGCAAGGCCCTCTTTTTCAGAACCACAGAATCCCAGAATCCCAGAGTGGTTTGGATTGGAAACAACCCTAAAGCTCATCCAGCACCACCCCTGCCATGGGCAAGGACACCTTCCACCATCCCAGCTTGCTCCAAGCCCCGTCCAACCTGGCCTTGGACACTCTAGGGATGGGGGAGCCACAGCTTCTCTGGACAGTCCGTTCCAGCACCTCCCCACCCTCCCAGTAAATCATCCTGACTTCTCCCTCGTGGGCTGGGAAACAAGCAGGAGCGCTGATGGATTCAGTGTTTTTCCCTCTCTGTCCTTCCTCGCTAATTTGCAGCGAAGGAACCAGATAAAGTTTGATAACTTGGAAGGGGAGAGAGCGAGGGAGAAGCCGCCCCAGCCGCCGGCTCCCGGTGCTCCCCCCGCTTCCAGGGAGGATAAATGAAGTGCTCGCCATTCCCTGCTCGTCTGCCACCCTCCAGTGAGTCTGTCATGGGCTCATCTGTGTCTAAATTAGCTTTGCACAGCAACGCCGTGTACAATTATTGCTGTCAGCCTTTGATCTGACCAGTTTATCTCATCAGCTTGTCAGGCTTCATTCTCCAACCTTTCTCTCCTTGGTGCAGCCACCGGAGCTGCCCAGGCTCCCTTGGAAGAGGCTCCGGGCTCACATGGAGCTCCCGAGGGATTTATGAAAGCTCTCGGTCCGATGGTGCGGCCGGAAAAACGGGTTACAACAAGCCCGGCAAGATGGAACAGAGCAGCAGAATTCCTGCCATTTCCAGGCCGTTCCTCGTTCAGAACCAGGGAATGACATTTATTGGGATTGGCACGTGGCAGGGGACCCACTGCTCGGAGTGTGGTGACATCAGTTCCATGGGATTCTCCCGACAGCCGTGTTCGACATTCTGGCTTCTGCTGCGAAGGCTCATGGAAAAAGCATTCCCATTGTCTGGGACGCTTTGTGCTCTCCTGCACGAGGGCTGCTGGGAAGGGAACCCCAAAGGGATGCAGCTGGGATGGATTATTCAGGGATTCCAAGGAATGGTCACCCCCATCCTTTTAGCACCTTGTTCCAGCTCCAGGTGTCCCCCAGCTCTCACCGAGGGGGAGTCCTGTGGGAGGGAGGCACCTGAGGCCATGTGAGATCCAGGGTGAGGGATGGGATCCTGGGAGGCTGCCAAGCATCCCAAGGGATGCTCATCCCACAGCCAGGTGCTGCAGGGGCTGCTTCCCAATCCTACAGAGCAACACTGGACACACAGCCCTGTCCAGGCCTGCTGCACCTTCCCACAGCTCCTATCCCCCCATCCCCAATTCCTGCTGCACCTTCCCACAGCTCCTATCCCACCTCCCAATTCCTGCTGCACCCTCCCACGGCTCCTATCCCACCTCCCCAATTCCTGCTGCACCCTCCCACGGCTCCTATC
>VXAD01005152.1:0-45474 GCA_013399195.1 Dicrurus megarhynchus | reverse complement strand
CCAATTCCTGCTGCCTGCCCAGCAGACCCCCTCCCCCAGAATCCTCTCCCCCCACCTCCTTCCCCGCTTCCCAGGGTTTCTGTAGGGCTGTAAAAATTCCTTTATTCTGGAAAAGCAGAGGGATGGACCTCTCTCCACCCTGGAGGTGCCGCTCATCCTCTGCCACCGCCCCAGGTGTGGCTCTGTGGTGTCCCCTCCCCAGCCTGGTGTCCCCAGCCTGCTCATGGATGGTGAGGACATGTCCCCAGCCCCCGCCCTTCCTGCCTCACTCCCCGTCCCACTGCTCTTTGATTTTTCCGCAGTTGCTTGTGACTCCTGGTTCCCCACATTGTTATCTGTCCTCCTTCACTCCCAGAAATCCTGCGGGCTGGAATTCTGTCTGCTCCAACTCGTGAATATTCCGGACTCTGAAGTTTCCCGGCTCCAGATGTTCTGGCCAGACCAGAGGAAAAAAAAAACCCACCCAAAAAAACCTCAGCATTAATAAAAACCTTTTGAAAATCCCGAGCCCTATTGCGCAGCAGTGACATCATATCCGTGAAATATGAGCTGATGATGTCACAGCTGGGAAATGAGGGATGATTGTTCCTTCTTGGCACTCGCTGCTGCTCGGGCCAGACCTGTTAAATAAATGCACATGGCCCATAAATGTGGAGATTAAACCCAGGAGTTGGGAACGCAGCCCTGTGGGCACCTGGGTCACGGAGCCTGGCAGGGACGGGGGGCGTGGGGAGGGTGCCAAGGGGGGGGAGAGGGTTCGTGTCCCAGTTCTACTCCCATAGACTGGAAAAAGGGTTTGTGTCCCAATTCTGCTCCCGAAGACTGGGGAGAGGGTTTGTGTCCCAGTTCTGCTCCCAAAGATTGGAGAAAGGGTTCATGTCCCAGTTCTGCTCCCAAAGACTGAGAGAGGATTTCTCGCCCTCTTCAACCCCCACATCTGGAGTGTCTGGATGC
This sequence comes from Dicrurus megarhynchus, assembly GCA_013399195.1. Taxonomy (NCBI): domain Eukaryota; kingdom Metazoa; phylum Chordata; class Aves; order Passeriformes; family Dicruridae; genus Dicrurus; species Dicrurus megarhynchus. Next base: position 44,520 of record VXAD01005152.1, on the reverse strand, counting down.
CTTCGGATTTTCCTTTGCTTTCCTCCCCACGCTCAATCCCGGTGGCTGCTGGGGACAGAGGAATGGCTTTGCCAGGCTGTCCACATGACCCAGGACAGAGGGGGGACAGCAGAATGTCCTGAGGGAGCAGTGACAGCCCCTCTGCTCACAGAGCCAGCACTGCCGGCGCCAGAGCCACCCATCTCCATCCCATCCCCATCCCATAACTCCCACAGCTGCCTGTGCCAGGCATCCTTGGAAAATCCCCCTCTTTGACCCCCTGACAAGCACTTACCCCTCAAATCCTTGGATTCATCCTCCTCATTCCCATACCAGGGCTGGCTGCAAACATTCGTGCCTGGGCTGGCTGCTCCTACACCTGAGATTTAAGCCATGGGAAGCAACAATCCATAAAATCCTGGCACTGGATCCCCCAACTTTCCCAATCCCAACCCTCTCTGGCACGGTGGGATCTGTTATCCAAGTGCTTCCCTCATGCACACACTCACTTCCCACGTGTGCAGCCTCCTGATGAAGGAGCACATTCCATGCCATGGAAAAGGGCTATTTTTTCCATCTGGGCTGTGCTGACAGTGTCAGGCCTCTCATTTAAGCTCCCAGCTGGATTTTTGAATTTGGCCTTTTCCCTGTTTCCCTTTTGAGCCCATTGTTTGTGCTGGCAAGGATGTGCCAGGAAGGACGGGAACATCTGCCAAGGTGTCCATCAGGGATGGGATGTTATCTGGGAATTTAATAATCCTCCTTGGTCGTGCTTGATCAGACCAGGAACATCTATTTATTTATTTATTTACTCACTCATTCCTCAGGACGGGTTTTGATGGGACAATTTCAATTCCTGAAGTTGGAGGGGGAAAGAAAAAAACCCAACCCTGCCTATAAATTTTTTCCAGGAAGATTTTGTTTTGCTGCTCCAAAAGTGAAAATTTCCTTGTCTTCTCACTTAACACAGGCTCATATTTCCAAAAATATGCCAATCATAACAAAAGAAGTGGAAGGAGGGAAAGCAAAGGCTGCAGCCGAGATAAAACACTGGGACCAACCTGTGCTGACGCTGTTTTCCTTTCTTAGCTCTACGGAAAAGGTATTTTTACGTTTTAGCCCAATGCAGATTTTGCCTTTCTATTTCATTTGAAATCTGAATTTTCAGCAGGCAGGAAACTGTTTCTTTGACAGCTTTAATCAGAAATCAAAGATTTGATCATGCAGGGAGATGGAATTTCAACTTCAAAGCCCCAGCACAAGAGGTGGATGCAGGTACCAGTGTGCTGCGATGCTGTGGAAACGGGAAGGGTGATGGGAGGCAGCGCTGCCAGAGGAAATTAAAGGGGGACACAGCACTGGGGAATGTTCCCAGCGACGAGAAGGAGCCTTCAAAAGGCAGGTGTTTAATTCTCGTACAAAACGAGGCAGCAAACAGCGATTAGAGCCCAAAACCTCCTTGCCGTGCAGCCGCAGCGCCCAGGCAGGGCTGGAGGCTGGGGAAGGGGGGATGTGCTGGCTCCCTCTGCTCCAGCTCCTGGGCAGAGCCGGGCTTGGAATCGTGGCTGCATCTGACAGCCAGTGGCAGATGTGTCAGGGGAATGGGGACATCAGTGGCACCCCCAGCCAGCACCAGCTGTGGCCACGGAGTAGGGCTGGACCTAGGGCCGGTTCTGATGCTGGTGGTGGTTCTGGTTCTGGTGTTGGTGCGGGAGCTGGACCTGGTGTTGGTGCTCGTGTTGGTGATGGTGTTGGTGCTGGTTCTGGTGCCGATGCCAGTGCTGGTGCTGGCTCTGGTGCTTGTGCCGGTGCTGGTGCTCAGCTGGGACAGGCACAAATTCTCTTTTCCCCCTGGCATTTGTGTTTCTAAAACAAGTCCGAAGTAGCTCAGGATCACTCCGTGGAGTCCCTTTCCTGGGATATTTTTCCCATTGCATCCAGCTGGAGGCAGAAAAGGTGGCGTGGAGAACCCATCCCTTCCCCATGGCCTCGGAGCATCCCCCGGGTGGGGAGGTGGCTGCAGTGCCCGGCCGGGGGTCCCACAGCTCCCGGGAGTGATGGGCAGCTCCTGTGCCAGAGGCTGCTCTTCCCATTAGGAACTGGATGGAACCTGGATGAATACTTCCCTGAGCTGGAGAGACAGTGGAAAACGGGGCTCCACATCCAGCACAGTGACCAGGAGCCATCCTTTAGAGCCAGCCCTTCCCGTGCCAGCTCTGAAATTCCTGACCAGGAATTCCTTGGTTGTGCATGGAAAAAAGGCTTTTGCTTGAATGATGTCCTGAGATTTGCTTTTCCAGGCTTGACTCACTGCCTGGAAGGAAAGTGGGGTGTCTGAAACCCGGGGATGTTCTGCAGGCTTTGGGAAGAAAGAAGTCTGATCCATCCATCCATCCATCCATCCATCCATCCCTCCATCGGTCACCCGAGAGCCCAAGTGTCACAAAGCACAAAGAGAGGGACCACAGGGAAGCACCTAAGAGATTCCCCATGGATGTCCATGCCTGCCAATGCCCTGGAAGCAGCAGCTGGCCGGGAATGACAGGGCAGGATCCGGGCTTTGCTGCGAGGTCACGGCACCTTGGTGTCTGAACCTGCTGGTAATTAGCAGGAATTGGGTTATAATTGCACCAGCGGCGGCAGAGCGGGAGTGACCTCAGCAGCCGCTAATTCCTGACACAGAAGGACAATCTGGGGGCACCTGGAGCGCAGTTCGGAGCTGCAGCCCTTTCCCAGCCGTGATTAATCCCCAGGAAATGTTCTGTGGTCGGGCCATTACCACTCCAATCTGGGGCTGAAAATGAATCAGAGCCGCGGATGACTGTGGGAAAATTGTCACCAAACTTGGATGGCTTTGCTTTGTTTCACCACAAAACTCTTAACGAAGCATTGAAATGGAGATGGATTCTCTGCCTGGCCCCGACATTAACCCTTAGCGGGCCCAGCCGGGCTGGGAAGAACTTCCACACTCCAGCTCTTGGCCGGGCGGAAATTCCTTCAACCAAGACGGAGAGACTGAGGGGAGTGTTAGGGATGAGCTGGGCTCTGCCTTGGCTCAGCTCCTGCCCTGCTCTCCCAGCCTGCACAAAACCTGGGAGCGGGTCCCTGCCTTGAGAGGTCTGGGATTCTGGGAGCTCCCGAGGTCTCCTCCAGCCCCTCGGAGCAGCTCCCTCTGCTCCAAGCTCCCAGCGTGCGGTGGCTGTTCGGGGACCATCCTTGCAGGGCCGTCAGTCGGGGGCTGTAATGAGATTCCTGGCACCGCCAGTGCCTCTCACAAAGTCCTTCTGCAGCCACTCGCCAGCCCCAGCCACAAGGGCCTCCCCCCGCCGCCACTCGGGGCTCAAAGGGAGCTTTGTGAGGCACCACAGGCAGAGCTTTCTTGCCGGGGACAGGCGGCAGCCGGCAGCCTGCAGGCACAGCCCGATCCGTGGAGCCTCGGGAAGGGAGGAGGAGGAGGAGAGGGGAAGGGATACGGAGGAGAGATGGGACACGAGGGACGGGGACTGCGGTGTGACGAAGGACTTGGGATGGGGAGAGATGGTGTAATGATACAGGGGGCTGCTGGAGGGAACGGCTTCCCACTGCCAGAGGGCAGGGTTAGGTGGGATTTTGGAAAGGAATTCTGCCCTGTGAGGGTGGGGAGGCCCTGACACAGGGTGCCCAGAGAAGCTGTGGCTGCCCCTGGATCCCTGGAAGTGTCCAAGGCCAGGTTGGACAGGGCTTGGAGCACCCTGGGCTAGTGGAAGGTGTCCCTGCCCGTGGCAAGGGGTGGAAGGAGCTGAGCTTTGAGGCCCCTTCCATCCCAAACCATCGTGGGATCCTGTGATGATGGGACAGGGACCGGATCACTCAGCACTGGGCACGTGATGGGAGGATGTTGGGATCTGTATGGAGCTCATCCAACCTCGCTGAGAGCCCCCAACACGGGCTGAGCTTGGAGCCATGGAAATCAATCTGCCCACGCTTCAGATCCCAGCGTGTTTGGCCCCTCAGCTGGGGAAGCAGCAGTGCCAGGCAAGGCTGCACACCCAGGACTGGGGAGAAATGCCAGGGATGGCAGGATCAGTGGGAACCCAGACTCTTGGAGCTGGGAAAGAGCTCAGGGAACCCAGTGCACTGGGGGAATCCAATTCTCTAATGGGTTTTTCATACATTTGTGGATATAAGAAAAAAGAGGCAGAAATGTGCGTGCACAGCCTCAGCTCTGAAATTCCATCTCCAAGCCAAGGTGTACATAGACATATTTTGAAGTGTTTTCATTTAAGAGTAAAAAAGAGCTCTGGAAAAGGAGCAAATTCTTTGGCTAATAGGATCCACAGGGAAACTGCAAGAACTTAATAGCTCTGCAGGAAAATCTGCACAGCACCTTCCCGGAGAGGATCGTGGAGGACACAGGGGAGAGGATGGGAGAGGTGGAGGGGAAGGAGAGGGATGAGGTCTTAGAAACTGCTTGGGCCTGAATATCATGGAATGGATTGGAAGGGATCTTAAATCCCATCCAGTCCCACCCCTGCCACGGGCAGGGACACCTTCCACTGTCCCAGGTTGCTCCAAGCCCCGTCCAGCCTGGCCTTGGACACTTCCAGGGGTGGGGCAGCCACAGCTTCCTTGGGTGGCAGAGGCTGTCACAGGATCCCCTGAAGGGCTGCAGGTTGTGGCTCTGTCACCCTGTCCTGAGCACAGCAGAGCTACAGGAGCCCTGGGATGTTTCTGGCATCATCAATCCTACTTCCTTAGGAAGGGAGACATGGAATTTGCCTTGTGGAATTTGCTTCTGTGCCATCTTGGCTAATGGGCTACAAAGCCACCTGGCCAGTGGCAGAGCCCAGCCAGGGGAGGGGGAGGGGAAGAGGAGAAATAAAATGAAGTGGTATGAATTTTTCAGGGAAGCAGAGGTTTCTGTGAGTGGGAACGGGGCTGGAATGCTTTAGTAACCCAATCCAGTGCCAGGCCTTCCACACGTGGGAAAAAGGGCCAGGAGTTTTGGAGACCTAAAGCCATCTCCTGCCTCAGCTCCTGGCACACCAAAACCTGGAAAAGGCTTCCCGGAGCTCTGTGCTGCCTGACTTGTGTTTATGGGAGCTCCTCTGCACTCTGTGGTTTACATGGGTTGCAATGCGCTGGATTTGAGGTGTGATCCCACTGCTGGTTGTGCTCCCCCTCTGGAGTCTCCTCTCTCTCTGTACGCTCCTTTATATTTATGGACTGTGGGATCCTCACACTTGTGGTTTCTGTACCACACACTCGGCTCAGTGAAATGTTATTTAAAACGTGCAGAGCAGCTTGGGGTGTGCTGACAGTACCCCAGGACTGGAGGGGAAGTGCTTTTCCATGGAAAGAGTGGGTCCTAAAGGAGAGGGAAGAGGTGAGGGAAGAGGAGAGAGGAGAGGTGGAGGAAAAGACAAGGGAAGAGGAGAGAGAAAAGGTGAAGGAAGAGGAGAAGGAAGAGGAGAGGAGAGGACCTGGCTTGCCACTTGCCACCCTGCACCTGAGCTTCATCTCATCCACATCCCTCTGGAGAGGCCGTGCCTGTCCTGTGCCTGTCCCAGAGCACCTCCACTGGAGAGCCCACCTGGGAACGACAGCCCACGTCACCACTGTGATTCCACGATCCCAGGATTCTAGGGCAGAGGCAGCAGCTGTGAGCTCTGGGGCTGGATGCCCCATGGAGCTGCGCTGGGATACAGAACCAGCCCTTCCATCTCTCCTTTATCCCAGCTAGGTTGTCACTGCTCTGTTTATTTGGTCATTTTTGGTGAGGGAAGGAGGGGGGGGGTCCAATTTTCAGCAGCCCATGACAGCATAATTAGGGAAATATAAATGGAAGGAAAACACACTCTAGAAATACAGGGATTTTCACATATTTTCCCTGTTATTCCACCGCCCTGGAAAAATAAAAGCTACTCAGCAGGAACATTTATTAGCAATTAGGAACTCAGGCACTGGGGACCTCTGGGGACAATCGGGGTAACTAAAGCTTCCCACAGCCTCCTGTGCCACCCCCTGCTCCCTGTCCTGCCTCCATGGGACCGGACACTGTGGATTTGTGGGAGCTGAGGCACCAGCGGCATCCAATGGGTCAGCGAGGCCAAAACCTCGGGATCATCCTCACCCTTTCCAGGTCACTCCATCAACAAGTGAACAACATTCCCTTGGGGAAAAGAAAATAATAAAGAGGATCGTGTGGAAAAGAGCAATAAAATCTTGCAGAACAACAAAACAGCTCAACTTTCTGCCTCTTCTCCATTCCCTGCCCGTCCCGACGCTCGGAGCAGCTCCCTTGGAACGGAAGCTTTGCACTTCCACAGGAGACAGAACCTCTGAGCTGAGTTTAATCTCAAGCGCCAGACTTGGGCTTGTGTTAGTGTGAGGTTCAGGACTGGCTTTGTCGTGGGGATGAGGAGCATTCCCAGGAGGCTGAGTGGCTGGAGAGGGCAGGGTTTGCCAGGAGGGAATTAAGGCTCAATTCCCACGCAGCTGTGAGGAGCAGGAACCTCCCTCACTGCCTCACCTGCCCAAAGAACAAGGGAAATACAGGGATAATTCAGGAAATGAAGGAAAGGGACAGGCCTGATATCCACTGCCTTCTCAGGCAGGAAGATTCCCATTTTCTCTGGGATTTATGGTCTTGCTGCCACTCTCCTAAACCCACATGGATCCAGAAAGCTCCCAGAGTTTGGATTTCAGTTTCACCAGGATGCCTCTGCTTTACACCAGTGCTGCAAAGAGCTTTTAAAAAGGAACTTTTCATAGTGACTTTATTTCATTCCAATAATGTAACAAAACCCACTTGGAGTGAGGAACTTACAAACAGGGAATGCTGACGCTCATTCCATGACCAGCTCGGAATTTTCCTGCTGTGCTGATTCACTGGGCTATTTTTATCTTCATTTTTTCCCCCTTTTGCAAAGGTTTTATTTTGGATAAAATGGAGTTTTCCAGGAGGCAAAAATTTCATTATAATTTTTCCAATCCCTTGCAGCCAGGCTGATCCCAGTGCCTGAATGCCAGGCTTCTATTTGAGAATTCCATGGCATCACGGCAGTAGTTTCCCTTTTCCTCCTGCTCTTTTCCAGCCCAAAACTACTCATTCCTGGAATTCAAGGAGTTCTGAACTGCATTCAAAGTGCTGCCAATCTGTATCCAAATAGGTGGCAACAGGGAATTCTTGCTATTGCAAAACACTCCACATAAAATTCCGGACCTGAGCTGTGCAAACCCAGGGACTGAGGGGAATGTGAGTGTCCTCAATTTAAGCCCAGAATCCCATGGCAGAGGTGGCCTCTGCAGCCAGAAATCTCTCACTTTAAGCACAAACTTCCAGATCTTTTACATTTTCCCAGGCGGGAAGAAGGATTTCACTGATGACTCCAATATCCCATTTTGGAATATGCATTTCTCATTCACCTCCAATAACCAGGTCATGATCCCAGCAGAGATCCAGTGGCCCTCAGGGACAAAATCCCTCCCCCCAGGGTGGGTTTGGCCACCAATTGAGGATGATTGTTGCTGCAGAGAGAAAAACCAGGTTAAAAGTCTTTCCTTGGCCACAAGGATGAACTCCCTGGCACAGCAGGAAGCAGGGAATTGGGATCACGCTGCTCCTGGAAGCCTCTCAAGCAGTGATTCTCTGGAAGAAGGGGAAAATCAGGCAGGACAGTGTGCCCAGGCATAGCCAGAGGCTCTTCCTGAGTGGCCGCAGCTCCTCTAGCAGCAGGTTTGGGTCATTCCCGAGTGTTCCTGAGTGTTCCTGAGTGTTCCTTCGTCCACATCCACATCCAACAACTGTAGCACGGAGCAGACTCGTTGGGTTCATCCCGGGAATCAGTGCTCTCCCTTTGGGAAGCGCTGTGCAGTGCCCTGGAGCCCTCACTGATGTTCGGCGGGCCGAAGGCGATGCCGATCCCCGCGCGGAGCCTCGGGATGGAAGGCAGGAATCCCGGCGTTCCAAGGGGGGGATTTGGGTAAGGCAGCCCCGAGCCCCTGCCCTAATGGGTTGTTAATCCCTACCCAGTGCATCCCGTTTGCCAGCTGATTCCCAGGGCTCCCAGCGTGCCTTCATCCTGCAGACATTCGCTGGCAGCCCGCGGTTTCCCGGGATCCCCTGGGAGCGGAGCAGGGACTGTAATAATCCCCCCCACCATCCCCCCCGGCCCCAGAGCCGCTGGCAGCCGGAGTGATCCGCACATTACGGGATTTATATGAAGTGCTGCTGAACAAGAAAGATTTGAGGGGGTTTAGCAGCTCCCTGGGACAGGGATGAGCTCAGAGCTTTGGCTCGTGCTCCGAGCGGGGCCGGGGCTTTAAAGTCACACACCAGGAGAGGCCTGAGGAGAGCGAAGGTGCCTCCTCCTGTCCCCTGGGATGTTCCCACGGCACAGCCAGCGCTCCTGAGGCACTGCCAGGGCTCGCAGCAGGGCCGGGACTGCACGAGGCCGTCCAGGGTTCCAGGAGCGTTCTCGGGTGACAAAGCTGGTGACAAATGACGCGAACTCGAGTTTGGGGACAGAGAGAAACTTCTGTGTTCTCGTGCAGTGCTGGAATAAGCAAAGGCCTCCTGAACAGGAAAGAGGGTTTATCCAAACCTCAGCCTTGTGCCTGCTCGTGTCCTGCTGCTGCAGCCCCTTCCCTGCCCCTCCAGGACAGGGCTGGATCGGCTGGATTTTCCCCTCTTGCTGGAGTCTGACCTGGAGCTCAGCTCGGGGCAGCTCAAAACCCAACCCAGCCCCACCTAAAAAGGGAGCAGGAGCACCCACAGAACCCTAAGCCAGCGATCAAGTCTCACCAGGAGGCCGGAATCGCATCCATCAGGAGTGAGGAGCTGTGGGATTAGCCCCCTTGGTGGCTCCTCACTCCCTTCAGACAGAAAAGCTTTTAATAGGTCAGCAGATAAAGAAGCAGCAGTGCAAACATTCCTTATCTGCCCTGCCATGCCTGGGCTCTGGAATACAACTGATCCCTGCCATGTGCAGCCCCACTCCAATGAGTTTATCTTCATTGGAGGCACAGTCATCCAGCGAGATTGGGATGTAATTACCTCCTGCAAACCCAACTGCAAATCTTCCCAGCCAGTCATTAGCTCCGAGACAGGCAGACAGGCAATTACAGATGAATAAATGACTGAAAAATGACTCCAGGAGCCTCTCAACCCTGCTTCCACCTCCAGCTCACAATCCGAGGCACAGCTCTAAGCTGTCCATCAGGCCCACCTGCGCCTGGCACGAGCCTTTCCTGATCCCACTCCACTCCTCCTGGCCTTCCCGAGAGTCCCCCGGGTTACCCCACACCTCCCTCCCCCTCATCATCCCCGTGATCCTGGCAAGGGCAAACCCCCCAGCTGCCTTTCCATCGTCTGGGATGGACCTGGATAACCTTGATGAGGCCCAGCCCAAGGCTCCAACACCTCCTGGGTGTTTCACTCCTGGCTGAACTCCTCGTTCCCCTTTCCCCTTCCTCTCTTCTCTCCACAGGTTTTTAAGCCTCACTTCTGAACGTGTGAAGTCTCCCAAACAGGTGAGCCATAAAAAGCTGGAGAGCTCCTTGCAGGGAGGCAGCAGCACCACGGGCTCGTGGTTGGAGCAGGCAGCAAGCCAGGACACTCGGGATCAGGGCCTGGCTCCAGCAGAAACTCCCTCAGCGGCCCTGGAAAAGTGGCAGAGTGGAGTCCCACAAGAGCTGGGTTCCCTTCACAGCGCTTCTGAAGGTCCCAGCACCCAGAGGGGCACAGAAAGTCCCCCAGAGCTTTAGGAACAGCTCTCCCTCCGCTGGGGTCACCCACCTTCCCCTTCCTCGCTCCCCTGGGAGCCTGCAGCAGCTGGGCACTCTCCAAGCCTTTCCCGAGAAGCCCAGGCGAGTCGTGCTGGATGCATTTCCCAGCTCTGCTCTTTCCGAAGCTCTTTTAAACAAGTAAATGGAATAATCCCTGCACAGACCCCCCCTAAAAGCTTTTCAATAATTCCTCTCCAGCGGTACCAGCATTCCCAGTTACCTACTGGAGCATACTGGGACTGCCAGCACTGCATCCACCCAGAGGCGGCATCCCCACGCCTGGATTCCTGCTCCCCCCTCCTCCATCCCACCAGCCAGTGGATATTTTATCGTGTGTGATTATTTACTTAACGAAACCCAGGTATTTGCAGCCCGGAGGGCTTTCCCCACTGGGAGGCTGGAATAACAGCACGGAACAGCATCGGGCTTTGGGAATACTGACAGCATCCTTTGCACGGGGAGATGGCGGTGCTGGCAGGAGGAGGAGCAGCTCAAGAGGTTGTTTGATTGTTTCCTGGTTGTGAAAAAAGTCAGCTGGTTCCAGGGTGAGCAGAGGAGGAGGGAGATGCGGGGAAGGGGGTGGTGACCTGCTGGCGATGGGAGCGACACTTCTGGCACAGCTCTGGCCAGATGGAAGCCTGGATTCCTGGCGAGCCGGGGCTGTGGGTGGCCAGGTCTCCCTCATCTCCCACGGGAGGTGTTTCCTGGATGCAGAGCCTCCTCCCAGCCCAAGCAGCTCCAAGTCTCCTTTGTCTCCTGCAGAAACCTCATCGTGCTTGGGATGCTCAGGGGAAGGTGCCTTGCCCCACGTTCTCCTTCTCTGTGACCCCACACCTCCAACAAGGCAAATTCACCTGGCTCTGGGGTCCCAGCCAGGGCTGGAGCTCAGGGGGGACCTCACAGTTTCAGGGGGGACCTCAGTGCTCTCCACAAGCACCTGGACAGGATTGCAGTGAGGTGGGGGTCGGTTGCTTCTGCTGTGTCCCAAGTCAGAAAGGAAAACGGCCTCAAGTTGCACAGGGGAGCTTCAGATTGGATATGAGGAAAAATGTTTTCACTGGAAGAGTGGTCAGGCCTCAGGATAAGTTGCCCAGGGAGCTGGTGGAGTCACTGTCTCTGGAAGTGATCAAGAGGTGTCTGGATGTGGCCCTTGGGGCAGGCTTTAGGGGTGGTGATTGTGGGGCTGGGTTGCTGGTTGCACCTGATGATCTGGAGGGTCTCTTCCAACTTTGATGATCCTGGGATTCTGCAGGATGCCAGGCAGCCAGGACGCTTCCTGTGCTCCCAAGAGTCCCTTCCCAGCCTGGCAGTGCCTGTGGCTGTCACAGGCCTCCTGCACCACAGGGAGATCACGGCCAGATTTGGGGACAGGTGTCCCAGTTGATGCCAGGCCTGAGGAGCCCCTGTGAACCTTCTCTCCAAGCAGGGAGCAGCTCTCCCAGCTCCCATCCCAGATCCCAGAGAGCTGAGCCCTCAAGCCACTGGGATCTGGCCCTGTGGGATGCTGGGGAGGCTGATGAGCAGAATTTGGGTGTTTCAAACATGGTTTGAGTTGCTTTTCTTTCTCTGGACCACACAGACCCTCCCTGAGGCATCATTCCTAGAAAAGTCAGAGCACTGCAGGATTTATGGGCTGAGGGAAGAGCTGGAATTCAGTTCTCTGTCCTTGGGTTCCTGCTCAGGAGCTCCAGCGTGGCCCTGTCCCCATCCCAGGAGGGGCAGGAGGGGGACAAGGGACTGTCCCAGACACACGGGGACATGGCTGGGGGGTGCCACCCCTCCAGCAGCTCTGTGGCCCTGGGAGGCTGTGCTGCTGTGGCTCCCCTCAGGGCTGGGTGAGGTGACACAGGGGTGGCAGAGCTCAGCCCAGGGTGTTCCTGAGCAGGAACATCCCTGGGGATTTGGCAGGGAATGACTGGACCCAGGGTGAGGTGCTGCACCGTCTCACAGCATCCTGAAAGGGCAATAAAACCCCCCTGGGGACACAAAACAAATCCTGGTGCTCTGACCAGGAAAGGGAACTGGGAGCTGGAAACACTTATCCCTGCCAGTGCCTCGGGATGAGCAGCAGGGAGCTCTGCCAGAGCCCCTGCCCTGGGCTGGGTTTGGCACCAACAAAGGGGGTCCTGCAGCTTTGTCCTGCCCAACCCAGGCACTGGTGGCCCACAGGGCTCCCGGGAATGCAGGAGCTCTGCCAGGATCCAGCCAGGCCTCTGGGCTTGGCATGGGAGGAGCGGGGGAGAGCAGTCCACGGGAGGACACGGGTTTAGATCATGGGAGAGCTCACTGTAGAACCAGAGAAAAATCTGTGAGAGAAAAGTTCATCTTCACAGGGAGACAGCCGGGCTTTGGGAAACAGGGGGCTGGGGGCTGTGGGGAAGGGTCTGTCCAGCTACAGGGAAAACTGGATGAGGGTCTGGGGCTCGGTCTGGTTTTCCTCCGCCTGAAGGGGCTGGTGCTGCTGCAGCAATAGGAGGCCATGGAGCAGGTGTAGCGCAGGCGCTGACTGTCCCTGTGCTGCTGCCCTGAGCCTCCCCTGCTGCTCCCCACCCCTGTCCTTCCCCTCTCCTTCACTCCACCACGCCTCTGAGCTTCCCTCTCCGCCTGAGCTCAGGGAAGTGCCAGTGATCCCCGGGGACGTCTCTCCATTGCCACCAGGCGCTGGTGGCATCACATCCCAGACAGGCACACACACAGCCCCTTTCAGGCCACTCAGCTGTGAGCTGGGACACGAAACTCTCTGGTGAGGGGCTCGTCCTCCAGACCTGGCCCAGGAAAGCAGCTGGGATCCTGCTGCGCTTTCACAGGAGCCTGAGCAGGAGGCGATGGAGACATCTGTTCCCTGGAGCTTGGCACAGGGACGATGGATTTTAGCTCCCTGCTGACTGACAGCTGCCGGCTGCGCTGGCCAGAGGGCTGGGGCTGCTTCCTCAGGGAGCCTCCCTCCTTCTCCCTTAGTGCTGAATCCCAGCACTTTCCCTTCCCTGCACTCCTTCCTTCCAGCACGCTCCCGGTGCAGCACCTGGAACGTGGCTGCTGTACCCTTGGGCGGGGCAGGAATATGGAAATGTCAGTGTTATTTGCAAGGCAATAATGTTTGGAGCCGCTGAGGTCACCCCGCATTAACCCGCTGATGACACTGTTTAATCTTCCCAAGAGGCTGGAATCAAAGGGAAAACACAGCGAGCTCATTCCCAGGAGTGTGTCTTGCGCTCGGGGTTTACAATCAGAGGAATGCGGGCTGTGTTTGGACTTGGCTGGGTTAGGAAAGGCCTTTGCTGAGGTTTGTTTATTCAGAGGTTAATGCAGCAACTGGGAGGGAGCTGCCAGCCAGGGCAGGGGACAGCAGCTCCCGTGCTGGCCCTGCTGCCTCACCTGGCACAGCGCTGGCTCAGGTGAGGGCTTTGTGCTGGTTGCTGGAACATCTTCCCCTGAATAAACAGCTGGAAGAGCCTGGAGTGTTCTCCTGTATCGCTCTCTATGTTCACCCTGAAAAATCCAGGTGTGGTCCTCGTCCTTTAAAGTTGCCCTTGTCCTTTGAACTCATCCTCGCCATGGTCCTCACCGGGGTGGGTGAGGCTGAGGGGGTTTCAGGGCTGTTCACTCCACACTTCCTCCTCTGGGATCCCCCCATGCTGGCTCTCATCTTTCCGAAATGACAATTTTTGTTTGGCTCTGACAGGATATGTTTGGAATTCTTTTTCCAGTTCTACACCTTTAGTGTGTTCTCTAGACCCAGGCTCAAGCACAAAAGGCTTTGACCAGCTCAGAGCTATCCAGAAAGATTTGAAGGCATTTGAAGGCACCCCTCGAGCTCCTCAAGAAACTGCTCTGGCAACTTTTAGGACTTTCTTGCTAATTGTTTCTCAGTGGGACAATTTCTCAGTGATGCTGTCACTGACAGTGGGCACAGGGGGGACAGATCCTAGAGCCAAGTCACAAAGTCACTGCAGAAACAGCTGTCACAGATTTAGATGTTTCCATCCACTGCTGAGCTGGGATTACAGCTGGGAATTCTCTCCATCAGCTTCAGGGCAATGTTAGCAAAGTCTGTGTATGGGTTAGCAAGGAGCATTTATGGGGCATAATCAGGGATTCCCAGAATGGTTTGAGTTGGAAGAGACCTTAGATCCCACCCAGTGCCCTGCCCTGCCACAGGCAGGGACACCTTCCACTCTCCCAGGTTGCTCCAAGCCCTGTGCAACCTGGCCTTGGACACTTCCAGGAATGGGGAAGCCACAGCTTGTCCTTGAAGGAAGATGAAAACCAAACACGGGACACATCCAATTCCATGCCCAGAGCTGGGAAGATCCAAGTTGTGGTCACAGTCCTGCTGCAGAGGCCAAGGCCCTTTCCCTCTCCATTCCTGGGCTACCAATTCCTGCTGTCCTTGCACTTTGCTTCTCTTCCCTCAGAAGCTGTCGAGGCATCAAACTCCTGTCCAGGAGTTTTTTACAGAGGGGCACCAAGTCCTCCCCTATCTGACCTGAACAACCACAGCCATGGCAGGAGGCAAATTGTCTTTCCTCTGTCCCTTTCCGTGTAATGTGGCAAATAAAAGCTCAGGAATTACTGTAGAGGCAAGAAAATCCTTCAGCATGACACTGTGCCTGCAAATTCAGGCTCAATTCCCCCTCTCCCAAAGGAATCTGTGCCGAGAGCAATCGGATGTGGGGCATGACCTTTGCCAGCGCTTCCGACGCCCTTTGTTGGTCACCTCCATAAGCTCCTGCCTGGTCTTTAATTCACAAAAGGAAAGGATCTGATCCCATCCTCCATAAACACCAGGAGGATTCCACTCGCTGATGCGATTCCAAGGCAGCCCGAGCAGGGAGAGGGACTCTGCAAGACAAAGCTCTTGGTTAAACAACATCGATGGCTCAAATATTTGCCAACACTTGCGAACACAAATATTTACGCCGGCAGCAGGAGCCGAGGCAGATTTTTCCTTCCAGATGTATTAAATGTTTCCTTGAGTGTGCAGAACTGGGAAAGGGCTCTTCCATCACTCGCCGGCTCATTTTCCAGGCCACTGGATGCGCTCACTTATTTGGCAAATCTTGCTGTTAACGGGTTTTTCTCAGCTGATTTTGCGGACTTTCCTGCTTTCCCTGACAATCCTGGGCAGGGAGGGAGAACAAATGTGTTTTTTTAACTCCAGCAACCCAACCATTGTCACCCATTGCCAACTCTTACTGCCCAAGAGGATGATTTGGGGTTCTCCCTTGGGACCTCGATGTCCTTGTGGGAAGGGAGGATGTTGAGCAGGGTCAAATATCCAAAGAAGTGCAGGACTCTGTAAGGATGCCGAGGCTGACGCGTGCTGGATGCAGCCCATTCCTTGGCACATTCCAGAGGCTGGAGTGATACCTGAACCTGGGAGGTGGCTGCTGCCCAGTGTGTGCCAACTAAACTGCTCCATTTCCAGAGGAATGCCGAGCCTGGATGAATTACAGTCCTTTGGAGCTGCCTTCCCAGGTGGAGAAGGACCAGCAGTGCTCCTGCTGCTCCTGTCATTGCTCAGTGGTCCTGGGAATGCCTCTAGTGCTGGGATACTGCAGGAGAGAGCTCTGATCTTGCTCAGACATCCACATTCCCCTTATATCCCAGGACATTGTGCTTACAATCAATGGGAGGTTTGTTCCCAGCCCCAAACCCTGGTGAGGAAAAAGGGGAAGCGGCAGTTCCCTCCCAGGGAATTGCGGTGAATTCAGCAGCAGCAAGAAAATCTCAAAACCAAGGGGATGAAGGGAGGCACTGGACAGCCAAACTTCAGTCCAGGAGCAGGGATTTGCATTTCAAGGATGTGTTGCAGGTCCATTGGAACAGAAACTAAACATCAGTTAAGGCCTGGTGTGGTGCAATTCCACGGATAATTTTGAAGGGGGAATATTTTGAATGAGTAAAACTCCAAATCCCTTTCCAAGCTGTTTGGCTGCTATAAAGTGAAGAGAAGCTCACACATGGTTTTGGTGTGGGTAATAGGGGGCAGATGAGGTTGGCCTTCCTCTGCCAAGGCAAAGCGAATCCAAATGGAGCCTCCAGGGATGAAGTTGTTCATCCCGCTGGTTGGTATCCTGCCTCTGGAATCAATGGGCCCCGAAATTCTCTGAAAAAGGGGTACTTTAACACACAGGCAGTGGGACAAATCCTGTGTGAAATTGGGTGGAAAAATGGGTGGCGTTGGACAGGAGCTTTGTTTTCTGCAGGTCTCTCACACTGTGCCAGGAAAGTCTCCAGTGGGCAGACTGGGAAGGAGCTGCAGGATGGCAGGGGACGCAGAAACACATTCCAGGGACACAGCCAAGCCAGAAAATGGGAAGGGGCTGCTCTGGCCCAGGGAAAGGTGAACAGAACTTTGTGGATGTTGAGGATCAGATGTGGGGAGGATGTGGCGAGGGACGGGAATGAGGAACTGGGGACAGCTGGGAGAAGCTTCCCTAATATCTTCCCACTCCTTGGCTGGCTCTGTCTGGCACTCCCAGCCCTTTGCTTAACAACATAATCCATCCTGGCACTCGGATTCACAGCCCCGGATCCGCAGGGGAAAGCACAGCCTTGACCTGCACTTCCAGCAGGGATCATCCCAGGATTCCTGTGCCTCACAGGGTGACAGGAGCAGGGTACTCCCTCCTGTCCTGCCTTTCCACACCCTGCAATTAATTAACCCTTGCTGTGCCTGACTGAGAGCTGGGAAAGAAATAAAGCAGGGAACAGATGATCCCGGGGTGAATCGCTGGGACAGCTCTCTGGTTCACTGCCTGGGAAAGGCGAGGGAGGAATGGACACACGGCGCTGGCCTTCGGACTGTGACGCTCTCTGGAACCACACCAGCAGGGTTCATGGGGTCACAGAGCCATGGAATCTCAGGAGCTGGAAGGGACCCACCAGGATCATCAGTCCAGCTCCTGGCCCCGCACAGACACCCCAGCAATCCCACCCTGTGCATCCCTGGGAGTGGTGTCCAAACACTCCTGGAGCTCTGGCAGCCTTGGGGCTGTGACCATTCCCTGGGGAGCCTGGGCAGTGCTTCTGAGGGAAGAACCTTTTCCTAAAATCCAACCTAAACCTGCCCTGACTCAGCTCCAGGCATTCCTTTGTGTCTACCCCGTGGTACTTCAGGAGCAGCTTCCCTTGGTCCCAGCCATGGTGAATGTTCTTAGGGTGTGGATGATCCTCCTCCTGCTCCGTGGATAAACCCGGGCTGTGTTTCCTGGAGAGCGGCCCCTCTCCAACCCCGGGGAGGAAATGAGGGTCTCTGGACTCTGTTCCTTCCTCATTTGGCAACAAAAAATGGAGATGTTGGGAGGAAACAATCCAGAGAAATGTTTCACATCAGTGAGACACACTCCGAAGTATTTCTGGCAACGTGGTGTGGGAATTTGGCTTGGAGAGTTGCTCGGAAGCTCGAGACTCCCATAGACACAGCAAAAACTGGCACCTCCATCTCTTGTGTCTGAAGTGTTTTGGGTCCTAAAATGAGGGAATCATAAGAGGCTGATAATGGAACAAATGGTGGTGTGAGGGATTTTCTTTGGGGAAAAATCCTTCCGAGTCCCTAACAACGGCGAAAGCTGGGAGCCGTGGATGTTGTCCATGGGTTTGTTGGCACAGCAGCAGTTTTCCTGTGCTTCCTGGAAAGCCGTGGCTGTTTCACACCCAGAAGGGCTCCAGCAATCCATGTGCTATCCCAGTCTGTTGAAGTGTCTGAGGAGACGGCTCTCGCTGTGCCTGCTGCTGCCTTTGGAGCACTGGGAGCAGCAATTCCAGCATCCTCCAGGGACTGGGATTCCAGAGGAAGACAGCAGCCAAGAGGAGCCAAGCTCAGGCCTTGCAGCACAACTTCAGGGTCCAGAAATGAACATCCCTATTGTTTGCTCCTGGATTTTGGAACTCGAGCGTATGGATCCTGCTCCTTTCCTGACCCGGAGCAGTGATAAAGAAAGGATTATTCCCGCCAAAAACATCAGGCCTTGTGGGTCTTATTTAATGTAGGAAAAGGGAATAAACCCAATATCCAGTTCCCTGTCTTTAGTTCAAGATACACCTTCAGCTCTGAAAACTCGGGAATCTCTGGCAGGATTCCTTTTTTTTTGCTAGAAAAACAAACAAGAAATGCTGTTTGCTGGCCAAAAAGCCCGAGCTGTNGGTGGGAGGGTCCTCAGCCATTCCTGGGTGGGTAAGTTAAGGAGTGGGGAGTCTTCCCTGGGAATGCAGGCACCATTTCAGTCTGAACTCACACAGAGTGCTTGGATGCTGGAAGGTGCTCGGCCACAGAGGGAAAAGCTTCCTAGGAAGGGATAGGAATCCAACAGGAATACCTGCGGATGGCCCTGCTGTGGGGGCTGGGGTGGCATCAGGCCAGAGGGTGAGGCAGTCCCTGGAGTTTGCCGTGGGAGCCGTGTCTGCCTATCCAGGACCCTCTGCCGAGTCCACTGCGCCTCCAGTAAATCCATACCCAGAGCTACGGGCGTCCCAGTAACATCCTACTGGGAGCTTTTCGTAGAATCCCACAATCCCAGGCTGGCTTGGGTTGGGCGGGACCTTAAAGCCCCTCTCATTCCAGCCCCTCCTCACGGNGTCTGAGGAGACGGCTCTCGCTGTGCCTGCTGCTGCCTTTGGAGCACTGGGAGCAGCAATTCCAGCATCCTCCAGGGACTGGGATTCCAGAGGAAGACAGCAGCCAAGAGGAGCCAAGCTCAGGCCTTGCAGCACAACTTCAGGGTCCAGAAATGAACATCCCTATTGTTTGCTCCTGGATTTTGGAACTCGAGCGTATGGATCCTGCTCCTTTCCTGACCCGGAGCAGTGATAAAGAAAGGATTATTCCCGCCAAAAACATCAGGCCTTGTGGGTCTTATTTAATGTAGGAAAAGGGAATAAACCCAATATCCAGTTCCCTGTCTTTAGTTCAAGATACACCTTCAGCTCTGAAAACTCGGGAATCTCTGGCAGGATTCCTTTTTTTTTGCTAGAAAAACAAACAAGAAATGCTGTTTGCTGGCCAAAAAGCCCGAGCTGTTCATTTCTTCCCTCTCTTTGTTTTCTCCTCTTTCTTTTTTTTGATTCTGGGGCTGGTTTGGAGCAGCTCAGTGAGGAGGACACGCTGGATAAACATGGCACCAGCAGGGTGTTTGGAATGCTCCTCACTCCGGACCTGCTCCCTATGGAGAGGAGGAGGCTGGAGGGGTGGAGGAATCCGGGTCACGGAGCAGAGGGCAGGGAGAAGACAGCTCCTCTGTTCTCTGGCGTGTCCAAAGCTTCCCAGCTGAGGAGAGCAACTGGGGTGTGCTGGGCCTTTTATTTCGTGTTCCCAACTTCCCCTTTCATCCCATGTGTCAAACAGCTTGGAAGCTTTGATTCTGGAGGCCAAGGAATTTGAACTGCAGGCCCAAATCCCNCTACTGGGAGCTTTTCGTAGAATCCCACAATCCCAGGCTGGCTTGGGTTGGGCGGGACCTTAAAGCCCCTCTCATTCCAGCCCCTCCTCACGGACAGGGACACGCCCACAAGACCAGGGTGTCTTGTCAGTGCAGAAACGGGATATCCCATCCCCATGCAGGGATGTCCTTCTCTAACGGGGAAACTGAGGCACAGGAAAGGTGGGATTTGTCAGGAACAGCCATGCTGCTTCCCAGGCATTCCACCTTTGCCCTGGGAGTTTGGCCAGTCCGGGAAGAACTTGGCCTGGCAATGGGCAGTGAATGCGCTGCCGAGGATTTCAGACATTCCTGTTTCTGGTGAGATGGAAGAGCATCGAGGATCAGCCCTCTCCAGGAGTGGATGCAGCATCCCAGATTCCTGCTGCTGGCCAGAATGGAGTGGGAATGCTGGGAGATGCAGTCTCCATGGCCATGGCTCAGCACTGCAGAGCACCAAGTCCATCCAACCTTTAGATCCTGCCTTGGTTTCCCAGTGCGCGGCTTCTGCCAGGGAATGATGGTCCCAGAGCGAGCCCATGGAATCCAAGGGAGCCTTTGTGCTGACGTCAATGAGCTGGAGCCGCTCCCGTGCCCGGGGCCCTCCTGCTGCAGGGAATGAGCAGCAAGCCCTCCATGTCTGCGGGAGGGGCTGGGCTGCATCAGCCCCCGGCAGTAACCACAGCTCAGCCGGGCTTTTACTGCCACGCTCGCCTCTGGAAGTGTTTAAAAGGAGGGAGGGAGGGGAGAGCTTTGGCTGTGCCCTCTCTGCCCAAGGATGGCACCGTGTCCCAGCCTGATCCCAGGGAGGTCTGGGCACTGCCGGGAGCAGAGCTGAGCTGCCCCTCTTCAGAAGTCCTTCCCTTTTCCCCAGGGATCCAGGGTGGTGGTGCATCCAGGGAGAAGGGGGTTAAAGCCCCCAGTCCTTTCCCCCCTGGAGTGGAAGGCACTGATGAGACCCAGAGAGGGCTGTGGGATGCACTTCATAGAATCATGGAATTTCTGAGCTGGAAGGGACCCACAGCATCATCCAGCACAGCTCCTGCACAGACCCCCCAGCAATTCCACCCTGTGCATCCCTGGGAGTGGTGTCCAAGCACTCCTGGAGCTCTGGCAGCCTTGGGGCCATGACCATTCCCTGGGGAGCCTGGGCAGTGCCCGACACCCTCTGGGGGAAGAACCTTTCCCTAAAACCCAACCTAACCCTAACGGCTGCAGCTGTTCCCTGGGTCCTGTCCCTGGTCACATAGAGCAGATCGGAGCTGCCACTCAGGAGGAGGTCCAGCCCTCAGTGAGGTGTCTCCTCTTCCGCAGAGTCACCACAAAGCCAGGGATGGTTTTTGTGCACATTTCAGTCTCCTCCAAGAGCTGGAGGATTGGCAGCATTTGGGGTCTGGCCCAGTGGGTGGTGCCAGCCTTTCCCAAAGAGCAAGCCAGTGGGAAGCAGCCTTTGAAGAGGACAAGAGGCTGCCCAGCAGCTGCTCCCTGAGGCCTCTCTGTGTGCCTGGCTGTGGCTCCAGGGCCCTGCTGAGCCCCAAAGTGGGTGAGACCCTGGGGCCGCTGCCTTCTGCAGGGACTTCCCCTTCCTCTCCCACTCTCCGTGCTCTCTGTGCCACCCTCCACACCCAGAGCTGAGCCCTGCCAAGGCACACGGAGCTCAGATCCACGGCTGTGCCCATGGCTGGCACAGGACAAGCCCTGTGCACACGGGAGCTGCTCCAGGTGTGACGACTGCGGGAGCCAGGTGCTAAAATCCTGACCCAGCAGTGCCTGCCCTTGGCACTTCCCTTTGGAACAATCACATGGATGTTGTTGGTGTTCCTTTCTCAGGGCTGTGGTGCCTCTCCCCTTGTGCTGACGGATGGATTCAGGAGGTGGCTGCCCCTTTGGATCGTGCCAGTGGCCAGGAAAAGGCAGAGGGCAGCTGTCCCAGCCCTGGCATGCCAAGTGTTATCCAATAATCCCTCATTGCACTCCTGCTTCCCTCGGCTCTCAACACTTGCTTCTCTCCCTTGAACCAAGTGCTACCTTGTGGCCAGCAGCGGATTTTTAGTTAACCCTGCCGGCACCTGAGAGGCAAATGCCACCAAAGGAGGAATGAGAATTCACTTGGCATGTGAGGCAGAGGCAGGAGCGCTTGGAAGAACCAGGAACAGGGTTTTTAAACCTCTCTCTGCTGTGAGTTACACACCCACGTGAGAGCGTGCAGGAAACAGGAGTGTGCACAGACGTGTGTGTGTGTGTGTATGTGTGTGTGTGTGCACAGAGCAGGGAGGGGCAGCTTGGTACAAAAGGCAAAGGTGTAGAATTTGAGGGTTGCCATGGCTACAGGTCAGATGCCTTTGTTCTCGCATCCTGGTGCAGCTTAGGGAGATGAGATGCGCCAGCCTCGGAGCACGAGCAGGCGAGGATGGGGTTTTAATTGTTTTTTAGATGCGAAGGCAAATATCCGTACACTTATTTTATCCGGGGTTGAAAGAAAAGGCAGCGAACGAAGGCAATCTCCAGATGCAGATGGGATTGAAGCCACAGCGAGTCTGGGAAGCTGAGTGGCATCAAGGGAAATGTCCCCATGGCATTGTCATGGTCACAGACAACCCCTCTGTGGAGCCACAAAGCCACTCGTGTGCGGTGGCTCTGTGCTGACACAGAGCCCGATGTCCTCATGCCCAGCCCTGGGTGGGAGTGGGCCCTGTGCACGGGTGGGAGGCCACGTCTGTGCTCCTGCCTTTGGTTTTCCCTTTGAAATCTCCTGTCCAGCTCTCTGTGCTCCCAGTCTATTTGAGTCAGAGCTGGACAGGAGATTTCAAACCAGGATCCATATGGGGCCCGTCAATTGCAACTGGATTCATTTTAAAGTCCTTGTTAAGTCCAACAAAAAGCCAAAGATTAGAGCTGATATGTTGGCTTTCATCCAGATGCTGATCCTTGAAAGGCTGCCTTGAGACCGCCAGGCGACTCTCTCATTCCCCCTTTTCTTCTTGCTCTTCTTCTTCCCTTCTAATTGCTTCCCAAATTTGGGTTTATTGCCATGGGTTTGAAGCCAGGTAATCAGAACCAGGAATGTTTTTCTCTCCCCCATCTCTTTCTGGTACCCATCAGACGCTGGCTCTTTGTTGGTTCAGAAAGTCCACGCTAATTCCTTGACCACCAGCGTCAAAGGCTTGGCAGGGCTGGAGCCCTTTGGGATAACACTCCAAGCCAGCCCTCGGCATTGCTGGCAGCCAGAGAACCACGGTCAGAAGAAAAGCAACGTGGTCCTTGTCTGTCAGGAATGTTCTGTCCTCTTCCCTCGATCCAGGGCTGCAGCTTCCCCTTCCTTTGTCCCTGAGGTGCATTGTCCTGGTCATGCCCCAGCGGATGGGGACATCTGTGAGGGGAAGGGCTGGCACCGAGCGCTGGGCTCCACCTGGCACACGGAGCTGAGGTCACGCCCGGACAAGGACAGCAGGAATTCCCATGACATTCCCGTTGTCCCCAGCGGCCCAGCTGCACGCCACTGCTGGAGAGCTCTCCTCCAAGCCCAGCTCTTCCCTGCTTTGCACATCCCAGCACGGAGTTGTGTCTCTGGGAACAGATAGCTCTTGACAGCCGGGATCGTGAGGGAAGCAGGAGAGGCCAGGGAAGAGAGCAGAGCTCTGTCAGGGGCTGAGTGCAGTCAGGGAAGGAGTGAGGGAGCGGCTAAGAGGAAAGGGAAGGGATATTGGTGCTACCTGGTGCCAGAAAGCAGGAGACTGAGCAGAAGCAGAGCTGGGAGGGAGCTGGGGACACGTTATGTCCCAGGGACTCACGGTGGGGACATGCAGGCAGAGGCTCCTGCTTTGCTCCTCAGCTGAGCATCATTGGGTACAGCCCGTGTGGAGCCTGTGCCATCCTTGCTGGTCAGTGTTCCCTGTGAAGAGACACACCTGGGGCTCTGCAGGAGGGGCATTGAACTGCTGGAAGCATGAGGAGGTTGGGAAAGGGGGAGAGCCTGCAGGGCTTAGAGCTGTTGGAGCAGGATCCTAAAACTGGAAGCAGAGGAGAGATTCAGGCTGTGTTGGAGATGCTGCAGCAGAGGGAGCGCCGCACCCTGGGCACCTCAGAAGGGGGAAAACAGGGACCTCCGAGCTGGATCCAGCCCTGCAAGGTGAAGCCCAGCCAGGCTGGCCCGGGGAGCTGCTCCTGGCTCTGGCATGGCAAAGGCTATCCCCAAAGCACTGCGGCAGCAGCACCCGCGGGATGTGTTGGAAGCATTTGGAAGAGCATCTGCCAGGGGCTGTGTGCAGCCAGGGGCTGTAGGCAGCCATCCTCTCTTGGAGTGTCCATATATTCCTTTAAAGGATGAGCAGGCACAGAGAAAATAGGACCTAACACATCCTATTCGGGCAGTCCCAATGAGCCAGGAGGCCGAGAGATTCCCAATCTGTGCCGTGCCATGGCCGGCACACTTGGAGCAGGCACAGAGATGTGTAAGGTGTGTGTGAGAGGCTCCTGCACCAGGAACAGCTTCAAAAGCCACTCAGGGAAATATTTACAGGAGTTCAGGGTGGGAATGGGCCTGTTCTGCCTTTGGCTTCGTGGCTGCTTTAACTCCAGGCTGTCTGTCCTGGGGGTCCCTCAGCACAGAGCCATGACCCTTTGGACAGCAAGGACACTTGTCACAGACTGGGGCCATGTGACACTGAGATCCAGCTGGCACAGCTGGAGCAGAGCGGGAGGTGGCACAGCCCGGGGACATGCCAGGGTTGGATGTGGCAGGTTATTCCTGCACCTTGTTCCACTCATCCCTGTCCCCTTGCCTCAGGCACAAACCAGACCGCAGGAAAAAGCCCGTCCGGTTTCCTGCTCCAGACAAACCACGGAGGTTAAGGCTGGAAGGTGTTCCTTATTTCTGGAAACACCCTCTGGAGCATTTTCCTTTAAAGGCTTTAGTTTATCCATGAGGAAACTGCTGTTGGAAGTGGCCATTATCCACAGCATGTCCCGTTTCAACAAAAAGCCGGAGTTCGCCTTTTCGGAGAGAGGGGGAAAACACAAAGTTGGAGTGTTTGGTCTGGAGCCTGTTGAACAGCTCGGCTCTGCTCAGGGCTGGCCCCCAGCATCCCTTTTCCTGCTCCGGGATAATGGGAGCTCAGAGGCCGGCGCAGAGACAGGGAATCAGCACGCTGGGAAATCAGCGGGATGTGTGCGAACCGCCTTGGATAAAATCCACGCCAAGCACAGCCCAGGCCATAACACCACCAAGAACGGCGAAACTCTGAAGTCTGAGGAATAACATTTCATGTCTCCCCACCCCCCCCATTGCTTTTTCCACTCCTGCTCCTGCCGGGACACACCTGGGCTCCAGCCACCACATCCAAGGACCGCAGAACCCGTGGTCTCACCACAGCCCTAAACCAGGGCTTCGGCTTTGCCAAGGCCAGGCTTTGGCTTACCCAGGTTATTTTAAGTTCAGCCTTTTCTCCTGGTTGTGGGACTGTGACTTTACCAGGAGCTCCAAAACTGGCTCAGCTCATCCCAGCTCAGGGAAGCACCCCTGAGCCTGGACCAAGGTTCTCTCATTCCCAACTCCCCCAGTCCTGAGATTAGGCAGAGACTCAAACAAATGAAGGCAGTTGCTGGAGAGGACAGGAAGCAATTACAGACCACCCTGGAAAGGCAGGACAGGCAGCAGCTTGTGTGGCTGCTGCTGTTTAAACAACAACCACCCCCAGGCCGGCAAGGGCAGGAACATCTCGGAGGAACAATGCTGGCGCGAGGTGCGAGGAGTCCAGAAAGGAGGATTAACACGGAATGCTCCGGCACAAGGGCTCTGCGCTCCTGCTGCGGGGTCAGCAGGGTCCTGCTGGCAGGAGGAGGACAAACAGGATGGGCTGATGCTTCCAAAGGGAGTCAGGAGCTCCTGGTACCCCGCCAGTGGGGGACCTACCCGGGTCAGGGGCAGGGTGGCCTGCAGGATGCCTTTTCCATCTGCAGGGCCTTTCTGCAGCAGGAGTTTTGTCTTTGCCATGGTGGGGGAAGCGGGGGGGAGGCACTTCCAAGCTGTTTTCTCCAGGATATCCCAGCTCCGCCTGACAGCTGGTTCCCATTGGGCTCCTGACCAAAGGCACTCTCCAGCAAGGGTGGGAGTGGGCGGGAGGGGGGAAGGGACCTCTTAATGATGAGGACGAAGAAGAGGAAGGATGAAAGGCCCTGAAATGCGGAGGGTGGAACTGAAGTAGGAGGACACTCGGAGGGAGGGGCTGCAGAGGCTTTGAAGCTCCTCGCTATGGGGAGCCTCTTTTAAACCCTACACCAGATTGGAACAAGGTGGGGGAGGAGGGGCTGGCTCGCTTTTCCCTCTGAAATATTCCGAGAGGCTGGGACCCCTACTCAGGATGGGCTGTTTCTGTCCATTAAACATTTTAAATGCTTGTCCATCTCCCATGGCCTCCCATCCTTCCGCTCCTTGTGGCAATGGGCTGGGGATGGGAGGTTCCCAAGGATGATGAAAGGATTAGGGCATAGGGTAGAGGTGACCTGGTGTCAGTCACAGCCTTGTGCCAGTGAGTCCTCAAGTGGAGGAGGAGGGAAAAGGGGCTGGTTATGCCCCAAAACACAGCATTGGATGGGGAGTTTTCCTCCTCTGTTGGGAATTTCAGCAGGGAGGTCAAGGGGAGGATGGCTGGTGCTGCCTGGCTTCCCCTTGCTGCCTGCCAGGAAGGAAAACAGCTGGGAAGGGAGTTTTGGGATCAGTGCCACAGTGCCCTGGGTCCCTGCTCTGGAGGGGATGGAGGAGCTGTCACATGGAGGGGATGGAGGAATCCGCTGCCTCATGGAGAGCTCCTTCCCTCCCCCTGCTCCTCCATCCAGGCCCATCTTTTTTACCACAGAATATCCTGAGTTGGAAGGGACTCACAAGGCTCATCCAATCCAGCTCCTGATGTCCAACTCTCCTCATCTGTAAGGAGGCTGGGAGGACATTTCCTCTTCCTTCCCCAGCCAAACCTCTCCCTGGAAAATAGGACTACAGCAGGTTATTAAATCACATCCAACTGAATTCAGAGCATCACAGAATATAAAGGCAGCCAAAAAATAAAGGTACAAGGAGACGAAAGGGTTGTCCAGCAGGGCCTGCCTTTGGAGAGCTCTGCAGCATGGATGAGATTATCCCACTGGAGCTGAGCTACCTCCTCCTCACCTCGTAAGGAACATGCTCCAAAGAAATGGATGACATCTAAACAAGCCTTGCTCTTCCCATGGGAATGAGCAGACCCAGATGAACCGTGTGGAGGAACCTGGCAGCTCTGGGAGTGTTCAGAGCTGTGCTGGGAGCCGGAGCTGGAGCAGGGCACCCTCATTCCTCATCCCTCCTCGGCTGTAAATATCCAGAGGAAAAAATACTCTGTGGCTGCATTGTTCCTCCCAAGGTTGTCAGGAAATCAGTGGGAAGAAGCAGAGGGGACACGGCACAAACAACGAGAGGAGAAAGTTCACAATAACCCTGGGCTGGTGTGTGGGGGCTGTTCCTGACGGGAGAGTTGGAGGTTCAGGGTGGTGCTTTGGGCAGTTCCTATGGGTGTCCCAGTGCCCCTGCTCCGAGTGTGCAGGGATTCCCACTGATCCAGAGCTTCCCAAGCTGCCCCACGCAGCAGGAACCTGGAGCTGGAGGGCACTCAGAGGTGTTTTTAGCTGGTCCCTCCCCTCATCATCCACAGCAGAGGCAGCTGAAGGTGCCGCACTGGCAGGGCATGGTCCTGGCTCCTGGCACCTCCCAAATTTGGGGTCCAGCATTCCATGGCAATTAAGTGAAAGCAGTGGGAGCAAGGGGGGAAGGGCAGTATTCCCAATTCCGATGCCTTTTCTCTCCCTGCTTTCCCTTCACCTGTTTCATGTTGGAGCTGGACTCACCCCTTTTCCATGAGCCTCTCCCAGGGAGAAGCATCCTGCTCCAGCTGCTGGCTCGGGAGCAGCCAGGAGGAGTGGGACGGGGATGGTTCTGATGGATGCCTTCCCTTTCTCCATCCCTGAACAGCGGCATGGGATGGATGGATGGATGGATGGATGGATGGATGGATGGATGGATGGACAGACAATGTGTTTTTCCAGCACTAAGCCCCAGCCATCCAGGACCCTTCTCCTGGACATTGTCCCAGCCTTTTCCCACAGGAAGAAGGGCAGAACTGGTTTTGGCTTCGTGAGTCCTCAGGAACGGAGTTTCAATAAATTAAACTCGAACAAATAAATGCATTTTGGAAAGAAATCGTCTTTAAGTTGCTCCAATGGGCCCAGAGGTGGCAGTGGCCATTGGCACCTGGATACCTGTCCAGGAATCCGGGGCAGAGGAGGGTGAGCACGGGCAGGGCAGAGCAGCAGGAGGTTCTGGAGTGGTTTGGATCCCCCCTCTCCCCTTCCCACCCCCCCATTTCGGTTTGGTTTTGCAGTGGGACCTGCAGGTGGCTGTGCCCTGCGACCAATTGGGAAATGGAACTTGACTTTAAGTTAATTAAACCTGCCCTCTGTGTGTTAATCTTCTTGTCAGGTTTTAATTAAGTGCTGATAAAGACTCAGCATGGGGGGGGATTCTTGCTCCCATCTCCTGCGACCCAGGGAGCCTGGAAGGGCTGTTGGAGTTATGTCGGGGTGACCCCAGGTCCCAGCTGGTGCTGTTACCCTCCCCAAAAAGGGTGGAAATTGACCATTTTCTTCCCTTTCTCCCCCCGTCCCCAGCAGATTCCCAGCTCTCCTCCCAGGATGGGTCATGCTCCCGGCAATGGCTGATTTACTGCTGGTGAGCCAGAAAATTCCGGATAAATGTCAGCTCAGGGTAATCCCCATTCCTTGCTGCACGGCCAGACTGGGCTGTGAACATCAGGAGTGGGATTTGGGCTTTCTGTGAATTCCTCCATCCCCGTGGATGTGTCCTCTCTTTCTGCAGGAGGTGGGGTAGGAGGAGAAACCACACAGAAGGACTCTCAAGGTGCTCAGGGCACTGAAATCCCAGAATCCCAGAATCAGTGAGGTTGGAAAAGCCCTCCAAGGTCATTCAGTCCAGCCTGTGCCCCATCCCCACCTTGTTACCAGCCTGGAGCACTGAGTGCCGCATCCAGGTGTTCCTTGGACACTTCCAGGGATGGGGACTCCAAACCTCCCTGGGCAGCCCCTTCCTAGTGCCTGACCACCCCTTCCATGGAGAAATTCTGCACTTCCCAACACCCAGCAGTCCCTGAAGTGAAGGATCTTTACTCTCCCTGTTACTTCAGGAGAACAGGTTGGATCTCAGTGTTTCCCACCACGCAGGTGCCTCTCCCATCCCTTTTTCCAATGGCATTTTGCAGCCATTATCCCGACCATTGAACATCCATCGATAGAATTTGCCAAATAATTTCTTGCTATAAATTCCTGTAGATATTTCCATGGTGGTATTGACATTTCCCTCTGGAATGACAAAGAAAGGATCTTTTCCCACTAAAAGCCGTTCCGTTCCACCTCTGCTGAGCCCGTTTTTGGCTGTTTTTTAGGCAGCAGATTTCCCATTCCACACTTGAGTCCCACATAAGCCCTTCCTTGTATTTTTAAGGTCCCCAGCCAAAATTAAGACATTTCCCATTTTAACTTCCAGCACCTTGTAATGCCTTTAAACCATTACAGATATTCCTTGGAATATCTCAGGGCCAGCCCCAGAGCACAAATGGAATTAAAAGTCGCTCGTGCAGAGCCTGAGCCAGGAATCGCTGGGTCAAAGTGTTCCTTGTCCCTCAGGTTTTAGGGATCAGCACAGGTCCAGCACCTGCATTTAGGATCAGGGAGTTATGGCGTGACACTGCTTTTAAAATGACTTGTGACTGTTCCTAGCTCGGGGTGTCCCCGCTGGGGATTCCTGCGCCTGTTCCCCAGGATTAGGCAGGGGGGGATTTCTGGGATTGTCTTTCCACTGTGCTCCAGTTCCAGCTTCCAGCGTCCGACTTTCCCAGTCCCAAGCAGGACTTGTCAATCTCCCAGAGTTTGTTTAGGAGCTAATGGATTTCGGAAGGTTCCCATCAATCTGTCCTGCTCCTCAGCACTCCTGGGAATGCTCTTGGCTCCGCTGGCCAGCACAGCTCTGAGAGGTGGTTTCTCCATCCCAGTCACCAAGATTTATTTTGTACAGGCATTTTCATGTGCTGGGGAAAGAAAAGGAGGAAAAGCCACCTGGAATCAATTGTCAGCACAATGGAAGTTGGCATGGCCAGGCTGGGGAGCAAGGGGGGACAGTGGGTTATTTCCCACAAATTGCTGTGGGGACGAGCACAGCTAGCAGGGACTTAGTGCCAAATTGGATGAATAGGGGAGACTGGAAAAAAAATTAGGGGAAAAAAAATCCCTGGAAAAGTCAAAACCTTTCGTCATAGTATCTTCTGCAGTGAATTTGGTTTTGTTTTGAAGGGACACTGAGAAATCTGCCGGGGCTTGAGCAGAGATTTAAAGAGGCAACCCAAGCTCTCCTCCGGGCTGGATGTGGAGCTCGGGCTCATGGACATGAGTCCTTCCTCCCTTTTGCCTCTCAGCTGCAGGATCCCAGGATAAAGCCGGTGGTGGGGATGTGGTGGAGCTGCCCCACCGCCGCTCCCAATCCCAATCCAGCCTTATCTCCCTGCTCCTGCCCTTGCCCACTGTGTTTATTCCCACCATAAACTTCTCCAAGAGGGGCTCTGGCTCTCCTTGCATTTGTTTGGAAGGCCTGTCCCCACTCCTGGCTTATCTCTGGGCTCAGTGATAACAACCACCACCAACCCTCTTTGCTTACAGCACCGGCTCCTTTCAATGTTTCCGTAATCTAAACCAGCCTCTGTCTCCTCTTCCTTCCTCTGGAGAAGCTCCCGGGCTGGGAATGCTGATGGCCAGCATTGTGCCTGCACTTGGATTCATCTTATGCAGCTCCCATGGAACCGAGGGAAATATCTGATGCCGAGTTTCTGGGAGATTCCCATCCCAATACAGTGGATGTGGCAGAAAGAATTCCTCCATCCTTGGTTTGAGGTAACTCTTAACACCAGGAGTGGGGCCTGCCCTGGGAAGGAGGCACCAGCATCTTCCCAGCGTGGCACAGGGGCTGCATGTTCCCATCCCAGCAGTCTCCAGCCTTGGAAATCCAGGCGAGGCACAAGCTGGGAGCAGAGTCTGCCTTCCACCCACTGGGAACCCTCCACCTTCCCCCTGGAACATCTCTGGAGCATCCCTGAAGCAGAGGGGCAGCACCAATCTCTGCTCCCTGGGACCAGGGACAGGACCCAGGGAACGGCTGGAGCTGTGCCAGGACAGGCTCAGGCTGGAGATCAGGGAAAGGCTCTTCCCCCAGAGGGTGTCAGGCACTGCCCAGGCTCCCCAGGGAATGGGCACAGCCCTGAGGCTGCCAGAGCTCCAGGAGTGCTTGGACACCACTCCCAGGGATGCACAGGGTGGGATTGCTGGGGTGTCTGTGCAGAGCCAGGAGCTGGACTCTGATCCTTGTGGGTCCCTTCCAGCTCCGGAGATTCTGGCATTCCATGATTGTATGATCCCCTGCTCATCTGCCTCCATCCCTGTCCAGCACCTGCACCAACGGGGTCTTTGTGCTGCTCCCCATGGCCTTGGGTGGGTCTCCCTGCCTGTGACTGGGCCAGGCAGACATCCCGGGGGATGGGGACACGCATGTGACAGGTGGACATGGACAAATGTGTGACAGGTAGATGGGGACACACGTATGACAGGTGGATGGGGACACACATGTGACAGATGAGGACATGTGTGACAAGTGGATGTGGACACAGGTGTGGCAGGTAGATGGGGACACAGGTGTGGCACTTAGATATGAACATACGCGTGACAGGTGGATGGGGACACGTGATGGGTGGGTGGGGACACAGGTGTGGCAGGTGGATGGGGACATGTGTGACGGATGGGGACACGGGATGGGTGGATGGGGACACACATGTGGCAGGTGGCTGTGGACATATGTATGACAGGTGGATGGGGACATGTGTGTGGTCGTGCTTGTGCCTGGCACTGGGGCCACCCCTGGTGCTGACCTTCCTGCCTGGGTTGCACTCCCTGCCCTCCTGCTGCATTCCAGGGGGGTATTTCCCCCTTTTCCCTTCCCCCCCAGAAGGGGGAGTCCCTCCTTAGCATGGGCGCGGAGCACACGGTGCCACTTGGCTGCCACCTCGTCCCCAGCAGGGATGCGCGCGCTGGCAGGCACTGAAGGTCAGCAGAAGGACATCTCAATTATTCTGTGTCATCTGCGAGGAGCTCGGCGCTTGTCAGAGTCCCAGCGGAGAGCAGTGAAACAGTAACTTGGCTGCAGGAAAAAAGGGAGTGGGAAAAAACATCGGAGAGGAAAGAGGGGGGAAAAAAGCCGGCTGCACAGAAGCTCAGGTCAGCAGGATTGACAGCTGCTGGGAGATATCTCCATTCCCTGTGCCGAAAATAACACCTCCACGGGCTCCAGAGCTGCGTTCCCAATTAGAGATTGGGCACTGAACAGGGGGGGAAAAAATTCTCCATGAGAATTTCAGAGGAGGGGGAGGAAATGGAAAACAGGCTTGGGAAGGAAGCCTGGCTGGCTGCTTCCAGGAACCTGATTTCCTCAGGATTGTCCTGGGGGTTTCTGCTTCTCATGGCTCTTATCATCACCGCCCCCTTGGAAGCCCTGGGAAATGGGAGGCAGCAGCTGGTGAAATAACTCTGGGCAAGAGGAGCAGGGGGAGCCAGGCCCTCACTTTGGGATATTTTTACCGATATATTCCTATATATAGGATATACATTCTTCTATATCCCAATATTTACCAGCAGACCTGGTCATGCCTTACCCTCTGGACCAGGGGCAGGTCCCCCGTCTCCCTCTCTTGTTCCCAGCCTGGGGATTCAAACCTGTCTCTTCCTTGTCATTCATCAGTGCAAGAGGGATGGGAAAGTGTTTCCAGAGGGAAAAGCCCCTGGAAGCTCCATGTCCTGGATCACCAGCAGCTGAGTGGGCTGACCTGGCCGGGAGCATCTGGATGTCTGGGAACCTCCCTGCAGGTGCTGCTGCTATGAATTAATTAATGAATTAATAAATGGCACTGGCCATGGTCAGCCAGGGGCCACGGGCGCTGCCAGGAGCCTGGGGCAGGGGGAGAGGCTGTGCCAGAGCCAGCCAGGGAGGCACCAGCTGCAGAATTCCTGGATGCTGCTGCGAGCAGCCGTGGCTGGAGTTTCACACGTGTTCTCAAAGTGAGGTCAGGCTTTCAAAACCCACTGAAACTCCCAAATCATGGAAAACCACAATGTCCCTGGGAGTTCTGGTGTGCGGGAGATGGATCTGTTCACATTCCAGGGAAAGCTCCTGCTGGAGCTTCCCCTGGAGCCCGTGGCTCTTCCAGCCTGGGGCCAGTGCTGCCTAGGCCCTGCTGCCATGGAGCAGCCCTCGCTGCCAGTTCTTCCCTCTCCAGGCTCAGGACACACTTCCCATGATCCCCCTGAGATGAGTGGTGCTTTGGGGGTGTCCTTGGGCTGGGGTTTGGATGGGATGGGAAGGTCCTGGCAGCCAAATCCATCGGGGCTTTTCTCTCCTGCTCCGCACCTGACCCCACATGAATTTCCATCTGAGATTGCAGCAGGAGCCGGGAGCCATCCTCTCCTTTGGATGGTGTCTGTAGGAGAGAGGAATAAAGCCAAGGGCTCACCTGCTTTGGAAGGAGGCTCTGCTCCCTCTCCCCATCCCAGACCTGGAGTCGGGCTCACACATCGTAAAGTGTCCCCGCCGTGGCACTGCTGCCCTGGAACACGGAGCTGTTTTATGTGCCGAGAACCAGGAATGTCTGCACGGAGCCGCAGCCACGGCGGGAGCAGCTGTGGGGATTTCACCTTTGGATCCTGGCAGTTTGTAGGAGCGAGGCAGGAGGCCGAGGAATTGCAAACACATTCAGCTCCAAGGTGCTGGCAGCTTCTGCCTGGCTCTGAGCTGGTTAAGTGCTCTTTTATTGGGCTTCCCTTCCCTACTGGCGCAGAGCAGGAGGCCCTGGAGGGTCAGGCGGCCTTCCCCATCCTGTCCCTTACCCCACTGGGATTTTCAGAGCACTTTGGGGTGGTGGGAAGGGAGTCAGCACTGGTGGCTGGTGTGCCCTCGGTTCTGAACACAGACTGTCCATGGCAAAGGAATGGCAGCAAAGCCGAGGCTGCAGCCTGGGGTCTGATGTTTTCAGGCCTGGGAAGAGCCGCCTGTTCTCAGGGCTCCCAGGGTGCTGCCCCGGGGGAGATGGAGCAGAGCCCGCCTGGAGAACACGGAGCAGGAGAGCAGGGAATGGCAGGATGGCGAGACACCAGCACCTGGAAAGAATTAACACTTCCCCTCAGCAAGAGCTTGGAAGGGGAAAGAACAAAGCAGGCGAGGGAAAACCAGGGCAGGACAAAATGGTGCTGGTGGGAAAAGGCATTCCAGCTTCTCGGCAAGGGGGAAGGAATGGCTGAGCAGGGCTGCTGGGCTGGGGGGAGCTGCTCCCTGCCAGAGGCTCAGCCTGGCCCTCGCTGGCTCTTCACTTTTGCCTCGGCTTCTTTCCTCCTCTCTGTCCTTCCTTCCATTCCCAGCTTTATCCCATCCCTCTTTCCTTCTCCATTCTCTCTGAATTTTTCCATACACCCTTCTCACACCCTCTTCCCTCTTTTCTGTAGAACAGTGTTTATTCCTGTGCCCAAAGCCCATTCCCACTTTCCCAGCAGCCCGGTTTTCCTCTCTCCAGGGTGGTACCTCAGTGCTGATCCTCACCCGGGAGGTGCAGGAAGGGGGATAAGCAGAGTCTGATGCATTTAGGGAAATTAACAAACATTCTGCAAATTCCCACTAATTTGAATTTGACCCCTTTTCGGAAGGATATCCTGCCTGAGTCCTCCCCTGGGATGAGGACTCGTCCCCTTTGGGACATGAGGCTTCCCGAAGGTTTTGTTTGGAGTAACTATTGCTGATCCTCCTGCCCGGCTGCTCTTCACACTCCACCCGCTCTGATCGCACCAATTACTCCAACAAAAGACAAAAATTTGCATTTCGAAGGGAGTTTCCCTCCTCCTCCCCGTGCGCTGTGCCCTCAGCAGGGATGTCCTTCACCCCATCGGGGTCAATGAGCCATGAGTGGGACTCCTGTGACAGTCCCGACACACTTCCCAGAGGGATTTCTTTCCTAATGACATTTAAACCGCTCATTGCTCCTGGACTGTGCCGGGGGTTTGGCTGAGTGTGACTCCGGCTCCGTTATTGCGCAGGATCCCTGGAGCAGGGGCTGGGAATCTGGACACGGGGAGGGGCTGCAGGTGAGGTGAGCCCCCCGAGACACTCAGCTGCAAACCCCAAATCTTTGGGCAGCCCAGGAGAGTCTATTTTACCCTTATTTTAGGCCATTTTCAGCTCATCTGTTGGGATTTTTGGCCTTCCCGAAAGCAAGAATGAGATGAGGTCTCCAACGAGCTTCTGCTCCACATTTCCACCCAATTTTCTTGGCCTGAGGGGTTGGGTGAGTTTGGAGAAGCATTCCAGCCTCTGAGTGTTCTCCCCAAAGCTGCGCTGGTGACAGAAAGGATCTACAGAACTCCTCCACTCCGTCTCCCCGAAATTCCCGACTTCCTGAGTTTCTCCCAGCCCCGCTCCAGCCCCGCTCGGCCCTGAGGTAATGGGGCAGCAGTAAAACGTTAGGAGGTACAAATGAACTGCCGGGGATTAAAGCCCCAGCACAGCCTCCTGCGAGGCTGTAAAAGCATCCTGTTTGCAAACAGCTCTGGGGCTGCATCCCGCATTCCTGGGCACTTGCCTTCTCCTGGTTTTTTCATTCGCAGGGAGGAATTGCAGCTGGAGCAGCTCACCAGGTCCCGTTCTTCCATCCCCCCTGGGGCACGAGGAGTGCTGGCTCATTCAGCCCCTTCCCAAGCATTTTGCCTTTCCCTACACTTTTCCAAGGCGTTTTTCTAAAACTACTTTCATTCCAGCTTGTCCATGTCTTTTCCTGGATGACTGGGAGATGTGTGCCAGGTGAGCTGTGCCCTTTGGGGATGAGGCAGATCCAACCCCACAGGCAAACTGGTCATGCCCAGGGCTCCTCTGAGCTCATTTGATGCCCCATGGGGTTCTCCCACTGCGTCCAGCCTTTCCAAAGGAAAATTCCCTTTTCTTTGGACTGCAGAGCTAAGCAACCCCAATGATCCTGTGAATTTGCAGCAGTGCCGTGTGGTGAAGTTCGGAGTTCGGAGGCTGAGTTCATGTAGGATAATCTGTGCAGAGAGCAGCTGAGCAGCTCTTGGCAGGAGAAGTGGGAAGTGGTTGGAATTGGGAAGTGGTTGGAACTGGGATGCACTGGGGCATTAGGGATCATTTACAGAGGTGTTTTTTCCAGGCTGTACCGCTTGGCACCGAGGCTTTTTTGGGAGAGCTCAGGCAGCTCATCCCAGCTATTGCACAGATCTTTGAAGATTAGTCTGGATAACTCTGAAAGATCTCCCTTCCCCTGGGATTTCTGGGATTTCTGGCTCTGCCTGGAACAGAACAAAGGCTGCTCTCCCCACACCTCCCTGTCTGAGGTGGGAAAAGGGATTGGCTCTTGGACGTGTCCTCCCAAAGGAGAGCAAAGCAAAGGCTCCCAGCCTGGATCAGCTGAGCTGAGCTGAGCTGCAGAGCCAGGCCTGAGCCAGAGCAAGTGTTTTCCAAGCAGCTTGGAAAAACCAGAGGCTTCGTTCCTACCTACTGTCAGCAAACCTTCCTGCTTGGATGGGATCCCTCCAGCTGCCCCTGTGCTGCCTCTGCACACTGGGTGGGCTGAATCCTTTTCCCAGAGAAAGCAGGAGTGGGATGGGCAGAAAACCAGGGACAGTGGGAGATTATTCCACACACCCACTCGTAGCTGAGCACCCGCCCCTCCCCGAGCCCCATGCCGTATCTGCTCCTTGGCTTCCCTCCCCACCTGTTTAATCCATGTGGGATGATGGGAGGCGGCTCCACTGACATGGAATGTGGGAAGAAGGGCTGTTCTCTCCCTGGAGAGCTGCACATGATGAGGTGCCCGTGCTCCCGCAGCCAGCACAGTGATAAGGGAGTGTTGATATCTCCAGGACTCCCTCATTCCAAGGAAAATGGGGCTTTTCATTCCAGCCTGTTAAAGCGTTTTCCAGAGCTCTCACAAACATAAGCCGGGAGTGCTGCCTGTATCCAGCTACTTCCCAGGAACCTCCAGAACCATCCCATCATCCTGGTGCCCACCTGAACCGAGGAGAGGTTTGTGAGGCAGGAATTCCCTGCGTTACAGCAGACATTGATCCCCTCTGAGGTGGCTGTTCTGCTCCAGCCACTCTCAGCCCCAATTTCTCTATCTCCTGTAGCTCCAGTTCCCTGTTCCTGGGCACTTGGAGCACCACGGGATCGTGGGAGGGGTGGGAACTGCCCTGCAGTGCCTTTCACAGAGCAGGTACCCAAAAGGTCACCTGGGGGTGACATTTTCCCAGGCTCCCAGGGTGCCATGGGCCTCTTCTCCCTCACTTCACCTGCGTCTGGGGGAGCTGGTGACACAATCCCTTCCCACCCACCACTAGCACGGAGATAAGAGCCTGTGACCTGGAATGTCACCTCCCAGGAGGAGGGGACACCGGGATCCCTCACAGAGCTGTGTTGGCACTGCAGAGGGGAGGCCAAGCTGCCCTGTGAGCACGGGCTGAGGTCAGGGGCTGCCAGGGTGGCTCGGGCATCACTGCACCTGGGGGAGATCGGCATTCCAGGAGCTCAGAGAAGCCAGGGATGCTCCTGCAGGAGGAGGGCACCAGGAAGGGGGACTGAGGCTGGATGAGCCACATCCAGAAGCTCTGGAGGTGCTGAAGCCCATCCCGTGCCTCGCTGATGATGTTACTTGGGTGCACAAGAGATTCCTGTGCAAAGTGAATTCCCAGGACACTGCTGCGGCTTCTCTCCAGAGGCATCGGGATTTATTCCAACCAGGACATACCTTTGGTTTTCCTGGACTTTGTGGCTTGCATCAGGCAGAGACCACCAGTCTCCCACTTGGCTGTTCTGCATTCCATTCCCTCCCCATTCCTTGCTGGTAGAGCAAGACCCTCCAGCCTCTGCTTCTCCCAACAGCTCCCATCCCGAGTGGAATTCTGGGGCTCTGTGTGCTCGTGGGCACATCCAGGGAGTGCTCCCATCCATCTGCTCAACTCCTCGGGAAAAGCCAACGCAGCCAAACAATGAGTGAGTACAAAAGCACATGTGGAGCCTTGGCAGGGAGCATTCCCTGACTCCCAGCATCCAGGCGGCCGCTCCGCGCTCCCATCCCTGCCTCTCCGGCTGTAATTAGTGCGGGCTGAGCTCTGGGAACGCGCTGGAACAGCAGTGATGAACAAAACAGCAGCTCCAGATGAGCCAGAGCATCTGAGGGGCTTCGGTTGGAAAAGCAGGATGGTCTGTGCTCTCCGGCTGGGTCCGGGTGCCTGCTCTGGATAACGAGCACCTCGCTCCCGGGAGCTGCCGGCACCAATTCCCAGTGCAGGAGCGCATTCCTGAAAGCGTCCCTGCTCCGAGTGGCATTTAGCTCATGCTCTGATGCTGGATCAGGGGTCTGGAAAGGCTCTGTCCTTGGGCTCTGTCCAAGGCTGTTCTCACATCCCTCCAGTGACGCTGCTCCTGCCTGGAGGAGCCGACCTGCTGCAGAGGTGACCCAGGGCTCCCGTTAAATTTTCCTCTGCTCAGTGTCCTCCAGGTGCCTCCAGCCAGAGCATTCCAGCCCTGCTCTGGTGGCTGGAGACCCATATTCCTTTCCGCCTTCCCCGCCTCCCAGATCTGTGCAGACCATGGGTCTGTTGTCTGTCCAGTTGTAGCCAGGACTTTGTTATGCTGGAATTGTTTTGTTCCTTTTGATCTTTCTGGAGAATTCAGCCAAGCGGCCTCCACCTGTCACAGTGAACGGAGGGGCCCCATCACAGTGTCCAGAGGATGGACGGAGGGTTCCTGTCACAGTGTCCAGGTGATGGACAGAGGGGCCCTGTCATGACTCCCAGGTGATGGACAGAGGCCTCATCCCGGCATCAGGCCATGGATGGAGGGGCCGAGGGGGCTGGGAAGGGCTCTGCAGGCAGCGTCCCACAGTGTCCCTCGCCCTGTCCCCCAGTGAGATCAGGGCACTGATAACAGCTTTGTTTAGAAGGAAGAGCAGGAAGGGACATGGAAGTCTAACACAACAGGAGCTGCCTCACCCAACGTCCCGAGGCCCTCGGCTGCCAAGAGTGGATGGAAATAAACTCTGCAGACAATGCAGGGCCCTATCTGGGAGCGGCAGGAGCCCGGCCAGGCCCCGGTGTCCCCGTAGGATCTGATAGGGCTCGGGGCTGGCGGCACGGGCGCTCCGGCCATTGTTCGCTGCTCCGGCCGCTGCTGCTGGCCCGGGATCCACACGGAGAGAATCGCAGGAAATCAGAGCAGATCGTATCCGACCTTCAACTGCAGCACAGCTCAGGGCTGCGCTTTTCTCCCCGCTGTCCTTGGTGGCTCTTTTTGGACACAGTTCTCTCCCAAAATAGCCGTGAATGCAACCACTGCCGGACCGTTCATGGTCAGTGTGGCCACATCCTCCCCCCTGCAGAGGCTGAAACCACTCAGTTCATAAAACACCAGCCTGGAGCCTCCAGCAGAGCTGCTGCTCCTATGCCCAGACCCAGCAGGGATCCCTCAGGCTCAGTGGGGTCTGTAGGGTCTGTGTCCAGGGCAGTGGCATTGGGTACCCTCCCCTCCCTGCAGCTGCAGAAGCTGGGTTTTACTTCCAGCTTTTCCACAGAGCAGCTGCTTGGCTCCGGGTAAGGCAGGCTTTGGTTCTGAAGCAGGATAAGTCAGGAAAAGTCCACGGAAGTCCACGGTGGCCTGGCTGAACTCTGCCGTGGTGTGGGTGAGCAGGTTCATCCACCGCCTCCC
Source organism: Dicrurus megarhynchus (assembly GCA_013399195.1). Lineage (NCBI taxonomy): Eukaryota > Metazoa > Chordata > Aves > Passeriformes > Dicruridae > Dicrurus > Dicrurus megarhynchus. The sequence continues at coordinate 5,466 of VXAD01005152.1, read as the reverse complement.
ACTCCGTATCCCAACAGCTTCTCTTCTCTCAAATATTGCCCCTAATTAATTTATCTGTACCGATGCTCCTGGTAATACCATTATTTGTAGTACCTCAGTGCATCCCCCGGGAAGGGCAGAAGTCTTAATTAACATCCATGAAGCTGCCTGAGATCGTGCCTGGAAAATGTGAGCTGGAGCAACTCCCTGTCCTACCAAGGTTGTTTTATTCCCTTTTCTTTTCCTTCTTTGCGGGCCCCTTCTTTTCCAGACAGCCCAGCCTGCGCCTGCCATTCCCACAGCCCAGTCCGTGCCATCCCGACATTCCAGCCTGTCCCTGCCATCCCGGAGCCGCCGTGGAGCTGCTGGAATGGCTGCTCGGGACACGGGGCAGAGCAGCAGGCGGGGAGGGGCGAGGGCTGTGTCCGAGGCCAGGGAGGGTCACCTGGGGAAGTGCCACGCTCCGGTGGCTCTGGCACCGTGTGGCACAGGCGGACCTGGAGCACCACGAATGTGTCCCAGCTCCGCATCACAGCCCCGCCTGGGGATCTCCTGCCGGGTGTGCAGCGAGCTGGATCCTTCCTTTCTCCGTGCAGGAGCCTGTCTGGTGAGCCTCGGGCCGAGCATCCCTGCAGGTTCTCCCCTTTTCCCTGGAGGACCCAGCCCTGGCTGTGACCCCTCCCTGGCACTCTCCTGCCAGGACAGCCAAGGGACAGCCATCCAGTGACTCTGGAGCAGTGGCAGGATGATCCAGGGTCTCCCCAGCTCTGGAGGCCCCTGGTCCGTTGCTGGTTGCTGCCGAATCCTTCCAGCCAAATCTCCAAGGTCTTGGCTGAGCCGAGCTCCAACGCCAGCCAGATTTCTGATGCTTAGCAAAAATATTCATTAACGACTTAATCTGTGCGCACACAGGGGAAGCTTTTAGGGAATTTGTTCGAGGGCTGTGAAAGAGGGATCTGGCCACTGCTTCCAGCTCTGCCTTGATCTGTGATCTCATGGATGAAGAATTCAGGAAAATGCTGCTCGGGGACATGGTCCAAAGCATCCCCCATGCTCACACCGTGTGCACTTCCCCACCCTCGGCACTCACCGCTTGGCTGAGCATGTCCCTGTGCCAAACACTGCAGAATTGTCACCTCAGCCCTGCAGGCTGCAGAACTGTCACCTCAGCCCCTCCAGACACAGGGAGGGGATGATTCCGGCTGCTTTGGGAGGGAAGGTCTGAGGGCTGTGATCTCGCCCACAGCCTGGCCCAGGATGCCTGGTTTGGGATGGAAAAGCTGCACACCAGGCTGTGCAGCCTCTGTAAAGTCTTAGGGGCGTCCCACCTTCTGTGACCTCTGGCGTGGCCCATCCTGCTCCTCAGTGTCCTGCCAGGGCCACCAGGCCAACGAACCCCGAGTCTCAGCAGGGACAAGGAGAAGGCTGCTGGAGCACCATGAGAGCATCGCCTGTGTGCAAGGCAAGGGGATGGCAGGAGCGGGCTGGGAATGGGGACAGCCAGCACTGGGATCTGAAGGGATTTCTGGGCTGGGGTTGGTGCCTGTGCCACCTCTGGAGTGAGGGTTCTGCTGAATGGTGCCTCCTCATCCCTGCCTACACCCTCAGGCACTCTGTGCAGGATGGGGGGCTGCAGTCACCGTGGGAGTGGCAGTGTGACACCGGGAGGGGGGGTGTGACACTGTCAGTGGGAGGGTGACACCGTCAGTGGGAGGGTGACACCGGCGAGGGGCCCTGGTGGGTCCTCCCTCCCAGCTGCCTGGGTGCTTTGGGGACTTGTGTGAACACAGAGAAGGGGTCGGAGCATCCTGCCCTGTGCTCAGAGGGGACATTCCCGTGGGACACGCCATCCCTGGGGCTGCCACCCAGCTTTGCCAACGCTGCATCCCACTCTCCCTGCTGCCTCCCCTCTGGCTGCTGAGTCTAACCCTAACCTGGTACAGCTGCTAACAGCCCCAGCGCTGCTGCTCCTGCTTCCAGAGAAATTAGTGGGGTGCCAGATCCTTTCCATGCACACCAGGAGCCCTCCGGCTGCTCCTGCATGCGCTCCTTCCCTCTCCATTCCCACCAGTACCACCACTGCCTGGGCCAGGCACAGGAATAAGGGGGTAAACAGGGGCAGGATCCCACCCTGGGGTGCCCCTTTCCCTCTGGAAGTGGGAGCTGGGGCTGGGTGGACACGCGCGGATGGACAGACACACACACAGCTTTTATAGGAGTTTCCAACTCAGTCCATGAATCCCTTTGGAAATGATGTTCCTAAATCACACGGGAATATCTGACCATGTCCCAGGAAAGGTTGGTGTGTCCCAGGGAAGGTCAGTGTGTCCCAGGGAAGGTCAGTATGTCCCAGCTGAAGCCCCTGCCGTGCCAGTGGCCCTGGATTCGGGTGGCTCCCAGGAACCACACTCTGGCAGGGCTGGAGCTGCAGTAGGGTCGGGGTTTCAGGGAGGTTTTATAGCAAAAATGTTGATAAGTAATAAAAAGGTGCTGCTGAGCCTTGTTGGGAGGGAAGAGTGGGGGGAGCAGAGGGGCTGAGGGAAAGAAAGGAGCCCAAGGAAGAAGGGAAAGGAAGAAATGACCTTGGTGAGATTTTCTGGCCGCTCTCCAGGTCACGGGCTGATGCCAGAAAATCTCCGAGTCCCTTTTGGCTGGGAGCGCTCCCCGTTAGGTGAATCACACACGCAGTGCTGGAACATTCCACGCTCCCAGTCACAGAGCTCGCAGTAATTAGGAAAACTGGAAGACCAAGGCAGGGGGAGAAGTATGAGTCACACATGGAAGCGGTGTTATTGGACTGAGGAGAAGCGGCTTTGCAGAGTTCCTGAGGTAAAGGCGCTCCAGCCCCGGCTGCTGCCCGGAAAAGCCATCGGAGCTGCCCTCACCCTGCACCGGGAGAGCAGCAGCTCTGGGAGAGGGCAGGGGACACCAGTATGTGTCACACAGGGAAGAGAAATTGCACTTGGATGAGATGTGAGGGGATTGGGGGTGCTCACCTGGAGAAGAGAAGGTTCCAGGGAGAGCTCGGAGCCCCTTCCAGTGCCTGAAGGGATCTAGGAGAGCTGGAGAGGGACTTGGGACATGGGATGGAGGGACAGGACACAGGGAATGGCCTCCCACTGGCAGAGGGCAGGGTTAGATGGGATATTGAGAAGGAATTCCTCCCTGTGAGGGTGGGGAGGCCCTGGCACAGGGTGCCCAGAGAAGCTGTGGCTGCCCCATCCCTGGAAGTGTCCAAGGCCAAGTTGGACAGGGCTTGGAGCCACCTGGGCTAGTGGAAGGTGTCCCTGCCCATGGCAAAGGGTTGGAACGAGATGGTTTTCCAGCCCAACCCCTTGTGGGATTCCCGGTTCCAGGCAGCTCCTTAGGCTGCCAGGGGAGTCCATCTCCTGCCACCCAGGCAGTGCCAGGCTGGGAACCTCCTCCCACCCTCCAGCAGCAAAGGGTGACCTTGTTATCCCTCACTCATGTGGGCAATGAGCCCGGATGCTGCTGGTTCCCGAGGACAGTCCCAGCCCCACACAGCCCCTGGTGTGCAGGGGAGTTCCATAAATCACAGTCTTCCAAAGAAATAATGGATGGAGTTTTCATCCCTTTCTTTGCATGATCCTTCTGCTGCTCTTCATTACCAACACAAAGGGTGTGTTAACCTGGGAGCAAACCCGTGTTTATTTAAGGAACTCTCCTCCTCACTCATCCCATTTGGCTCGAGGAAAACCCTGTTCCAGCCAGGCCCTGGCTGTCCCGCCAGGGTCACGCTCCTGGAGAATCCCTGGCTGGACACGACAGCATGGCTGATGGGTGAGTATCACACCTTATCACACCTTATCACACCTTATCACATCATGTGACATCATATCCATGGCACCACATCACCAGCCCCCAACCCAACAGATGCCATCACACCTCTCAGGAGGGCAGAGCTGGGTTCCCTGTGCGGCCTCCCCAGTTCCCTGCTCCCAGCAGGGTGATTCCCACCAGCTGAAGGATGTGGCTCCACATTTAGTCCCTGTCCGGCAGCAGGAGGTTGTGGGGGCTGCCAGTGTCTGGGGGAGATTCCCTTTGGGAAGGCCGAAGGGCGGCTGCACATTGGGTGGTGAAGGGATGTGATGGACAACTCTGAACACAAAATCTTCCTGCAGTTCTCCAGGACAGATTGTTACATCTCCCTGCCAAGAAATCAAACATTCCTGCTGGAGTCAGGCCTTTCACAGGAGCCCCCTCGGGGCCATCAAGTGAGGCTAAGACAACAGGCCAGAGCTTTGTGAGCAAATCATGAGTCCCCGGTGTCCCTCCAGCTGGCAGGACCGTCATTGACCTCAGTGGCCTTGTCCTCCCTGAAGCAGCTCTGTCAATTTGGCCACAATCCACTTAATAACGGAGCTGGAATATAAAGATGTATCCAGGCCCGACCACAAAACAGCTGGAGACTGTAGGGTTGACTTAATCCTGGTAGAATAAACCAGGGAACTGGTGGGAGTCAGCTCGGATGTTGCTGGTGGGGTTCGGAGCAGGGCTGAGCAATAAAAGGGATCAAATGTGTGAGGCACAAACTGTCTGGAGCCCCAGTTGTCGTTGTTGTTGTTTTAACTAATTGAATTTTAGTGCTGCTGAAAGGATTGACAGCTCTGGGGAGCAGTGGCCAGGTACAGCCCCGGCACCAATCCCTCCTAATCCCAGTCTGCATCCAGACACCCGCAGCTCCTCCCACGAGGCCAAATTCGGCCCCTGACAGACGCAGCTGGGACTGGAGCTGAGGGGGCTGCATCCCTCCCAGAGATCCTGGCAGACCCGTTCCTGGCTTCATGGGGCTGCCGTAAGTGTCCCTGGGAGCAATTCCTTTGGACCTGGTCAGGGTGGGATGAGTGACCTGTGCCATCCCTGCCACGGGGACAGTCCTCGTGCCTGGGGAGGGGCAGGGACACTGAAGGTGTCAAGGGGAGCTGCTGCTCATGGTGAGAAATCTGCTTTTATTCCTGGAATGGTTTGTGCTGGAAGGGACCTTAAAGCTCATCCCATTCCATCCCTGCCACGGGCAGGGACACCTTCCACTGTCCCGGGTTGCTCCAAGCCCCGTCCAACCTGGCTCTGGACACTCCCACTTGTGGCCAGCTCTCAGGATGCCTTTGCCAGAGGAGGGAGATGGGGCTGCCGGGGGGGTTGGAGCTGCTGTGGGGAGAGGAGAGAGGAGGGGAAGGGAGCAGCATCCCTAAAAGTGGCATCCCAGATCCTTNATCCCTAAAAGTGGCATCCCAGACCCTTCCCGGGGGTGACCAGGCAGGGACGTGGCTGCCCTCATATGCTGGTGACTTCTGTCCCCGCCACAGGGTGGGGACGATTCTCACCAGGTTTGGGAAGTGCCAAAGGCTTGGACACACTGAGCGACATCTCCCCACCGAAAATCCTGGTAAAAATCTGGTGGGAGCTGCCCTGCCCACGCTTCTGCCACGCCTCTGCCTCAGCCCTTTTATTGCTCTGCCTCAGGGT
>VXAD01005151.1:186166-246636 GCA_013399195.1 Dicrurus megarhynchus | reverse complement strand
CCCCCTTGTGACTACAAAAACATGGACTATACAAAAGACCTCAGACATCAGAAAGCAGTTAAAGTTCTTATTATCTTCATAAGATCTCATGGACTTGAAACACCCAATTCATCATATTTCAACATTTTCAGATGAGCAAAACTGGAAGTGTATTATTTTGTCAGCAGTTCTGTGTTTAGACAACCTCATTTACCATCTACCAATCACTTGGTAATTTCTTCTGCATTCTTCATTAGTGACAGTAAATGCCCATCATGCTGCCCCTTTGGGAAGACTGATTATGCATAACCAGTTGTCCAGCTTTGTATATCTTTTAATTCAAGCTTCATTACTGGTATGGTCAGAAATGAGTAATTTTTAAAGGTGTTAATTAGTCTAAGAGCCCCCCTTCCACCATTTACTTCACATCAGATCTTTTGCATGTTTCCTGCCTTTACCATTTTTCTGTGCATATTTTAAGTGGAAGCAGATAGCCTCTTCCCTGGACATCATGCCGTTTTGTTTTTTTTTAATGTGCCCAGTCTTTCAAAAAGCAGTCACATGTAAGAGCAAGACTTATTCTGGTGGATAGAGTGTAGTCCATCTCTTACTGTTGAGATTAATCCAGCTAATTTATTGCTTCTTGTTTACAGTCTGAAAGAGAAAAAGATCTCTTCCCATCAATCTTCTTGGCAGTCTCTAAAATGCACTATTTATTGCTCTTAAATTTGTGGTTAAATAATATTCAGTCACCTCTGCAGCAATTTCAAATGGAGAATGTCCCTGAGGACAGTTAGTAGTAGTCAATGCCTTTTCATTGTATGGGATGCTATAAATGACAAATGACAAGTGAAGACCCCATTAACCTTCATAATTTCTTTAGATGAGTTTGCCTGACACCTGTTTAAACTGAACACCAGCATTTGCAGAGTGAATACCAATTCTTTGCCACAAGCCTGCATATGGATGTTACAGGGAGAAGAGTATTTTGATTGCACAATTTAAAAATTCCAGAAGAAAAAGCGAATTAGCATTATGCATATACTGTGAAGAATCATTGCATGAAACCAGCCTTAAATGCTCTGCAAATATGCAACCAGAGTATCCGAGGCACAGTAAAAGCAGCCTTGGGGCATTTCAGTGTACCCAGGGACAACCTGCAGGTCTTGGTGCACCACACCAATGACCAGAGAGACACTTCCGGTCAAAGCCACACTGACCTCATCTGTTCACAAACAAGCTGGTTCCCCTCCCAGAATAAGAGGTCTCTAATGACAGCACCCTAATTAAATCTAGTTTGTTAGTGTGCAGCAGAAGTGATGGTTTGGTTACTGGGCAGATGTACTTTCCCAGATCCAGCTGTGCTTTTCCCAGTCTGGCCCATATCGTCTCTGCTGACCTCTGGCTCAAGGTCACCATTACTTTGGCATTGCTAAGGAAAGGGCTCCTCACCCAATTCAATCAAAACCAGAAATCAGCAATTTAAACTGTGCACTTGAAGAGTTTTTGAAATTAGCAAGAGAAGTATAATTTCAAGTATACTTTACAGCCATAAACTTGACCAAAATTTTTGTCACTCCAAATTCCATACAAGACCACAAAGAGCCACACAGTTAAATCAGGCTTACACCCAAAAGTCAAGGTCATCTGACAGATAGCTATCATGATTGATTTGGGTCTGATATCTCAAATATTTATTCTAATTTTAGACACCACTCACATTGCTCAGATGGGCACATGCTTTTAGAGAATTCCCTTATTCAACAGCCCATCTCACGTTCAGTGTACTCAATGGCAAGAGACTGAGGATTGTACATGTGAGCATAATTCGGCCTCCAAAATCCTTATTGGTAAGAACAAGTAAGAAAAGGAGAAAAAAAGCAGAGCAGAGGCTGAATTTTCAGAGGGGACTTAAAAATCCACTTACTTCTTCAACTGTCATGAGTTAGCAGAGCATTACAAATAACCAAATCCATGCACATTGCCCCCATGCTGTCCCTTGTGATCAGCACAATTAATTAAAACATTCTCTGTAGCTGTGCATCTGGGTAAGTGCATACTGATCGCCTGTGCAGAGCATACAACAGGACAGAGCCAAATCTTAGCTGCCACACAGAGAACTCCTGCCTGAGGTAGAAGCTCCCTGCCTGAAGAATAGTGGGCTTAAAGGTGTGAAATAAACCCCTCAAATCTAGTGGTACCAGTCACACTTGTGTTCAGTGCCATCCTTAGGAGTTCTACTGGTTCCCGGTCTTCAGTTTTACTTAAAATACGAGTGTCTCACTTTTGTAACAAAAGCATATTAAGGAGGTGGTTCATCTGTTTAAAATATTTTCTGTTTTCAAAATCCTTGAGGGTAAAATATGTGTCCCTGCTAAGACAACCCTTTCTCTACTCATTTACCCTTATGTGGCCTTGTTCAAACTGCATTCATATGCAAAGGGGTCTCCTTCAAGAAGTTTCTGATCTCTGTAGTTCCAGTGAAAGCAGAAAATTTCTCCCTGCAAATATTTTCCAGATCTGTCTCTAAGAAGCCAAGATTCAACAAAAAGCTGCCAGCTGCATGAAAGTTTTACATATGTAGCAAGAAGAGTAATGGAATGAGAGCAACAGTTTATTTGTAGAAGTAGAAGCAAGCAGTCTAAATAAATGAAGCAACTGATAATTGTTTAGACATTCAGAGGTTTTGTAAACGTTTCATTAAATTGATGGGATCAAATGCATCCTTCCAAATTTTTGGGACATAGAAATTTATGTGGCTAGGCCCTTTATCATATCTCTCTTCAGCATTTTGTTTTGAAGCTAGTGAAGGCACTGAGACTTCTAGGTCTCAATTAACTACTGGTCCATGACCTTTGTGAACTTCAGTTTTGAAATTCAGGGAACACAAACCATCTCACAGCTATGCCTAGACAATGTATGGGCTTGTAAAACTTCTGCCATGTACAACTGCAATCATTTGTTGTCCTTCAGCGTTCCTCAGGAGAACCTAACCTAAAGGAAGCATGTAAGTGCCTGTCCAGAAATAGGAATGTCTAGATCCAAAGCAAACCAAAGCTAAGGGGTGGAGACTCACTGCCTTCGACTGTTCCTACGTTAAATTGTCTGATGACCCCAAATGCAACACCTGCCACCATCATTCAGGGCAAGGTCAGATCCAGTGAAGTCACACCTTCTACAGCAATTCAAAGCCCATGTAAAGTCAGACACAGCCCTTCCATCTCCTCTTTTCTCAGATGAAATCTTTTGGGGTGATTTCTTAAGACCTCTGCCCACAATGTTGGCAAAAGTTGGACTAATTTTCTGGCACTGAGCAGCCAGCAGAAGACAGCAAATGAGTCTCTTTAGCAAAGAAAATTGATCCTGAGTAGAGCTGTTTGGTTTATCCAGCATGGTTGGGAAAAAAGAGAAAAATGCATCCTCTAATCATCTGGCTGTGGTTGCTAGCACAAGCTCAGGTGGACCAAGCCAGTAATGGGAGTTTCTGTGAAAATAAAGCCAATCCTCAGAAAAGGGTCTGTGTGTTCTTCTGCCTCTGCCTTGATCAACATCCTGTGCCCTTGCTGCTGGTGCACAGGTCAGAAGTGGAGCAAGTGCTGGCTGAGTATGTCCCAGTATCTGTGTGGTGTTTGTTTCCTTTATGTTTGGCTTTCAGCTGGGAACTAACCAGTCTGCAGAACTAATGGGGTACAAAGTCCATTGCTCTAAATCCAGAGAAAGCAGCTAGATAATCCAGGCCTCACTGTCATCTTCATATTCAACTTGTGGTTCCAGCTTCATGCTCTTGGGATCACCTGGGGTCTGAATTCTGTTTCTTAGAAAGCCATGGACAACATGAAGACTTTCTTATGGAGACCATACTCTCTGATAAAATGTGGAATCACAGGAAGATAAAAAGATGTTTTATTTTAAGATAGTGCAAACAGTAAGATAGATTACAGAGAAAAATCATGAAACAAATCTGAAAGGGCACCTTTTCCCTCACCTGTTCAATTTAATTGGCTTGTTTTTAAGTCAGCGAGCTCAGAGCAGTATTTTTCCAGAAAGACCAGTCTGCCAATACTGATCAGTTAACACCCCAGGAGGTTCCTCTTTTGGTCACATGACAAAACAAATGACATGATTATGATAGAGCTTCCCTGTAAGCCAAGGATGTGTAGAAGTGCACCAACTGCACACTGCAATAGAATGTAACAAAAGCAGGTGTAGAGGTGACACGTGTTACTGCCAAATGCTGAAGACAAGGCGGAAAGGGTGGCAGGGTGTGTTTGTTGTGCTTCTCTGGAGGGAAAAAATGAAGATGATAAAGGTCAAAAGAGGATTCTGAGACTGTAAGAGTCATGCCTCTCTTAAGCAACACTATCAAATGTCTAGTTATTGAAATATGAGAAGAACAAAGCACAATATCAACGTGCCCATTACCAGCCTGCTGTATCAGCAGCCTCGTAAACCTAAAATCAAGAAAACTGTTGTGAGAAACTGAGGTAATATCAGAGCCTCATCATTTGTTTAAAGATGCACCTACAGAGTAGAATGGGAAAATTACTAACACTTGCTTGACCCATTCACTACTAAGAGACACCATTATTGAAAAGAAGTGAGGATTGCAAAGGAATAGGGAAGTTTTATCATTACCCAGTACAGGCTAATTAATCCTTAACATCACATAAAGTGGTGAGGGGAGCTCAAGTGTCTATCTTTGCACCAGGTAAGGGCCTGCCTCTACCAAGCAGACAGAAAAGCATATTCTAAATGCATGCAAAAATAACCATTTTCATCCTCTTTATGGACAGGGCCAACAAATTCCTAGAAGTTATAAAATAAATGCTATGCCTCCAAAGCAATATTTCTGTAGCACTGTTATCTCTGTAGTATACACATCACAAAACATAGCAGATTAAACTTTAGCACACAATTTTTATTAGTTGAAAAATCATAATCTTTGGCTTTCAAAGCTTTGGCAGGGAGCCATTTAAGAATTATAGGCTGAGCTTTGAAAGAAAGTGTGTTTTGAAATCCCATCTTTATTAGTTGAGCTATCATTATTACTATTCAATTATAGTACAAATGTGCAGCTTTCACAATGTAAAATGCCACTTCAAACTCTTTTGACAGGATTAGAGGCAATGTCTCTTTCTCTATTCAGGCCTGTTCTTCAAGATCTCAACATGCCCCAAATCCCCCTGAAACCTACTGACAATGCAAACTGGAAGGGATGAGACATCTAAGAACAGCAAAAAGGATCAGAGAAGCCTTGCTTCCAATTATCAGTGGCAATAATTAATAACAGTCAAAAATTCCATTTCTGCTGGACTGTTGCTTGGAGAAAGACAAGCCAGAGGGACAGACTCACCCTTTTACAGGAATAAGAAAGAATAACAGTTAGAAAAGAGTAATCCCTGATAAAAAATGCTGAGGAGGAGAAGAGGTGGGAAGAGTATTGTGAAGGAATCCTCTGTTTCAGTAATACTGCCTTGTTGATCTTCCCTCCCTCCACCATGTGGTTTCTATTTTCTTGTATTAATCCGTGCTTCCCCTCCCTACATTTTTTCATGTGGTTGCCAGTTTGAGGTCAACGAGTACTAAGAATGGACCGAAAAGAATTTCCAGGATGTTTTTTAAGACTATTAATAACTGTAGCAGCTATTCAAGCAAACAGCACCTCATGTCCATTGTACTCCAGGGCATAAAATCATCATTTGAGGAGGCTGATTCAGAGTTTCCTCACATCACAAATTGTACAGACAGTCAGGTACAGTGTAGGGTGTTGGAGGCAAAATGTCACTTCCAGTGGGACGCTGAAAATAAGGAGCTAATACTGTACACATCAACTGGAACGTTTTCCAAAGGTGAGAAAATTCCAGAGACAGGTCTCATGGGGGATTTTTAAGTGTTGCCACTTACAGTACTGCACTTCCTAATTTCCCACCACCCCACAGACAAGCATCTTCAAAGCCCTAAGATGTGAGGTATTGCTCAACAACACACAGCAAGACTGAAGTACTTGTAAGTGAAATCTGCAGAAGACAGCCAAGCCAGCAGACTGCCAGGGTCTACAGGGAGAGGTGGCACATCTGGAAACCTGTGATTAAGTTTCATCAGTACTGAGTCATGAAAGCCCCAGCAGCATCCCTCACCACAGTGATTCAGGGGGACTCATCTGGGCCTTGAAGGAGAAAGGCACCATGAAACCCACAGCGCAGTAAGTAAAGTAAAAATGGTCTGACCCGTGATGTTCAGGACAACACACCTCAAAATTACACCAAAGCCTTCCATAGGACACACTACCAACCCCTTTGATGATCAAACAGGGCAGAACACTGTGGTTTCACAAGCCCCAGTACACTACTTTAACAGATATAAGGGGCAAATTGCGAAGACACAGACAGTCTCATTCCTAGCTATCTTCTGTGTGAGGCCTAACATGCCAGACATGCTCTGAGAATGCCTCAGATTAGAAAAAAATTAGAAAAAAATAAGGCCTAGAACATGGAGGAGATGATCTGAGAACCCCTTAGAGGCCCAGGCATGAGGCAGCCTGAAGACGCCAGGTGTGGCTGCTCACACACAAACAGATGTCTCCATTTGTGTGTAATCCCCTCTGCTTCCAAGGGGATTAAACGTCTGACCTTGAAATACTTAAAACAGGGCCCAAAGTCTATTTTGAAGCTGATTTTTATAAATTGGAATATTATGCTTATTAAAAAGAAGAGACTAAAACTTGCACAAGAGGAGAAGAAGCACTATGTCAAATTTCAGAGTGATGTACAAGGGCATAAATCACATGTCAGAAGGGGAATATCAGCAAATTCAATGATGAATTCAAACCAAGAAGAATGTGTGCTATATTCTACTCCTCCTACAGACAGCAGCTTTTGGGCACACAGGACTTTCCAGCACCCTAAGAAATTACGTAAATTATTTATTTTATCCCCAAGGCTTTGCCTTGTGTTTTCCATATTGATTTTGTAATTTAGAGGATAAATGAAAAAAGCAAAGGGGTACTTAGAATGGATATTCATTTTCTTTCTTGTCTTCCCTGAAAATGACACAGTTAAGCAGAAGGAAGATTACAGACACTGGTGGATTTTTTTTGGGATGTGAAGTTAGGTCTGATATTTATATAAGCACTAACACACCCGATCTGAGTCTCAGAAGTTTCCAATACTCATTCACAAAGGTAACCAGAGACCAGGAGTGACCCAAACCTGCAGCTGACATAGCTAGACCTGAAGGGTGCTGAACTGGGGGCTCCCACAGAAAGAAGACCAAAATCCAATAAACAATATGTCTAAAGATACAATCGAATTGTTCCTTCTCTGAAGAAACTGCAGCCCTTTCTCTTTTTCACTATTTCTGCCACTTGTGGCTCTGAAGAAGCATTTTGGGCTTGTATACATTACACTAACTTATCCCAGCTAAGAGCCTGATCCAAGCAAAGAGAAACAGTGGAGCAATTTGTCTGGTTGATGGCTGCAGAAATAGGAGATTAAATCATAGAATCATAGAATCATTTACGTTGGAAAAGACCTCTAAGATCATCAAGTCCAGCTGTTAATCCAGCACTGCTAAGTCCACCGCTAAACCATGTTCCCAAGTACCACATCTACATGGCTTTTAAACACCTCCAGAGAAGGTGACTCCACCACTTCCCTGGGCAGCCTGTTCCAGTGCTGGACAACCATTTTGGTGAAGACAATTTTCTTAATATCCAATCTAAACCTCCACTGGCACAACATGAGGCCATTTCCTCCTCATATCGCTGGTTACCTTAGAGAAGGTACTGATCCCCACCTGGCTACCACCCCTTTTCAGGTAGTTGAGAGCGTGACAGAAGGTCTCCCCCGAGCCTCCTTTTGTCCCTCAGTTGCTCCTCACAGGAGTTGTGGTGTTTCTGACCATACCACACCATAAGCAATGCCCTGGGGAGCTACTTACTCTTTTTATGTTGAACATTACAGTTACATTTCCTGCCCATTGTCTCAATGACTCACATTTACCAGACTCTGCTAATCTTAGGAGTAACTTCGGTGTTACGTGAGCGCTAAATACAAACAATCAACAAACCTGGTTTACTCCTTTACCCACTCTCTCCAACACCAGAATGCCTGGGGCAGACTCCCTGGGGCAGAGCACGGGGAGCAGCTGAGCTGAGGCACCGAGTGTTGCAGAGCTCACACATCCCAGCAGAATGGGAATAGATACTGCACTGCGCTGGGACAGGAATTGCAGCTGCTGGGCTTTCCTCCAGGCTTATTTATTACCTTGGGCAAGTTATTTAACCAGTGTCCTGAGAGCCCAAATTAAAAGTAAAGCAGTGGTAATCCTTTTCAGCAAATGTGCTGCTCGGGCTTTTCTAAATGTCCCTGAGGCCAGGGACTTTTTCTCACTAGAGCTTGTTCCAGCCATGATCCAAATGTGGAGCTGAATGCCTGTGTGGTTCTCCTCTAAGCTACTGGGCAACACACTCCCACGCAGAGGAGTGCCCATTCCCCTCTCCTGGTTAACTCTCCTTTATTTCCCTCCATATCTATGCAATGACTGCTCCAAAGCATTTGCATTTCAGCTGGTCCAACATTCCCAACATTATTTACTCGTGTCGTTGGAAATCTAATGGCATTTTTTCTAGTGCACAGACATGTTTTCATTAACTGTGGTTAAATTCCAGCTAATGCAGTTACATGATCCCTACCTTCACTGGCAATTGCAGGGGAGTTAATATTGCATTTTCACTTCCTGCCTTTAAAAATGAGACAACTGTATTGTTTCAAATTGCTCTGTGTATAGCACATTCCCTTCATAGTTTTGGAAAATCTGGGAAAGCCTGTGAGATATGATAAAGGTCAACAGAAATCCATTCCCCATTGGACATCCCTAGAACAGTGTCTCCATTGAAATCCTTGTGGTGAAGCTTTGGGCACTGGTGTGTACATGAGTGTGAGTGTTCAGAGGAAGGTTGGCAAGGGCCATCATGTTTTGGGAGGAGGAAAGGGACAAAGGGGCACTGGTACTGTTGAAAGTACTCTGAAGATGAAGGTCCTTCTTTGGCAGTCCTGGGGACAGAGAGGCCAAAGTGCACAGTCCCCCTCGAGCAGCCCTGTACACTGCCCATCCTTCCCCACATGAGCCCAGAGTAGGCACAGTGTACAGGGAGTATGGGGTGCAGCCCTCCATCCTGCCTCCAGTAAATCCACTCCAGGTTATCTCAAATAACTTTTTGTGGGAGGTCACAAGGAGTGGAACAAGTTTTGGTCAAGGGCACCACATTTTCAGATCAAAAGCATGCATTTATATCCTGAGTAGATCAGATTAGGATTCAAGGGGATGTGGATCTGCAGTCGGGATGATATTTCCTGTTGATTTTTCCTAACACTTTTTAGGGCAGAAGTTGGATACAGGTGGTAGATGGGTTTCCTGAAGGCATGATACAATCTTTGCCATATAGATGATGGAGTTGAGATGCCTAACACCAGAGCCAGAATGATGCTTCATTTCTGTCATCCTCGATGGCTAATCACTTCTGAGGCTTGTGGACTCTGATAGGTATCAGTCACTGAGCTGGCCTGATTTACAGCTGCAATTAATTTTATTTTAGGCAGGTGATTGTTCCTTCTGTTTCACTGACTTTACATTCTCAGATTTTGGAAGACCACAATGGCTTTTTATGTTAATTGGACTCTGCTTCCTCAGATTCTCACACAAATATTTAGCACAAAGCACAGACTGCTCTTTCCTCTACCATCTGGCAAACTGAAATCAACAGTTTCTCAAAAATCAGACATCTGAAAATAATGTTAATGTATTCTAACCCCTTTATATGCACTGAACAAGTCAACAGGCAAGTTGGAATATGGAGAATGGGACGTTGGTAGGGCACACCGTTCATCTTGCCCTTCAGTACCCCTAAACAATCGGACTAAGGCTGCAAGATCATAAACACAAATCCACCCTCTCCTAGAAAGCCAATACCTCCTGCAGCCCAGCATCTGCTACACCAAAGATCAGGCATGGAAACTGGGTTTTTTTAATGGATTTATGTTGCTGAACAGAAATAGAAATGTATATTTAAATATACACATGCATGCACACATCTATGCCTGGGATGTGGATCATTGCTGTCACATTACATCCTACTTGCCTTGGCAATAAAGCCTTTCTAGCTAAAATAATTTGTAAGATCCACAGTCAACACCTTTATCAGACAGGGCTGGAGAGCCTGTCTTGGTGATGTAACAGACTCCAGTTTGCTGGAAGACAGAGGGTTTAGATAAAGCTGGCAGAAAGGAGAACGATAAGAAAAATTACTGACTTGTGAAATGATTTCTTCTTCCGTGTGACACAGCCACCTGAGGAAAAAGAGAACATAATTTCAGCTTCCTGGAGCCCCCAGTCATCCCAATGCACAGTGACACAGGAGGAGGAAGCCACCACTGTATTTAACACCGGTGGCAGTCCAAGAGTTAAACAAAACCGCACTGCACTCCAGGCACCCAACTCAACAGGGTGTATACGATATGCATGCAATAATCCTGCACTGTACCTGTGTTTGTGCTTTTCATATTCACCTGCATAGCCCAACATAGTCCCTTGTAGTTCACAGATGGCAACTGCGAGTCTATCAGGAATTCTGCTTTTGCAGGACTTTTCCAAAGAGGAATACCCATACAAAATATTTAATGGGACAGTCGCAGTAGTACTGAATGATGAGGACTAAGAAACTGCAACAGCAAGCAAACTGACATTTGGTAGAATTTTTGTCATCCTAGACCAGTTTCTAAATGAAAGACCATCTTCACACAGAGGATCATTGCAGTGCAAAGATATGAAAATTCTATCTGATCCTCTCTCCATTGAAGAAATTATTTTTTGATTTGTTAAATTTAAACAAACGTTCTTCAAAAGATTTTCCTAGCACAGCTTTTCTAAAAAATCTATTGCAAAATTAGTGCTTGATATTGTCATTCACAATATGTTGCACTTTTTCCCATACATTAATTCTGCCAGAAAACCCCCCAGACAACTACATGCAGAGCAGCAAGTACTTCACTTTTACCCAGTCTGTGACATAATATCTATCTGTTTATCCCACTATTCGTGTATGTGGCCATCCAAAAGGCTCATGAACAAACAACTGGAGACAGCAGTTCCTGCATTTCCAGCTTCCATTCCCTTCTCTCTGAATGTGTCAAACCAGCACGGCATGCTGGCTGGATTCAGCCAGTCTCCAAAGTAAATCTGAAGGGTTAAATTCCCACTGAAGATGATGGGTGTTTCAGTGTGCTGGCGACATACTGGTACCTCTCCATTATCACTGCACCCCTTATCTGGTAACAATAACACAACTATTGAAAGGAAACAACACCCTCTTTGTCAAAATGACTTTGCTGTTAGAATGGTTTTCATAGCTTAAGAAATGCTGGGCAAAATCGATCCCAGAGGAGGAAATCATCTCTGTCCAGCCAGCAAGGATAAATTATCATCAGCTTTCAAAAGCAGCAGTCTATCTTTCCAGTGCTGGGAGCCAAGCAGATGGATGCCTGGATGGACAGTGTGGGGGTAGCCATAGTAACCATCATCCTGTGAAGCTCCTGCTCACATCTCTCTATCTATCACTGCTGGGGAATAAAGCCAAGGCTCGCTGCTGGGGTGCCGACATCCAGTCAGACCTTGGCCTCCCAGCTCCAGCTGAGGTTTCCATTTCTCTGCAGCAATTTTCTGATCTCACCTCATGTGTCCTCACTTTACGGATTGAGAGTAAAATTCAGTCCCAGGGGAAGATGCCTCGAGCAAGCAGCTTCCCTGCTGCTGCAGCCCATGTCATGGGGAGATGTACTGGTGCCTTTTACCCTCTGCTGGGTTCAGGAAGCCACTCAGCCTCCCCTGAGCCAGGCAAACTCTCCTGAACTCACCTGGAGTACTGCATGGCCCATGAAGAGACATTAGGGTTGACCCAGCTCCCAGGCTGGGTGTAGCCTGTCAGCATTCATCAAGAAGCACACAGGTACAAGGAGCTTTGTGCTGTACTGGCTCCTAAGGGAGTTGGCTGGAGGGTGGTCCAGTGCAAACACCACCCTGCCTCATCAGAGGGGATAACAGACCTGAAGGGCAGCCACTAGGTCTGGATGTGGGAGAAGACTGCTCTGACAATGACCCATGGTGTTATCCACCCTCATTCTCACTTAAGGTTTTATCATCATTTTCATCAAGGGCAGAAGTCTCTTCTCAGAGCAAAACGACACCTGAGTGATACCTGAGGCAACTCATCCAACGGCCCTGGATACACGCAGAGCGTGCGGGCTGAAAAGCAAATATAACCTCTTGTATTAAGCTGGAAGACTAAAGCCTGGCCCTGTTTTGGAATCATGGAGTAGTTGAGGCTAGAACTAACCTCTGTAGACAGTCTAGTCCCATTCCTTCATCCTTGTCTACAGCCTGTACTTCATCACTGAAGGCAGTGTTGAAAGCCTTGCTGAAGTCAAGATAAACAACGTACTGCTCTCTGCTCATGCTCTGAGCCAGTCAGTGCACTTGCAGAAGGCTACTGAGATGGTCAGACATGATCTTCACTTTGTAAATCCATGCTCACTGCTCCCAGTCACCTTCTCACCCTCCACACATTTAGAAATGGTTCCCAGAATTATTTGCTGCATCACTGTCCCAGAGATCAGGGCGAGGCTGACTGGCCTGTAATTCCCTTCTGCATCCTCCTTCTTTCCCTTCTTGAAGAAAGCAGGACATCTGCTTTATTTTTATTCTCAGTAACTCCCCCAGTTGATGTGACTCTCCAAAGACAATTAAGAGTGGTTTCACAAGGACATTGTCAGCTCTGGCTTCATCTGTCAGGTTCCATAGACTTCTGTGTGTCCATTTAGTTTAAATGTTCCCTGTCCTGATCTTCCTCCACCAAGGTAAGTCTTTCTCATTCTAGACTTTCCCATGGTTTCAGGAACCTTGAATTCCTAAAGGCAAACCTTATCCACAAAAAAAAAAAAGAGTGAGTATATGAAGACCTGTGTGTCTGCAGCCTCCTACTGCAAACTTGCTTGGATCAACGTGTATTTTCTTTGTCTGAAGATACTCTGAAAACCAGGGCTAAGTCATAATCATATTAAGTGACTGCCAGCTAGTGCTGGTGACCTGATCTACCTTCAGGAGGTTAATTGGCACAGCAGTCACCTGGAGCCAGTCAGTATCACTCTCTGCAGCTCCACCCTTCAAACAGTCCTTGGACCTCAGCCAAAACAAAATCAAACTGCCTCCAATTCAGTTTTGGGAACTGTGAGAATTTGTTAATTTTAAAGCTTGATGACAGTGAGTAGATTAGGTTAGACAGCCTGTTTTGAACAGACTAATCCAAGTTGTCCCAGCACACATCTCCAAATACCATTGGCTTTATTAGCATGCACTTAAAGGGCACCCATAAATTACTGAATGTATTATGGTTGTCACCTCCTTCCTTCTCACCCTTGTGAAGATTTGGAATTGGCTAAAACTTGCCAGGTTTATGAGTGGAAGAGAGCAGGTAAAGGGAGTTGGAAACCAGCCATCATTACCTGGCAGCAGGAAGGGCAGGGGCTGCGCAGCCCTGCTCACTCGCCAGCACTGCAGCTGCATGCAGCCCTCCTGCTGCCAGCACGTGGACCCTGCTGCATGCTGTCCCTCATCTTCTCATCAAATAAACAGCTAAGTGTTTAAATTCATTTGTACATTTACTTTGCAAGGTATGCATCTGAAGTAAAATCCCCTCACTTCAGTGGAATGGCTTCTTCTGCCTTACTCTTTGTTTTTCCTTTCTCCCCCCTCACCTGAGGCTTGCAAAATTACATTTGTGAAGCACAGAGGTGTTAAGCAAGGAGCACTGAAAAAAGAAAAGCCTATAAACAAATGAATAATTCTGTATTCATAGCAGGGTTTGAATAATGGTCCCTAGAACCGCATGCTGCGAAAGGAGGAGAAAACCAAATATTGAACAGATGCTCATTAGAAAAGCACCAGCCATCCCAATCCCTGAAAGACACAGGAGTTCTGTGGGGGAAAAGCACTGCTAGACCATGTAATTAAAGGCTGGATCAGAGTGTCACAGGAGGCTGCAGCAAGGCTACCCTGGGTTTGCAAGCCTGGCACTCTTAAAACACAACCATTTCATTTTTCATTTCCATTTTCATTTCATTTCCATTTCATTGTCATTTTCTGGGGTCAAGAAACAGGAATCCAGGCCCCCCAGGACACAAACTGTGCTGTGCGTGGTTCCAGGGACATATTCCAAGGGGGAGCCAAGAGCTCAAAGGAAGGGACCTCTGCCACTTGATCCAGCAGGAGAGCTGGCAGCAGCGTTTGATATCCTCTCACTTGTACGCAGAGTTGGGGTGAGATGCTTTGTGCTGGCCCGTGTCTGGGCTCCTCTGGCATTTGCCAGCGGTAAAAAGGACCCTGAAGTGCCAGACACCAGTGTGACTCCCTAGATGTTTTGGTGAGGCCAGTTTTGTGTCTCTGTGTGCCTTACCTGCACAGGTATACAGTTCTGCCAGGATGTTTCAACACAGGTGAAATAATACATTCGTCTCTGGCTCCATTTTGGGAAATAGTGGAACTGCTTTGGCAGCAAGTTTGGAACAACAAATCAGCTTCACACAGACAGTCAAAATGAAAAATTTCGTGTCTGATGGGTTGATCTGGCACAGCCATCGGCAGTTTACAACAGAGGTGCATAACAGAAGCATTGAGCAAACCAGCCCTGCCCTAAAATACTAACGTTCAGATGGAGATGCCATGATTTTATTGCTGTTTTTGTGGATACAGGTTCTTAGAGGGCAGATCTCCAGATGTGTTGGAGAAGGAAGAGCAGTTGCTGTTGGATTATAATCACTCCCAAAGCTTTCTGCAGAGAAGCACCGGAAGAGAAGGCTTTTTTGTATTCTAGTGAGATGTAAAAGCACCACAAACATGGACCAGCGGGACTAGCTTTCTGAGCCTGTATCCTGCAACAATTTTGACTCTGGTTAATGGAAAATGAGTCTTGTAAGCTAATGAATGCAAAATTCAAAAGAATCCACGGGGAAGCTCCCAGGAATTAAAAAACCCACAAATCTTCTGTTATTTTCTGGGTTTAGTTTTACTCCTTAAAACTCTGCACCACACTTTTCAAGCTATACAAATCATCAACACCTCTGCTACACCTAACTGCATCTTCTGTGGCTTTAGTGGTAGCTTTTAGCCTACAGCATGAGCTGGGGAAGGTATAAAGCCACCTTTCTGCAGGGGTGAAGAGAAGGAAAACCATTTCTTAGAAATTTCCCCTCTCCAACATGTGAAATTTATTTTCCTTTCCCCTGGGTCTCCCCAGGAGGCACCCCTGTGGCTCTTGGGGAGCTGATTCTTGCTTTAGCACTAGACTCATCTTGCCTCCTCAACTTGGTTATCTGCTCTGAGCCAAAGCCTTGGCTTCTGCAGCTCTCCTCTGAGTCACCCTTGCAGCAGCACTGGTACCTTTTGTCAAAGGCAAAAAATTTAATGCAGAAATTTCTGGGTTGGTTTTTTTTTCCCTCCTTTTTCCTTCTTCTTTCCCTTTGTTTCCTTTCTCAGCATGAGTGATGAACCTGTAGAGATGTTCTGCCCCTACGGATTTCCTATGTGACTGGCTTTAATGTAAGGCAGTAAATACTGCAGGTCTGTCTACCAGGAAGAATAAGTAGCTGTGTGTGTATATATAGATATACACACACCAATATAATTATATGTGTATGTGGAGAGGGAGCACAATGTAAGTACACATAATTACAAGTAGGTAAATACAATGGAACAGCTTGAACCTAGTGGAAAATTTCTTTTTAAAAAAACGTTAGGTTTCCAGTTTTCACTGATGCATTGAGCATTTGCAAAAAGAGCCAAGTGCCCATTTTAATAGCAAACTAAAATACCAGAGACTTCCTCTTCGATTCAAATAACTGTATGAAAGAGTTTCCCCAAGATAAGGTTATTTGCTTTAGGAGACAAAAGCCTCTGTTAGCCTGGAACATGAGTGCCGATGCTTTCTCCCGGAGAAGCTGATGCCGCAGCCCCAGCGGAAGCAGATGGCACACGGTGCTCCCAGGCACGGCTTTGATCTCTGCCAACTGGTCCCTCCAAAATCGCTTTGCACTTAGCTTCTACGTGGAGTGAGGGTATTCTGAGATCCCCACAGAGACCAGGGTGTTTTCATAAGCCCACCTGCACCCTCTGAGAGCCAGGTGTCTCTCTTTGCTGGCATGCAGAGGGATACACTGGCAAATCGGAGCAGCTGGGAGGTGCGCTGTCGGGGTGAGAGACTTCCAGAGACACACATTATTTCATAGACACCTTGCAAACTGGGGGCATTTATCTTCAACACATGATTTACCTTAGCCGAGGTACAGGTGAGATCCAGCCTCAGTACAGCTCAGTAACTAATGCAAGACAAACCGTGCTAGAGACACCACATGTATCTCAGGCACAGATCCCACTGGGCCAGGGTGCCCACTAGTTTGCAGCAGCTCGGCTCTAGGAGTCACCAGGTTGCTGTATTTATGCCAGGCGAGAATCAAATGCTGTAATTATCAGTAAGCCTCCAATGTACCATGCAAAAAATTGTCTAGGTTTTGAATAAATTACTTCTCAGTGTATGTACCTGCGGGAAATAAATAGGTTTTGGAGTTTTTTTCCAGAGTCCTCAGGCAA
This sequence comes from Dicrurus megarhynchus, assembly GCA_013399195.1. Classification (NCBI taxonomy): domain Eukaryota; kingdom Metazoa; phylum Chordata; class Aves; order Passeriformes; family Dicruridae; genus Dicrurus; species Dicrurus megarhynchus. The sequence continues at coordinate 229,965 of VXAD01005151.1, read as the reverse complement.
GAGAATGAATATCCATGCTATGGTATAAAAAAACACCAACAAAGTTCCCATTTTTACCAAACTCTCAGCTTTTGGGACCCAAAATCCAATTCCTTTTGAAAGTGCAGAAGAACATGAGCTGCCCACTGCCACACAGACCTTTACACCTGGATTTCTCTTCCCTTTAAAAGAGATGTAAAAGGAGTATTCCAAGAAAAGAAGTATATGGAGCTGTATCCTTCAAACCACACACTACTTAGGATTATAAGCGGTGCTGGCCTCATTTTGTTACTGCTGCTTTGTATCACCAAGGCAGCTGGACACAGAATGGTGTATTAATTAACCTTTAAATAAAAAACACACTCACATTTGACTGGAATACCTTGCTCCAGTCTCATGTTGCCACCCCTTTGAGGTGCAAGCTGGCTTCCAGGGCGTTGCCCTTACTCGTATCAGGGCTCCATTTTGTGCTGTAGAGGATGGGAACATGCAGTTTTCAGCTGTGAGTACTGAAAGGATGGAGGCATTGCCATAATTCTGCCTGGGAAAGGGCCAGCAGGGAAAATCCAACCAAGTTGCAGTTGCTACTTGCCTTCCCTTCAGCCCCTATAGAAATACCAACTCCCTGAGCACAAGTAACATTTAAGTGACTACTACCATCTCCCTTCCACCTTACCACTCTTGCACACCCCTCGTACACTGGATAAATGGCAAGTTCAAGATGGGGATGACTCTGTGGCTGCCCATGTCACCATCTTCATGTCGTCTTGGAAGGAAGAGATGTTCTCTGAAATTTGCAGCCAAATTCACTATTTGTAACTTCATTTCCACTTTCCTGCTCCAAAAAAAAACCCCCAAAACATGCACCATTTTCAACCCAGCTGCCAACATGAATGCAGCCTATTCATACCACTTGTTTCTCAGGTAAGAAAGCAAATTCAGGTTGTCTGCCTGATCCCAGCCTTGCTGAAGTTGACTGCAGTGCTTGCTAACCCAAAGCCTGACCCTGTTGCACTCCCCAGCATAATTTCCACCGACTTCAAAGAGGTCCCAGGACTGGCGCAATGACTCCCACAGGCTTGGCACCAGGCTTTAAATCACTGTACAAAGTCACTTGAGAAGCTGTCGGCAGTCAGAAATGAGTCATTAGTATGCTGCCAACACAGTATTCAGTGACAAAACCCAGCTGCCACTGTAGTCAAGAATGCAGTTTCTTCAGCACTACTGTAAGTCTTATTAGCATAGAAATCAAGTGTATGTATGTAATTGAATTTCTTTGTCACATCCAACTATGAGATTTTCCATCAATCCTGATTGTTACTAAATTTGAACTAACAGCCCATATTTGCACTTAAGCAACATCTGAAAGAGGACTACACAAAGAAAGACTTTCCTAAGTCAACACATCCTAGAAAACAGCAGCTGTGCAAAGGCAGAGGCAAGCAATATTTCATTTTCCTCCCCACAGCACTCTATCTCTTGGCACCTCCGCTTTAAATCTGGGTTCTGCTGGCAGCTTTGCACTTTCTCTCTGCAGAAAAGAGCTGCAACGCAGCCGGTGCGAGAGCAGGGGCTGTCCCCAGCAGGAAAGTCTGTCTGCAGGATCTGTCAGGATGTCGTGGTGCTGGTTACTGTTGATTAGGAAGTGAGATAATGCTGTAGGTAAAGTTCATTTTAGGTCACTGGTAAACTCAGCTCCTGGGAAAAAAAAGAAGGAATAAAGCCAAGAGGAGAATAGCAAAAGTGTTGAGGAGCATAATTTCAGGGTTGACTTCGCTGACATAGGAATGGCTGTCCAGAGGCAAAATGAGTCTCAGAAACAGATACACAGGTTGTCTCTGCAGGTTTGGGGTGTGCTGGGGGTAGGTAAGGATTGACTAATCTAGCCCGGATTGAGAATGCAGCCACCATCACCATGGGTGCCTTTTCAGTGGTTATTTCTCAAGGGACTACATTAATCCAGTTGAACCACCTAGCCATATTTTCTTATGTTTTCCAAGCACAGCTGTGGTCTAAAGCACAGACACCTGATGAAGTGGAAAAGAGATGATGAGCGAGGAAACTAAATATCCTCTCCTTGTGCAGATGGTGATTGTAGACCTTGATTAGGTTTTGTTGCTAATGACTGTGTTCTGTACACATCCCTCCAGCTTTGCTACAACAACAACTCTTCTCCAAGGTCACTGTCCCAAGCAGTCTACAAGGTAATCAGCCCTTGCCCATGAACTCAAGAAACCAAGTCCTATAAACCCCAGGCAGCCTAGTACCAGAGTGGGGCCAGATCCAGGGCACAAGACTGATCCAAGGACTAAATGTAGAGTCACTCTGCAAAATTTCCTAACATGAACCAATTTCCCCTGAGATGGCCACAGATTTTGAGGAAACATGACTGTTACTCCTACAGCTTCAGAACCTTTGTAAAGCAGGATTTTGCTCCTGGTTTTTTGCTGTTGTGGTGGTGGTTTTTTTGTTGGTTTTTTTTTTTTTTTTTTTGTTTTTTTTTTTTTTTTTATGGTGATAGCTGCAATTAAATAGAGACAACAGGGGCAGAATAAGTTTTAATATTGGATGCTCTGTAAGTAGCAAATCATAGTCAGATTTTTCCCAGTATGTTGCAATGTCATGGGATACTAGTATTATGAAACTGGTATCATCACCGACTGATGGGAATGGACAGACACAGAGTTCACTTCAGGGTCCAAAAGTTCCCTCTGAATTTTTTCCTCCTCGAGCAATAAGCCCCAAGATCAGGTGTCTTCTAAATCAGTTAGAAGGAAGGAGTGAGCTCCTTTCTCCCCTGCCACAGTAAAATAGAAACATCAAGGAACAGCTAATTTCCACCATGAGCCATGACCCTGAGCCTTGTCTTCCACTGAGCAGCCCTGGGGGGCAACCAGGATGGACATTCCTTTCAGGAAGGAAGAAGTAAGAAGGAAGGGAGTGGGGAGGCTCTGTGTGCGTAACATTAGCTTTTCCTTGTAGTTTCCATCCATGCTGCTGATTAATTACTTCACTTTCGTCAAATTGTGTCACTTTGTCTCCCTTTGGATTGCTATAAAATTGACTTTTGTTCCAGGCTGGGTTTATCATTGTTTAATTCTTCACTTTCACTCCAGGGAATCTCTTTTGCTACTGTGATTTCAGTTATTGTGAGCTTGTCCCTTTTCAATTTTACACAAAACTTCAGGTGTAGAAGGTAATGATTTAGGAAAACATAAGGATTTTAGAGAAAGGAAACAGTGATCTGATAGTTACTGCAAGGCTCTATCAGCCAGGCTGGGAGACCTCCCACACTACCCTGTGGCTTCCTTTGCCTTCCTGGCTCAATAATGCCAAGCAGGTACCAGCCTACCCTCTGCAAAGAGGCATGAAGTAACTTCAGTTAACACTTGTAGAATGCTCTCTGCAACAAAACCTTACTCCTGCAGGAGCATGATCCCAGCCCTGTCCTTGAGTTGGTGTTTTTGGCACTAAGTGATATAAAACAGGGATTCCTCTGACGTCACCATTTGTCAGATCCTGTTGCAGTCACTAAATATCCCCGAGGACATGGAGTGCATTTGCTCCAGCAAAACACTTAGCACTAGCTAATATTGCTGCCAGCCTCTCTTGGGGAGTTTTTTTCTTTTTTGGCTAGTTTGCTAATTTAGTAAATATTTAGAAATCCATGTTCTGATAAAACCGCAGCACTGGATACCACTCCCTTTTGTTCAAAATTGTTTACAGAAATAGGAACAATTATATCAAGATTCCTAGCTAATACTCACTGGGCAAAAGGCAAGAGATCCTAAAAGGGGTGGGAGGAAAAATTGGAATTTATTACAGCAGTTCAACAGTGCCTTGAATCCTGCATAGCTGAGGCTCTAACAGAAAACCTGTTTCCACTCAAAAACCAGAAAGAATTCAAAAATAAGGCAGGGAAAATGAAGGTTCAAGACGGAATATCAAATGTTAACAGTCAAAAGCTGACAGAAATATGGGAAGAGGCTGCCTCTAGCACATGGTACAGAAAGCGAGGTTGTGCAAGGCTGTAGGGAGACATCTCCCAGGACACCTTAGGCCCAGGGAAGTGCTTCTGCTGAGCCCAGGCACCTGGGTTTCCCACCCACTGGTGCTCCTTTAGCTGCACCCCCATTGCACACTGGTGCCCACTGGTCTGCCCCCAACCCACCAGGGGCTGGTGTCCCTGCCCCAAGCATTCATATCCATGGGAGTCAGCAAACCATGGGAGCAACCACCCAGTGGGCAGAGGTCTCCAAACCAAAGCAAACACAGCTGACACCAGACAGTCCAGTTCCAAAGTCCAGACTATTTTAGGAGGAAATTCCCAATTCCCAATTCCCACCAGTCCTTAGCAGGCCTGAATATTAAAGAGAGGCCAGAATACAAGCCAAAATGTCAACACGGAAATGTTGTGCCCTCGAGGAAACTAAAGGCACCTGTTGACAACAGGCATTCTGGGCTGAGCTTCTGACTACCCAGCCCGGGAACTTGATGGTGGTCACTGCTGCATGGCTTTTTCTCCCAGGAATGAAAAAAAAACAGGAAGGCTTCCCAGTCCCTGCAGCTGCTGTGGCTATGCTGAGAGCAACACCCATCGTGGATGGTTAAAAATGGGTTCAGCTGTGTCCATAGGACAAATCTTCAGCCAGCCCACAAGCAGGCAGTCGCCCCTCAAGTGTCCAGGCAGAGGTCAGTAACTGTACAACCTGAAATTACTTTAATTATAGGACAATCACTTTCTAGTATATTGAATAACTACCTATTTCAGACAGGACCAACTCCAGGGAGTCAGCTCCACTTTAAAAGGAAGGCTAATATCATGGTTTACAAAGCACACACATGGCTTCTTTGAGCCAGCTTTTCAAGAGGATTCTTTACAAGAGCGTAATTTACCTTGTCACAATGCAGGTCAGAGCACGAGGCTCTCAGTGCAGAGACTTCCTCCTGGATAATGGACTAGGGAGGCAATTCTGTGGGAAGACATTACTGTGTTTCAAGTCCCCCTTTACCTGCCACCACAACCAGTCTGGGCAGGACAAAGAGCAAAGGGATGGAAGTCTAGTGCTTCCACACAGTGTTACACCGCATCCCCAACATGAGTGCTCCCAGGGAACCCCCGGTACAAACCCACAGCAGCTCTCCAAAGGAATTAGAAGTAATTATTCTCTCTTCCGTCAAGAGTATTGGGATAATCCATAGGATTTGTCTCTCTCTAGATGCATCTGTGGATGGTGTATCTAGTCCTGAACATTACTGAGGGTCTGCTCTTCTTTCACGGTGCAAGAATCTCAAAATATGAAAGAGCCCTCTTGCCTAACAACACCCCTTCACATGCTTCTTCCCCTTAACATTTCCCATCAGCTTTCAAATCTTTGCACTCTTCCCCTCTTGACAGTTACAGTTTAGTAAGATTTAAACTCTTCCACCATAGGGGTCTCCTTTTCAGGGGGCTGAGCAGACAGAGAAAGGATACCCTGAGATTCACTACATGTCTTTGGCTCCTCTGAAATGTGAAAATAAAGCATGACAGACGTCCCTCACATGACACCAGACTCTATATTTGAAAGGAGCACCGGGTATGCTGTGATCAATAGTGTAATTTGGGTGAGGCCCTGTACACCATCTCAATGTACATTACCATGTGTGCACCAAAATAACACAGAGAGCAGAAATGCATTAGGACAGCGGCTGTACCTGAATCTGCTGATTCAACTCTCAAAGCTGCATTTAGCAGCTGTACTCTTTGAGCCCTGCAGATGTCTATTTTAATCATCTGTCTTAAAATATCAGCTGGTTTTATGCCCTATTCTGATGCTTACCATTCCTCACAGAGGCTGAGTTGATTTCTCTAGGCACTGCCGTCCAATCAAAATTGCAAACGAGCAGGAAAGAGAGAATATAAGAGCAAGTTGCTTTTGCTTGTAGTTATTCCCACACATTTTGTACAGCTTGCAGCTAAAACACCTTGGGAGGGCAGAGCTGCAGAACCTGAGCCTGCCATCTGGATGAGACCAGAGGGACCCCTTCATTGGAGATCTGAAGCATGGCCAGCTGAGGCAAAATCCTCATAAAAAGCAGAGATTCAAGTCAGCAGAGATGTCCCTTATCCAAGACTTCCTCCTTCTATTCTGACTTGCTGGCTAGGAAACGTGGCACTGAACAGCAGAGAAGCTGTTCCTTTATGTGATAAAACATCCTGCCACAAAACAAGCCAAGGGTCCTTCCTGAGCCACACTCACAGCATCAGCTCATCAATTTGTCCACTGCCCTTTTAGGTTATTTTTTAGCAAAAACTAACAAAAAGAAATTCATAATGTTGTTCCTCTCTTGAAGGCTCTTCTCCCTCTCACTGCTGTGCTGACCCACACATTGATCATCCAAGGTGTGCTGCGCTCATGTAGTCTTAGTATTTTAGCTATCCCCAATGCACCTGCAATTTGTGCAGACACGAGCCTAGGATCACCTGTAATCTTGTTAATTATTACAATTATGATCATTAAGGACGTATTACTGAGCTCACTGTTGACAGGAGCTTCCATAAACACTTTCAGCCAAATCAGCCAAGGCCAGATCTCCATACAAGACTCTTTATGACTTTCAAGGGACAATGACTGTGAGGTGTGGGATCTCATGGCCCTCTGCCCTACATTCTCAACCATGGAGCTTTGCTCATCCATGGCCCATGTCTGTTACTCATCATTATGAAGCCAAGGCCTTAAGCACATCTCCTTGTGGCTATAATAAGGAGGAAACACCTAGGAGGAAAGGAGATTGTACCAAGCTGGGCATCAGTCTCTTCTCCAGCCTCAAGTTGTACCAGGGGAGGTTTAGATTGGATATTAGGAAAAATTTCTTCACAGAAAGGGCTGTTAAGCATTGGAACAGGCTGCCCAGGGTAGTAATTGAGTCATTATACTCAGAAATATTTAAAAGACATGTAAATGTGGTACCTGGGGACATGGTTTACCAGTGGATTTGGCAGTGCTGGGTTACCTGTTGGACTCAATTATCTCAGAGGTCTTTTCCAAGCTAAACAATTCTATGATTCTTTGATTCTAAGAGGTGAAAGTGCTGTCTGGGAGGGTGGGCCACAGCCCAGCAGCTAGAGGTGGGAGAGGTGTGAATGGCTTGTAGATTGGTGGCCCCTTCTAACAACCATAAGGAGAAGCTACTCTTTGGCCTCTGACAAGAGCCCGTTTAGCACTTGTCCTGGCCAGAACTGATGCCTATCTTTCATATTGCAAGAGTGGATGAGGTAGCTCCAACCCTTGTGCCACAGTCTGCCCGAGGAGGCAGTCAGCCTTGCTCCCCAAGGCAGCAGCTGCCAGTGAGGCCAGGTGAATCATTCGCTTGACTCACAGCGATCTTTTTGCTACAATTACACCCTTCAGGATGGAGTTTGGGCTCTTCCCCTGGTCAGTCAGGCTTTGCAGACACCAAGCCAGACCTTTGCAAGGCACCTGTGTTTAGAAGGGTGGGAGGAGGCTTGCCCTCCGGAGACAGCAGCCTCTCATCACAGCAAAACAGCTTGAGTGAGTTATGGTTTCTCATGCAGTGTCATGCAACATCGTCAGACTCCTGGCATGTGTATGACTCGCTGTCTATCTCAGACAGCCAACTTAAAAACAGATTCTGAGGGCTTTTATGCTAATAAATGCTAAATAAGTTTTAGCTGCTGTTTTCAATTTTCAAAGCCCGCTTTGTCAGTGAAAACCCGCGTCCTCCTAACTATGGCATAGCAAACTCTACTGACAGCTATTCCGCCAGCACTTACAACGCATCGCGTTAGGTGGTCCTATCTCAGGGCAGGAGACAGCTGATGGATGGGGAGGGGAAACTGATATAGCCTAACCATGAGGTCTCACTGCCTGCCTGGGAAATAAAGGACACCAAAATATAACTGCGTGGGAAGGACTTCTAAGAAGAATTTGTCTCAAACCATTTCTGGAAACAGATGATAACATTATTTACTCAAATACAGGAAGCTTGAGATTGCAATGAATGATGAAAGGGTGAGGGGGAGAAATATGTACTTTCCCCTCCCCCTTCCCAAAAGATAGAATTAAAATCCCCACCAGCAAACCGCTGGTTGTTAGGCTGTGCAATCATAAGCTGATATATTCCTCTGTGTTTGTGCATGTGCACATCTCACACCCACACACTACTGCCCGTCCTCCTTTGGACCCTAATGCCAGGGGCTCTTTCCAAAGCCAGGCACAGTATCCCACAGAGAGGAGTCCAGCTGTTGGGATCTTTCCCAGAAATCAAACACTGCCGCATTGAAGCTTTTCTGGCCTTTCAGTAGTTAATCTGGGATACCCAGAAATCCTCTCCAACGAGAAGGGATGGGAAGCGAGGGGATGCGCTTAAAAGCTTTTGTATTTATTTATTTATTTGTGTTCATGTTTATGTAAATTTTGCATAAATCTAGATTGAACTTTGGGAGATTGAGCTCTCAAATACAGAATCCAGCTGTTTGAAATCACGAGGAATGTACATTCCCACCAACAGAGTAAAGCCAAAATATAAAAAGGCAAATAGCCCAGCTAGCCAAAAGAGGGGCAGAGAGGGGAATAGCTCTCACAGAACAGCATCCTATCTCCTTGTGTGTTTATTTTTTTTATTGCTGCTGCTTACTCTGTAGGGGGGCGGAGGAATAGATGCTGGTTGTTTTGGAATCCTCCATGAGATGAAGCATCTGTCAGCATCTACTCAAAGCGATTCCCAGCCATGGGCTCTGCTATGCTCAAACCCAGTGAAAGCAGCACAGTCCCCAGGTGTTTTACTATGATCTGGATTCAGCAGCATTTTATTTATCTCAGCAGTGCCAATCAGTCCAGCCACTGTGAATCTGCTGGTAGACCAAAGAGTGCCTCCTCATCACACTCCATGGCTCAGTGTACCCATAGAACCATAGAACCACATAGATTCTGTTGGAAGGGACTTTAATGACCATCTAGTCCAACTCCCCTTGCAGTGACCAAGGATATCTCCAACTAGAACAGGTTACTCAGAGCCCCATCCAGCCTGAATATTACCAGGGATGAAGCATCTATCACCTCTCTGGGCAAACTGTTCTAGGTTCCTGTTCCTCGTAAAAAACTTCTTCCTTGTACATAATCTAAATCAACCCTCTTTTGGTTTAAAGCAATTACCAGTTGTACTATCCCAAGGCCAGCTCAGCTCCTGTGGGGCTTAGGAAAGCTGAAGATCACAGTCATTCTGTTCTTGGCTTCATGGGACATTGACAGCATTCTCAGTCTAACTGCAGGATGCCAAGCACCAAGACAACGCAAACTCACCATTTTCATTTGTCTGTCCTCAAAGCAATTCAGCTTGTTGACTTTGTTTGAGGGAGCTTTATGTCAGTACAAGTGTCAGCTGCAGATCCTTCAGCCAGCATCAGGCCACATCCTCAGCACAAGCTCCACATCATGTGTTTTGTAAAATTTAATAGCAATGTCAGCATGTGCACATGCGCACACCTGATCTGCACATGCACGTTTGATGGGGCACTCCAGGGAGAGCTGCAGTACCGGTGACCTCTGAGGTTCAGGCTGCCACTCACTCACTTCAGGGTAAGTTGTATCTGTCTGTTAGGCACAGAAATGTATATAACATCTTTGCAGAACACATTGAAGTACCTGCTGCAGAGATCAGCCCTCTCTTCCCAACTATTACTTTATAAAAGGGGGAGAAGTTGACATTCTGAGCATTCTTTTAAGCCCTTAATAAATTATCAGGTTTTCAACAGCATTCTTTTAGTGAAATCTGTGAATATTGTAGTTATTATTACAATAAAGATTATAATAAAGGTTTTGACAGTCTGCTTTGACTTCTAAATGTGGAATTGGAATTATAATGCAAAAATGTCTGTTTGAGTGGGAAAAAAGCTAATGTATCCTTAGGGCATGCATGTACTTAGCCTTGCACCCTAAATGAGCTGTGTCAGTACATGGATTAACAGGTCTCCATTTTCTATAGATAATCATTTGCACACACGCAAAAATACATTGGCAGAAAGGAATAACCAAGGGTGAAGTCAGCAATTCAGAGGTTAATTACTATCATTAAGAAAAATATCCCACTTCAGGCACATCAACTTTAAAGCTAGTTGGAAGTGGCTCTCTAAGAGGTGGAAGCAGCAAACAGTCATAAATAGCAGCTCTTCAATCTGTGATATAGTAAGTGTGATGTGATACAAAGTCTGTGATAAAATTCATTGTAAAAGCGCCTTGCCAAACGAGAGAAGGGGCAAATCAGTTCAATGAACTCTGAGAGCCCCTAAACCCAGATGGATCTCTAACTGATGCCTAAGGTATTTTATCCCCTGACCTGGCACAGCTGTGGGACTGTGACAAGCACTGAGACCTTACACCAGCACTTCAGAAGTAACAGGTAAGCCCTAATTCCTGCAACACTGGGATCCTGACTTCACCACTACAGAAAACTCCCTGAGTTTCTGTACAAACCCTCTGCAGCTTGAGGGCAGATACCATCTGCCTGAATAACCCACTTTTCCCTCCTCCTGTTTTCCAGACAGGAGCTCAGAGGGAGCAGAGCTCCCCCAAACCTCCCCTGATGGCTCTTCATCCTTTCAGCAGCCAACACCATTTTTCCTAGTCCTCAAGATGGTCTTTGCTAGTCCTTGTTACGAGAGCACCTGTGGCTGAGCAGAGAGAGGTTAGGATAGCGCTTGTGAGTGGATACACCTTGGGGACAAAGTGAACACTTCAGCTGAGCACACGCAATTTCCTCCTGCTGACTGATGCATTTCAATGTCAAAAATCATGTATTAGCGTTTCGGTGACAGGTTTTTTTACATTTATGATGCCTGTGTTACGATACCCCTCCTGAGCCCACTGGTGACTGAGTGCTGGTAGTCAAAATGATTCAGATCATCCTTATTTACGCCTTTTCCCAGTGAAACTGCCTCAGTGACACTTCCCTTAAATGCTTCTGCAACACCTGCCACTGCAGAGAATCACTAAGGAATGAATTACAGCCATGACTAAGTTTCAGCTTTCCAAAAAGAAAATGCTTGAACTAAAACCCATCACCTGTTTTGACACAAATTAAAAGCATTGGTTTTCTTCAGTAAGTCAAAGCTCCAAACACTGCAGCACCCTAAATTCAAGCAGATGTTCTTTAGTCACAGCTATCTGCTATTACTTTTTCCTCAGCTAAACAACAGTGCAGTTAGCAGAAGTCATGTGAAAGGGGCTGACATTAAATAGAGAATGTCGTTAATGTTATGGTTCCGAAGAAAAGTGAGATTTCTTTTATATTTGTTCATGACTGTGGCTGATAATTGCTTCCTGTCTTACACCTACACAAAATTCATGAATATAATTACAGCAGCACAGTGCTGAGTTCAGTCAGAAGGGAGTATTGATTTGTGTATAAATCAAAAGCCAACTTCCTCCAGCTCTATTTACATGGAAAAAAAAAAAAAGGACTTTTCTGAAAAAGCTGCAAATCAAGAAAGGGTACCGTATTGCAGAAAACCTCACTTGTAGATTGTATGGCCAGAAGGGAATGTGATAATCTAAATATGTCTACATATGCAAGACACTGATTTCCCAAATTAATTAATCTTTTCTCCACAATGTATTTTTTGAAGAAAAAACATCCACTTATTTTGGTAGATTTTCAAGTGCATGATTTCATTTATATGCACATAAATTATTTCCATGTTCTGTGCAGCAGAGCCTGTTGCCTGGAACAGGAGCAGATGCCTCTGTTCTTGGAATGCACATCCAGGTGACTATCACTGGCAAAAGCGGGGATACCAGCTAGCACTAGGGGTTGCTAACAGGAGTGGGGAGAAACAGCTGGAATTTTTTAGCGCTCTCTTTTTCTTTCCCTGCTAAATCGTCATCATGACTGGGAGACACCTAATGAGCTTTGCAGTAAGGACAACAACAGAATGAGGGGATGTTTCTTTTCTTGATAGGCAGAACAAGACCCAAGTACCTCTGCTAAACATCCACCACCAAGTATTCAGCTCAAATTAACTGTCTTGGGAACACTTACAAGTTCCTGACTTCACCTGGGACTACTAGCAGTTAAAGCTTGTTTTTGTCAACTGAGAAAGAATCAATCAGAACCCATGGTTCTGCATGGATGGTTCTTTCTAGTGAGCCACCTAAACAATATTAAAATTGATTTTGTGAAGCATTCTTAGATGTTTTAATAAATGTGTACTAACAGTCTATTTATGAGGCCACAGTGTAGAGATTAAAGCCTGATCAACTGTGACATGCCTTCATTTTTAAATAGGAGCCTGTTTGAAGAAACACAATCTATGCTGACTATAATTACATATATTAAATTATGCCACAATCTGTTCTGTCACTGACTATGTGAGATTAAAAACTTTGGTAGGAAAAGGCTAACTAATTAATCAAACTGGCTCATTTCCAACAGCTTTCATTTGATCAATTGTACCTCAGATCTACTTTTATTGAAACAGTCAACCAAAGAGAAAAAGCTACTTCAATGGAAAGTGCTTTAAGAAAGTGCTTTAAAAAATCACAATAGAGAGTGCATTTTTTTCCATTGCTCTAACTAATATGATTCAGAAATTCAAAAAAATAAAGTGTAAATATCTTATTTCCAAGTATCAAGGAAAGATGATGGATGAAGGGCACTGCCAAAGCACACCCTATACATGAATATATACAGCAGTTATCCTATTTGCCAAGTATCATCCTCCACAGATAAAAAGGGAGCATGAAATACTCTAAATCTTAAGACTTAGGAAGCTGCTTTGTATTAAGCACTTGTGGCACTGAGTTTGTAGAAGATACCTGAAGAACAGCTATTGCTAGGTAACTAAGGACTGAAAGCTATGGAAAAATGTTGTGGGATTTTCCTAGCAGTTTAATTTAGTAAGACTCCTGCCGGAGTCTCAAAGACATTATTGGCATATTCCTGTGCCTAGCAAGCAAATGACCAGCTCTGTGGGGGACTTCACGGACTAAGGTTAAGAGCAAATGCTCACACGTAACCTAGAACAAGAGTTTCACATCTCAAAATGGCATCCTGAGCACACACCATGTAGCTACCTGAGAAGATGCTAAAAGGCAAGGGATAGCTCCTGCAGCTTTCTCAGACACAGCAGCTGAGGCGCTGAGCTACAGCAACACGTCACCTCTGAAGATGAACATGTGGTCCCCGGTGCATGGAGGGGCACATCTTCATTTTCTCTGTACACAGACAGTGCCATAAGCAGTCTTGTTGAACCCAGGTTGATTTAAAGAATGCTAGAAACACAAAGGGGATGATAATGTAATAAAATCAGCAGTTTTTCAATAAGGTTCCTAGCACAGTTTCTACAGCATATTTTGTCTGTTAATAAAGGCATAGCTAAGGAAATTAAATGTATGATCAAAGAACTAATAAGAAACCCCTGCTGCCTCAGAGAGCAATGTCAAAAGGTGTGGTAACCCCTAACTTTTGGTCTTGGATCTAGAATACTCATAGAGAGACCCTGAGGAAAACACTCCTTGTCATCCCCCATCCCTTCCTGTGAAGCAAGAGCTCTGGGCAGATGGGTCTGGGAAGGTGATGAGGTGAGGCAGAAACTAATCTAGAAAATAACTTGGCTCTGTAAAGTGAGAACCACTGTATGTAGAACGTAAAGAAGACAGTCCATGCAAACAGAGTCATAGATATGCAAGTCCTTTCATGAACATATGATTTTCCTCCTACTGAATCCAAGAAGATTCAGACAGTGAGCCTACCAAGGTGCTTTGGAAACTCACTCAATAGCATATGTGCATATTGACTTGTCTACCAGCTTGAGAAATTGGACCCTGACTGTTCACAGCATGACAGCCTAGGTTGCAAGAAGGTGACACTCTCTTCTGTGTACAGAATTAGTTAATCCCCATCTGCTAGTGTGCCTACAATTTTAGTCATCTCCTGAAAAGAGACCAAAAGCCAGGCAGATAATTAAAACACAAGATGTTTTAAAATGCAGAATTTTTCACTCAGGCAAGCAGCTGAAATAATTTTTTTCCATTATGTCTCCTTTTGTCTCCTCTTCCCCAAACATTTGGTGAATTTGCTTTCTGACAGGGATATCCACTAGACATTCATGTTCTACAAAATCTTACAGAATATCTATAAAAAGCAGGTCTCAATTATGCCACCACCGATGTTGGCATATGCAGCCTACACCTTCCCAGTCAGGAGTCACTGCGTGTCACACATACTCACTGAGGAACTAGAACACAGCTGAGATGCCCAGGGATAAAGAGCAATGTCACCAATTTGAACAGGTACAGAAAGCTTTCCAGGAAGACCGATACATTCCATAATTTGAACGTGTCCATTTGGCCAGCTGACATCATAAGCCTAACCAGCGAGCAGGATCTTCAATGGATACTTAGTGGGAGAAATGCCTAGGATGAGAAAAGCCAGCACAGGACAGACTCTCCAGCAAGACCCTGCCCCAACAATGGACAGCCCTTCTCCCCAGCTGCTCCAGGGAGCAGCACCAGCTGCTGTTGCACAAGGACACCAGAAGCCTCCAGCGGCTCCAGTGGCTCCAGCGCAGGATCATGCTGGTATAGCTGGGCAGGCCAAGGGTCAGAGCTGGCTTGGGTCCGGCTGCCAGGGACGTGTCACTATTGGCACATGTCCACGCAGGCACTCCACTGAGGGTCTTGATTTTAGGCACGTTTAAGATCAGTCAGCTTTTTAGCAAGGGGTTTGTAAAATTGCATTTTTCAGCCGATGTTCCTACAGTGGTACTGGGATGGTTCCTGTTCATTTATTTGCCTATGGCCTAATTATTTGAGAAAATGTCCCCAGCAACCTTACAAAGAGTGAACTTTATTCTTTGAGCACTTAACACATGGCTAAATTTGACTAAAGCCCCTTCCAAACTCCATAGTCCTTAAAGGCCTTGGAATTTGAACCATCATACCAACTAATTACTTAATATCTGTGGCCCAATTTGAAGTAATTAATGTCGTTTCACCTTCATTTATTCAAATTAGAGTTAATCCTGAGTACAGGCTACGTAAAACATGAGAGACTTACGAAGATGAACTGGGTTACAAATGATCCCTGGACAATTAATTCTTGTTCAAATGCTTACTGAATTACACATGTATGCCACATAATAAATTCAATAATGTCAGAAATTCCATCTCCGTGGTAAAACTGTCCTGACATAAGGACAGTTCCTGTTCCCCAATGCATTTGTGAACAAATGCATCCATTTATTCACAAAAGAAATCTCCAGTTACAGCCTCCCTTAGAAGCCCTTATCCAACACAGGAGAATTAAAATCTCTTCATTTCCTAGTGAGAAGGTTTCATGACAAGGAAATCTGGAAAAAAAAGGAAAAGCTCTTATATTGTTGATTTTGTTTTGCTTGCAAAATCTAATAGTTACTACATAGTAACCACCATAGGAGCATTTGGAAATGGAAATACCGTCCTTTTGTTCCTCTTTTTTACAAGGCTGCTTTCCCACATGAGATTGATGTATGCAGACAACAATTCGCAGTGTCCACAGGAGACCTGGTCTGTGATTGAGGACATCAGGGTGAATGGGACACGTCACCTGTGAACACTACAGTCCTGCTTTAAGCAAAACATCCCAAAATATGAACCCAGGCTTGACTCCTTTACCTCTCTCTGCCTCTGCATTCCTGCCACTCTGGGTCTCACAACATGATGATCAGAATTGATTATTTGATTTGTTGATCAAAGGACAGGCTGAGAGAGTTGGGGCTCTTCAGCCTGGAGAGAAGAAGGTTTTGAGGAGATCTTACTGCACCTTCCAGAACCTGAAGGGGGCTACAGAGAGCTGAAGAGGGACTTTTTGCAAGGGCCTGTAATGAGAGAGATCAAAGGGGATGGCCTTAAATTGAAAGTCGGTGGGTTTAGACTAGACACTAGGAAAAAATTCTTTATATGAGGGTGGTGAAACACCAGAACAGGTTGCCCAGAGTAGGTGTGGAGGCGCCATCTCTGGAAGTGTTCAAGGCCAGGTTGGATGGGTCTCTGAGCAACCTGGTCTAGTAGAAAGTGTCCTTGCACTTTATGGCAGAGGGGTTGGAACTTAAGGTCCCTTACAACACAAACCATTCTATGATGGTTCAATGAATATCATTAGGGTCCACCCTTTTCCTAGTGGAATTATCAGGACTCCCCTCATGAGAGCAGGACAAAGCCCTTTGTTAATATAGTCTTTTGACATCTAACTACCAGTGATGAGCTTTCTGAAGTAAGTGGCTTGGGGGGTTATTCTCCAAATCTGTGGGAACTTGATTCAGAGGAACCCTCATCCCTTAACTGTCCCTCACATCTCTTCCTCACACCCAGTCATGGGGATCTGATTCCCCATGGGCACTGTCCTCTATGGAGAGGTTCAAAATGGAGATGGAGGCAGGCAAGGAAAGCAGCTCTCACAAGCTCCTGGCAATACTGCTGCAATCTGCAGGAAACTTGGCAGACTTGTGGAAGGAGAGTGGGAATCAGAAAGCTCCTTGCCTACAAAGACAGGCAACCCAGAGGCGCTATGAGAGTGAGGATAATACACAGGAGGGAACACGGTGAGAGAATACGGATGGGCTTTGTGAAACTGTGCTCTGCTATTTAACAAACACTGCTAAACAATCTGTGTTTAAAATGTCCTGAAACTGGAAACTGTCTACCAAATGTAGCCTGAGAGCAGCTCTCCAGTTTGCCTTGTAACACTAATCTGCTATCAAGACAAGGAAAACAAATAAACCAGACCTTACAATTAAGGCAGGTAACAGCTCCCCCAGCCTCTTGTTCAAATGGGAAAACTAGATAAGAGACACATTGGTGGGCCCAGGCAGATGCTCCGGGCTGGACCGGGTTTCCCTCAGTGCTGTGGAGTAGGGCTTGTGCCCAACAGCGACTCTGACACAGGAGAGGGGCACATCCTGGCCTCCTGACCCACGAGGGGGTAAGCCTCCAGGGCAGCCAGGTTGCAGCATTCAGACATGTGAGGAGGAGCACAAAGAAGCCCTTTATGCTGCTGCAATTGCAACATTAGATTTCAGTTTTATTCCCAAACATGAGCTGAGCTTTCAGTCATAGACAGGCTTTTTAATCAGCCCTGGCAGAGATGAAAAGCCCGAGAAAGAGAGGCAGTGTCTGTGCAAGAACAGCTCATTTACATTAAATAATTATCCTGAAGGAGAGAAACAGCAAGGGAGTTAATTTTTTTTAATTATAAAGAAATAATTGCAGTCTGGAGGAGCATACAGAGTCCTAGCTTTCCCTGAAAGTTACCTATTTGCAGTAAAACCCAACCAGTAGGTTTGAGAGGTAAAAAATATCTGTTTGTTATTATTTTGAAAACAGAGTATTGTATGAGAAGAAAGACGGGGAATTACTTCTGCATTCCCAAAAGTCTGCTGCTTTTATAATGTCTCCTCTGCACAGCGGGATAGAAAATCAGTATCGCAAACATAAATGCTAAAAATACAAGAGCTGACACAGAAACACATTCTGTAATCTGTTAGGAATGACTCTGTCCATGAATGTCTCTGTGTGTGTGTATGAGAGAGCAGTACAGCGTTCTCGTACAGGGGTATCTGCCTGCTGCACAAACTGCTTCTGCAACCTGCTACGTGCTTCCTCTTCTTTGATATTGCTTATTTAGTAATGAAGAGAAAGGACTCAGCTCCAATATTTGAATAATAATAATACCAAGTTCCCAAATTAGGAACTTTTGTTTTTTAATTGCCAGGAATTTGTGATAGGGCCTGCAATCTCTTCTGTGCTTTTTGGATTGCTTCCCTGGATGGACCTGAAGTCCTGAGCCTCCTGGCACATAGCACAAGAGCACAGTTTTTTGGAACATGAGCATTCCACTGCAGGCTCTATTGCTTCCACCGAGGAAAGTGCCAAAACCTGTGTGATCCTGCCCGTTCCTCCTCCAGAATCAGGACAGTGCTCAGCAATTCACTACTGCTCCTCAGCACAGGGCAGCGAGCATATTTTAGCTTTACATGGGTAGCTCATGGGCCGGCTGGGAGATGACCAGCAGTCCATTCAGTAACCACATGAAGACAGGTGGCAGGAGAGAGGGAGCTCCTGTGCTCCCTGCTGACCTGAGCAGTCACTCTACAGTGCATCCCTGGCCATGCCGTGTGCCTCAGGGCCACCAGTGGGGACCTACCGGCACAGCAACCCGGAGCACCTCAGGGTGCCCTGCCCTCCCCAGCCTCGCTCCTCCCTGGGCTGTAAAAGTTACAGGTGTGCCATATTTCTGCTCTGAAGGGCTCTACCTCCTGCTTTCATCCACTGCATCCTACAGTGCCTTCTCATCCTTGCTTAAAGACCTGCTTGGTAAATGCACCACTAGCAATAGTGACAGCTTAAAGTTTGAAAAATATTATTTCACTTTGAAAAGAGAGAGAAGTGCGGTCATAGGGGAATCCAGTAGAAGAGAGAGGCTGGAGAGAAAAGGCATGGCAATGGTCACTGGTGGGATACGGCAAGGAAGGACTCCCACAGCCAGGAAGACGGGCAAAGAAACAAGGCTGGACTTCCCCTTGAGAGCACATGACAGCTACTGCTTTGCACCTCATCTTTGCCCTGTCAGCAAGACCAAGTGATAGCACGGTTTATTGATTCACGTAGCCTGACCTAATTTTTACACTGCTAAAAAATCTGAAAAATTGGTTTCTATCTGTAAGCAAAAGCAGGCTGTGAGCTGACAGTTAGATACCATCTTCCTGTGATGATCAAAATGGTTGCTGCTGAGATCACAGCAAATGTAATTAATAGAGAGCTTTTGTGTTTCATACGAGAGCAGAAAAATATGTAGAAAAATAACAATCCATACAATTATAGAATAAAATTAACCACATTAATTCCTTCATATGTCAATTCTAAAATTTTCCTGTTGTCTTAAATTCCCAGTAAGTCTCCTTTTCAATCCCTGCAAGCCATTGTGTTAGAAAATTTAAAGGCTTACAATAGCAGATATACAAATCAGACTGTAGTGTTCATCTATACAAATGTCACTGGGATGTGACCATCAGGAACACTGATTTACATTTACAGCTCTAGAAAAAGGATTTGGTGTCATGGGCTGTGTCAAGTACCCAAGACAGCATAGCAAAAGTTAATGTGCATAATACATTAAGCTAATGGGATTCAGTCAAGGGTGAATATGTCTCTTTGGGCTAAGAAAGCATCAAGTCTACTCACGTCTTCTGAATGCTCTGCAGCCTACCGAGTGCTTCTGCTATGGGCATGAATGTGAAACCAGAGCAGAAGAGGAAAAGAAGCAGGGTGTATCTCAGAGAGCAGGGATGAAAAGATATCAAGGAACACTAAAAAAGACCAATTCTCTTCAGCTGGAGAAAAAGAAAGAAAAAAACCCCAGAAGTTTCCTTTATATACCTACTTTGAACCAAATCCAGTCATGGAAGGCTGACCACGCTGCCTCGAAAGAATATGGTCAGAATGGCCTCGTTTAGGGTGAAGAGAATTTAAAACAGCAAACTTATTTTTGATAAACATGGGTGAAAAAATACTCCCCTGTACTCCTTCGGACAGATAACTTCCTCCCACCTTCACCATGTCATGAAAGTTAATAGGGAAGTAAGTTCAAAGAAAAGACTGAAAATTAAATCTGAAAAGTATATACCATTGATTTAAAGGATTATATTTTAACCTCAATTTTTACTATTTTCACAGATTAATAGAAACAGCACCACGAACACCACCACCCCCACAACCCTTAGCCAAGGCTTCAAACAGGCTCTTCCTTGACTTTGTCCTCTTCCTATGAGGAAGCAAGGACTGAGGAACTTACCTTTACTTATAGGCACAGATGAGGCAGGTTCCCAAACACACAGAGCACAGCCAAGAGTTTCTCCTGCAAAGTCTCTGCTAGCAAGGATTGAATCAGCACTTGTCTTCAAACATCTACACATCATTTTTTGGGACAGCTCTTAACACTAGAGCTTCTCAGTTGTTTTACATGTCAATATAGAATTGTTTCCTCTATGGCTTGGCTCAAAACTTTCTTTTATGGCAATGCATTTTATTGCAAGACTTTCTATAAAGAATTTTCTATCATTCTCAAAGAAATCGAATTTGAAAAGCTGAGGAAATTCTTCTTCATGAGGTGTAGTTTTACATGGGTAAAACTTCCAGCAGGGTGTGTTCATATAGGTATTAGTAGGCCCCTCTATATGTCTGTGTTTGTGTGCAGGTGTCTTAGCTCACGTCTCCAGTTCCAGCTCCTTGCATTCACATTCTTCCTTCTGGGTATGTCCTCTTTGTCTTGTCCATGTCCCACCAACCCACTCAGACGTGCCTCTGCTTTCCCCTCTTTGGCTGCCAGGCACTTGTACCTCTCCTGCGCCATCCTACGTGCTGGAGCCTTTCAGGAAAGATTTTGTCCCATGGTGCCATCACAAAGACATGTAGGATACATGGGACAGGAGAATATTCTCAGGCACACCAGATTCACTTTTAAAGGGGACTCACAAATTCTCAACACAATGAAAACTGTGCAGTGTTTTCCAATGGACAGAGATATTTGGTGGGCTGATAGCGTTTTCCTGAGTGCAAAAAGGCCAGAATAAATTAAAATATGATCATAACTCTAAGCTAAACACTAACTGGTCATTGGTCTCCAAAGTAGGTGTGTATTTATATGCTAAAATACTGGTGTAAAATAGTTGTCAGAAAACTGGTTTTCTCGGGAAGATGTGACACACAATCCGTGACCTCTTCAAGAACTCAGGAAAAGCTTAAAAGATGATAGATCTAGCTTTGTGATCTAGCAGCCAAATTCCAGTCACATTTTAAGGGAAGATAGAGATATCAGACCTGAGACAAGCTATGAAATATTCAAAATACTTGGAGGATTTGAGCAGTAAAGCTTCCTTGTCAGCAGAAGATATTAAATCATAAAGGTCCAGATTATGCTGCACAAAGTCTTGCCCTGGAAGAAGATCCACAGAAATAAATTAAACTAACAGGACTATTCAAAGGCTTCATTATTTTTCACCAGAAGGATGTCAAAATCTGGTCCCTGATAAAGTCAACTTCATTCCTTCACCTTATTCCTGAGATTATTTGCAAACCTTTTATCAATCACGCAGTACTTAATTAAAACCCAAGTACTGAGCTAATATGAATACTGGTCATGACCTGAATGGCATCAAAATCTGAAACAAGAGAAGAAATGAGCTGCGGTGAATTAGGCCATCCTCTGAATAAAACCTGGGCAGAAATGGTAACCCCCAGTGAAAGCTGGGTGCAGGAGAGAGCACCCAGGCATGTCGGCAGGACAGGCTAAGTTCTTGCCACCGGACTTGGGTGAGCAGCTCTGCGTTCAGAGGCTGGCTACCCATCGGCTTCGCTCAATCCCTACTGAATCCCTGAACCAAATCCAATCCCTATTGCGGATGGTCGTGCACAAATAAAGCCCAGCTGAAAGACAGCAAGTAGCAGAAGGTCTTTCCTGGAAACAAACAACATACTATTTTAGTGGGCCATTGTTGAGGCTAGTGCCTGCTGTACAAGGAAATGAGCATGAGATAACATTTTCAAAATAGAGCGTGACACTTTTGCCGCATGGGGTCCGTGGTATTCTGATGAGTAATGTCCGTCCTTATCAAGGCGCCGTGTGATTCATGCCCAGGAGCCACGCAGGGCCCAAATGCCAGCCAGCGGAGCCGTGCCTGCCCCGCTACAAGGAGCAGCACTGGCGGCCCTTCGCGGCTCCCGCAGCACCAGAGGGCTGTATCCTCACAGCACAGCTATTGCTGGTACCAGCACAGAATCCAGGAGGGCATTCTTGCGCTAATTTAAAATCCTCTTCCTCTGGAGACACATCAGCTCTTCCACATTGCCAGGCTGGCCAAGCACATAGCACGAATTGCTGCAGAGAGAGAAGTCACAGACCAGAGGCCTGTGGAGAAGGGGAGCACTACTGGAAGGGCGGAAGCCATATGCAACAGGATTTTGTTGCCCTTGCACTGACAAACTGCCTGAAAAGTCTGGCACCAAATCCAGCTGGCCTCACATGAAATGTGTCTTCATGGAAGGCAGAGTGATGCCAAAATACTCATAGCTACCCACATTCCATGCCATGAGTGGAAAGAAAATAATTCAAGATATGAGAAAAATCATGGCATCTTCTGATTAGAAAGACAGTGCCACAGTATACATGCTCTTATTGTCAAAGTTTACAGTAGCAAAAATTTTTGGCACAAAA
This sequence comes from Dicrurus megarhynchus, assembly GCA_013399195.1. Taxonomy (NCBI): domain Eukaryota; kingdom Metazoa; phylum Chordata; class Aves; order Passeriformes; family Dicruridae; genus Dicrurus; species Dicrurus megarhynchus. The sequence goes on along the minus strand of VXAD01005151.1, from coordinate 207,741 downwards.
AAAAAAAATAGTTTACATCAAAATAGTTATTTATTTTCTTATTAATTTCTCTGGATAGATAATACACATCAGGCAAAACATCAACACCTTTTTCATAAAACCCCGATTTTTTCCTCACTCAATACTAGCCTTTTCTTCTCCCATTTCCCTCTCATTCCCCTGCCCTCATAATAAAAAAAAAAAAAATAATGTGGAAAGTAAGGAAAATCAGATAACATATCTAAATAGATGGAGAACTGCTCAGACCCTTTCACAGTCCAGTCAGGATTTTGGAGTAGAGTGGAGTGGATAGAAGCAGCTCAAGCCAGGTTAGTTGTGTCACACTATGCTCAAGAATTATTATTTCCTACTTGAAAAGAGTTACTAGGTAAAAGGAATTTCAGGGTATACCCACAGCCTTTACAACCATATACTGTTCTTCATGAATCATTTCCTCCGAGGTTAAGGAGATGAGGTACACAATTGTATCATTGCACACGCTTGTATAAAAGGTACAAAAGGCCTTTTCTTTTAAAGTTAATAGCAGGAGAATGAAATAATCTCTTCTTTTTTTACAAGAGAATAGTTTCATTGTTCTGCCCACATACTTTATTTGTTGATCTGACATCTGTAATAGTGAAGTGGAAGAGGAAAGGGAAGCGGATGAGAGAAGTAAGTGAATTAAAATATTTGGGATAAGCTTTTGGAGAACACTATATGACTATGCTTGAGTCAACTTGACGTGATCTAAGTAATAGCACAAATAATCAAACACTGAAGGAAGAAGTCCACTCTGATCTGGTTGCAAACATTGACCTCTCTCATACCATCACCCTTCCTACAGTGTTATTCTAATTTGCTTCTAAGGCTGTTCCCTGAAGACCTAATTCTCCTTTCTGCGTAGACAAAATTTCCACTCCTGCCTCTGAGGGTTGGTTTTTACTATAATGTGTTTGTTTCTGACAGCAGCTCCTTGTGCTGAGTTAACTCTTTCAACTTAGATCTGGTTCCTTGGTTTTAGATGCCCCATGGGTTTCACACCATACTGCTGTGGATGGCGCTGAAAACATCAACTCCTTGGCAGGGCTGGGCAGTCTTGTCCTTATCTCCAACCCAGAGTCCAGGTGAGGAGGAGCCCCATGGCCTCGCAAGGTATGAACCAAAATGTGGGTGGAGAGAGCCTTTACATCTCACTTCTGCCAGAGAACACCAACACTGGCATCTCCAAGCCACCACTGCCGGGGGTTGAGCACCCTCCGCAGGGGAATAACTCACCCAGAACGGGGCTGTCTGGAGGGCTAGCAGCCACCTGACTTAATGGCCCTACTCCTGTCACCAGGCGTGGTGGAGAGGAGGAGGAGACTGAACTGCAATGAGAAAAACATACCCCAAGATTTGCACAGTTCTGCTGATGAAGGCAAGAGTCCTTGCATTCCTTCCTTGTGCCAAGGACTTGTTGCTGAACCAACAAGACTTAGGACCTTGAATAGCAAGTTAGAAGAATTTGGCACTGCGCAAGGAAGCCCCTCAAATTTTGCCAGTATTCCTCAGCAATGTCTCTGTTTGTTAAACATTTTCTGGGTGTAGTGCGAGGGATAGGTTAATTAGCACATACATTTTTATGCGGACCAGCTGTCTACTCTGTCTGCTGTCAGACATGAAAAGTCCTCTGGGAATCCCTATGAGAAAACACACTTTGTATTCTAGGAATAGAATGGTTTTCTTTTCATATCCCCTTCAACTGTAACTCATTTAGCTTATAAATCTTGACAGCAGATTCTGGCCACTGATGTACTGTTTTCTTATCCTAAGCCTTTTTTTTTACTCTCCTTCCTCCTCGGATACCTTATACTCTGTGTTTAATGTGAGACACAGCTGTCTCTGCCAGCAGGAGTTCACATTCTAAAAATCACCAAGATTTACACAACAGGTGTTTTACCAACCCACTGTGATAACATTTTCTCCGTGCAGTGAAACAATATACTGAATTGGGATAAAAAAATAAATCAAAATAAAAGAAGAAAAGATTTTCTGACTGGAAACTAGACTTGGCACAACTTCAGCTTAAGAGCTGGGCTTTTATTTTTGTCTTACAGAAAACCTAAATAGCTTCCATGTAAGTGGATGGATGAAATAAAGCAGGTAGAATATAAGTAAAGTATTGACAACCCTGGGACAAGGCTTAGTAGCAGGAGGATAATTGGGAAGAATCTTCTTTTAAATATATGCATATCAGTTGCCACAATGCCACTTCACTGAATAGTCCAGGTACACTTACCAAGAAATAGAAACAAGGCCACAGACGAATGCATTTCAACCTCTTGCAACTTTCAGTCCCATAAGATTTTTCCAGTCAATGATATGTAGAGCTCTGGGTAAAAATTTTTAAGTCTAGTGGCTTTTGCTTTTTTCTTGTAGTCCCATTTTGAAGATCCTTCAGTTATCCACAGACCACAAGTTTAAAATCATTGCTTGAATCAAACAATCCTCATGGCTGATAAAAGCTCCTCACATCCCCAAAAAGCTGAAAACAGCTACTAATAGTTTAAAATATATGCTGTGTGTATACAGTATACATATATATACAGAGTCTATATATAACATAGAATGTCATTATATTTAGACATGTGATACATAATATGATAGCAAAAATGCCCCTGCTGCCAGGCGGTTGCAGAGACAGGGACACTTTAAGTGTTTTATTCAGTGCTGTAAAAAAGCATTCAAAATTTCATTCGGCATGTATGTAAGAGGCAGAATGACACTTGGTACTCAAGCTTTCAAATGGATCAGATTAACTGTCCCTCAGGAGACAGAGTTATGAGCTCAGGAAATGCTTGAGCACTTATCTGCGTGCTTTCTTCTGACAATGTGTTGGGAGGCAGAAAGTGGGGACAGCAAGAAAAGCAACCATTCTAGGGGGGAAAGACATAGTACAGAAAATGGCACCCGAGTTCTGGGAGTGGGATCCTGCTCTTCACACCTAAAAGAAAGATGGATTTGATAGCTCAAAACTCTTTGCAAAGAGGACTTTCAATCTGGGCACATCTGCCCATCTCCTGCCTCTCCCCAAGGTCAGTGCCAAGTGCTTGAATGGCTTTAATTCACACTCAGGAGTAAGGCCACACACTCCTGAGAGCTGTGTGGTTTTAAAGACAGGTGGAGCATGTCACCCTGCCTTCTCTAAATAGGTTTATGACAGGAGAATTCAAGCAAAGAAAGAAGATAAGGCAAAAAGGGAAGCTGAAAAAAACCCCCTATCACTGGCTTACACACACATGGTTGATCCAGAACAGTGATGATACAGAATAGACAAGACAGCACTGATCATGACCATACATGTGTCTCCTCAATGTTAGTAACACATTTGAAGTACAAAGTCTTGAATATTTTGTTTAAATCAGAGGATTCACTATCGAGGCACATAAAGAAAAATATGCCAAATAGATGTGACTAGGGAAAAAATGAAGGAAGGACTTTTGAAGTACAGGCACTTCATGTTACTCTCTTGTGGACACCCAGGAGAAGACTGTAGTGCCAAGAACTTAGCACAGTCCCACCTGGAAAAGCTCTGTGCAACTTCAAAATTATCTCATATCCCTTCCTCGATTACTGCTGATCACTCAGTAAGACAAACCCATTGCCTTTCAGTAGGCACAAAGGAAGCAAAAACCTCCAAGGGTTACTGTGCACCTGAACAACAGTATCAATAAACTCCTGAGGGAAATAAAAAGAGCCAGCCAAATGTTGACTGTGAGGATTTAAAACTCCACTGAAACATGTGTTTCACATTCAGGCTTTTCCTGTGAATTAGCTAGCTGTTCTGAGGGTACTGAAGATATATGAGAAAGACTTCAAGTCCTATGCTGAATGGAGGGATTATATTTGTTAATACTGTTCCACAGTGCTCTGAATCCCTGAGGATGAACAATACCTCCCTGCATATGTGACAATCACTGTTGCGATTTGGGGTGCCTCTTTGCTAATCACGGTGCAGCCATCAGCACTAAAAGCATTCAGAACTGAGCGTTGCATTATTAAGACAACCTTTGTGTTTCTGTGGTGATCAGAGGTGGCTATGGATTGCTTTCAGAGGAAATGATTGGGCCTTCAGATGTGTGAAATGCTGAAACTTCATGCTGCCAGTGTCAGTCACAACCAGCATGGTGGCAGCAAGACCAGCTCAGCTGCCCAAGCCACAGTGTCATCGCCTGCAGGAGGTCACAGCTGGGTACTTCATTTTGTGTTTTCTGTTCTTAAATAAACCCTCCTTTCCCACTACGTGGTCAGACTCTCTGGAGGCTGCCACAGGCAGGCTTGCAGTGCCAACAGCCCACCACCCAGCCAAGACTGCCAGCAGCCACGCTCCCCCTGTGGCCCTGCTGGGTCAGTGGGCACCGTCCCTGCACAAGGATGTGCTGCAGAAGATGCCCAGCCAAGCCCTGCTGCAGTGGGAAGGCCATAATGCATAAGCACAGGCCTTTCCTGGCAGCCTCCAGCACTGCTGGCTGACAAGGCAGGTGGGATGCCCAGGCAGGTTCAGCTCATGGCATCCCCTTGGTAGCAGTACAGACCCTCAGCTGCCAGGGTCGCCCCCCTGCCTGCGAGCCCTCAAGGTCACTGCAAATGGAAGCTCTTTGGCCAAAAGTAAGTTATTCCTGCAAGGAATGTATCCCTACACAGTGCAAGGGCAGCCAGAGGTGCCAGAGGTTTCCCTTACACTCAGTGCAGCAAGCACCATGCTTGGAAGCAGCTTGGTCTGAGCCTGCCAGCCCTTCCATGCCTCAGAGCGAGCCCTCCCTTGCCTGCCTTCCCTGCCTATGCAGAGGGAGCACACCATATGTTATCCCCTTGTAGCTCATCTCCCTCTTAATTAGATTTCCTGTCTCCAGCTAACGATTAGTGCTGTAGGGCTGTGGCCTTATGGTAGGAGTGCGAAAGGCCGAGCAGAAAGTCCCGTGTGGCTCCAGGATGATGTTCAGGTGGATGCCCTGTCAGAGAAACAGCTGGGAATATTATTTGGAAGTGGCTCACCCAAGAACCACCACCAGCTGACACATTCCCCTTCTACTTTTAGCCCCTCAAACCTCTGCCCTCTGACTGGACAAGCAGGGAGATATTGACTCCAGCTTCTGCAGGAGCACTCCCACACCAGGGTGGGAATGGGATGGGCACGCTTCCCTCTCAGACGTCTGACAGCCGAAAGAGACCAGGACTCTGCTGCAGGGACAGTTCTAGGACTGGTCAGGCTCTGTTCCACCAAATGTGTCTGGACCCTGCCAGACACCGGAGAAAACTCAGCCCTGCTCTCTCCACCTGTCCTGGCACTGCCAGGCCCACACGTGACAAGACAAAAGGCTGGAAAACTCTAAATGATCCGGTGAAGAAGGAGCCTGACTCACCACTGCAGCTCCTTATAGTCCTAATGGCAGCAAGAGAGAGCATGGGGGAAAGAGGGCAGCGAAAATAAATAGCTCTACTCTGGAGGAAGTTCTGAACACTTTAGAGCTTGCAGCTGGGCAGCTCTTCTGGAAAACATTTTAATACAGGGAACTAAATGTTTTCCCTGAAATTCTGCACTAAAACTGGATCTCTTGAGTGAGAGGATGCGTCCTTTGGGCAGATGCTTTTTTTTGCTTGATGATACAAAAATTTTTTTTTTTAATTTGCTGATGCTATTTCAAAAGTGTTGAGGTGGATCATATACAACTTCTCTCAGCATCTCAGTCATTTTAGTTTTTATGCTCTGCATTGTGGGGATGGGCTTGTTCCAAGTTTTTGCAGCTCATAACACAGCAGTACTACACTGGCTTCTCAGTGTTAATACAAAGACAAAACCCTGCAGCAGAATCACTTCTGTACTAACATGGAAACTTCATTCCAAGGGGTAATCAATCCAGCCTCAACTACTCTGTTTTATCAGGTCACTTCCCTTTGGGAAACCTCTCCCCCTCCATAACAAATAGGCACTTCAACCACAAGTCCACCTTCATAACAGAGGAAGGCATGATAGGCTTCCCTCTGTCTTTTTGCCATGTGATAATTGATTTGCCATCGGGCAGTCGTACATTTGAGTCCTTGCAATACTTCTACAAGAAGCAAGATTTCTCACAGACATGGTATATGATACCTACAGAGCCTAAAATTTCAAGTAACGGAAGGTATTTGTGACTGGGGATGTGAAATGATGATGGTAACTTGGCTGCAGTGTCCAAGGCTCACTAAGGACCTGAAGGTCTTTTGCTCGGAGATCGTTGCCTCTCCAGGCTGCTCTTCCATGACTCACTCCGCAAACCAACCTCATTGCCACAGCCAGGAGGAAATGATTCATAAACACTGACCTTTCCCCTTGCCACCCCTGCAAAATGAGGTCTGTGTATAAGCACTCACAGAGCTGGAGCCATGGGAATTACAACTAGATAAACCATCCACTGACGGCAACATCACGCAACCACTTCCTTGCCTGTGCTAATGGTGGAGATGTTTGCTGTGAGCCAGGCACACTCATAGGAGAACATAACTGGGGCAAAACAGATGAATTAGGCAAGGAGGAGGTGACTCAGAATAGGGGAGGTTGAAAGGGAAGGGTCAGAGCTGGATGAAATCCCTTGGTCTCCTCTTTGCAGATATGTGAAGTCAAGGTCTCATAAAAAAATAGACATACTTAGAGTTAATAAAACCAAGATCCTTCATGCCACACACAGTCTGTGGGATTCACAGTGTCAGGTCAGCAGTCATTAAAGAATAATATTGCTTTGTTATTATTTGCAACATTCTCAGGACATAGGATGCCCAGCCTTGGGTTTGCAGCCTGTCATCAACATGCTGCACAGATATGACGTGATGAGGGGTTGGGACCCAAAGCACTCTAAGCTCAAGCTCCTGTCTCAGGAGTGGGTACAGCAGATGGGAGGCAAATGCAAGAGGGAAGGATGGATTCCTCTTTTTCTCCCTTGTGAACCATCCTCATGACCTAGGAAGCCCTCCCCACTTCTAGGCAGATCTCTCATTGAAACTTCCCAATTTAAGCATCCCAGAATTTATTTCAGTCCAAATACAAAGAAAACCAAAAGGACCAACGCTTTTCATTTCTTTATCACACCATTTTGGGCTTCAATTTTGTTCAGCAGAGCAGTATTCCCAGGTCTTGCAGCATGCCTCATACAGCTATCACCAGAAATGCCTAACTAAACTAGCAGGAATGTCACCAGGACCTGGCAAAAGAGACTTTCTCCTTAATTTTAAGTCCATACTTCTGTGAGGAGTTGCCACAGAGGAAAACAGTAATGGCAAATGGCTCACTTTCCTTTAGTGAGAGTTGCCTCTAGGTACAAGTTGCTCTTCATGTACCAGACAAAACAGAACCTCCACCTCTGGACATGGTGAATGTGGATGGAGAGTATAACAGCCAACGTGTACGTGGAGGGAAAGCATCAGTCTTTAGAGGTGGGAATGTTCTTCAAGTTGAAACATTAGGGTGGCCCCAGCTGCAGCACATAGCTGTGGCTAGCCTGCAGTGGGGTGGGCAGCCAGTCCCCAGTGTGGCAGGCTGCCACGGGCACTGCTGTGCTGGAGTTTGGGGCGGCAGCCCCCCAGCATTGCCCTGGCTTGCCCCCAGGCAGCTGGCTCCCTGAACAATAGTCCCACAGCTGACAGCACGAGGACATGGACTTGCAGCCAGGGTAGGGCAAGTAGGATCGTGCAAAGGCAGATTAAGAACCTGCTCCTGCTCCCAGTGCCCTGTGATGAATTTGGACTTCCACTTTTTTCCCCCCAGCAGTGACAATGATTTTGCAAAGGAGGCAGCAGCTGTGAATCCACCCCAAGAGTGGGGTGCACAGGGTGCTGGCTGCCCAGGAGCAGGCAGCTGTCTGGCAGAGCATCCTCGGAGCAGCCACGTGGGTGGGACAGTGCAACCTCCTCCGTGGGCAGCACCCGCCCTGCACAGCTCTCCTCGCAGGCTGCATGGGACAGCGTGTCAGGGCTTGCAGGCAGGCTCAGCGATAGCATAAACACAGCTCTGGTTGCAAGGGCTGGCTCAGAGGCAGGGTGAGCAGCAGAGGAGAACACAGCTCAGTAATTATTTATGCTGCACAAAGAAAGGAATTATTAGGCAGCTGTTGGCAAGCAGGCAGAGGTACCAAGATGAGCCAGACTTCGTGGTTTAAGAGTTCTGGGGAACCAGTGACCAAGAGCAGCATTTCAGCCACTTGGTGCCATATAGACCCATCTCTGCCAGTATGACAGAGGTTCACCTTCCTCTCTGCTGTCCTCAAAGCACGTTCCCAACTGCAGCATCCTGCAGACAAATGTAAATAAAGAGAAAGATAGCAAAATTTCATCATTAATGAACAATACCTATTTTGTTACCACTGACAAATTTTGAATTCCCAGAGGCAATTGGGAAAGTGGAACTGTGTTGAAATGGCTGCTACAGACTTGGACCCGTGTCAGTTGTCCCTTCAAGGGCGCTCAGCTGGGTACCATGTGCCAATGAAACTCAGTCTTCATCATCTAAACAATCATTGGAGCTTCTTCTGGGACCAACAGGACTCATTTCTCAGCAATCACCCCATCAGAGGGTGAATACCTGAATATCTGGTATTTTTCCCTTTTGGTACCTACCTCTCTTCCCAGAAACTGGGTAGCTAAAGCAAATTATGACAAATGCAATTGATTTTGTTTCTAAATGTCTTTTTCATATTGAATATAAATCGAATAGGATCCCAAGCTTCCCATTTTGATCGCAGATTTCCTAAAGCAGCAAGTCCTTCACTGAAGTCGGTGAAAATCTGTCACAGATTTCAGCAGTGCCATAGTTACACCTCTAGAGCTTTATTTTAATTTTCCTGAATGCCCCGTTCACCTTAGCTGTTCTAAATTTTTGGAAAGGTTTAATCAGTGCTGTTAAGAGTGGCAAAGGTGGCTGCACCAGAAACATGTTCACCTGGGGTCAAAGGGGTCTCCATGGGTGGTGCCTGTCTGAGGAAAGCCAGGTCTGGTCTTCGCTAAAGCTTCCACCAGCATGTTTTGAAGTCTCTTAGAAAGACTCCCTCAGATATGGGCACTATCTGATTATGAGGCCCCAGAGGGGCAGGGAGAGGCCTTGCAGACCCATACCCTCAAGACCTTTTATGGAGCTGCTCCTTTTGAGGTCCCTGTTTCTTAGGCCATTTCACCAGTGTGTCGCTCCCACCAAAGGACCAAGGCTCTCCCTGAGCCCTCGGGTAATGCTTAGGCCGCAGGGCAAATGTTATAATATGGCGTGTCCTTCCCTCTGGGCCAGCCTGAGATCAAATTGCCAAGGAGCCCAAGCTGTAAGTCAGAGGGAGGGGGGTGAGTTATGCAGCCCCCTCCACCATCCACTTTCCATCAACATGCCAGGAGCAAATCCATCCTCTACAGAACAGCCTTGCAGAGTGCTACGGGACCAGAGAGGAGGAATCTCGATGTCTCTACCAGGAACTCACCTCCTTTGTGGGCACTTGGGCTCTGGCTCCTGCCACGGAGCCCTCTGTGTTCCATCAGTCCCATGAGTGACCCTGGGGGTGCGCGCAGTTCCGCTCCCATGCACGCCCCCACGCACACTGAAGTGCAGGCGGTAATTTCACCAGCAGAGTAGACCCAAGAGCCTTGAAATCATCCAGTGTGAAAAATTCAAACACTTCCTATGTCCTGAGCTGCAAGATGGAGGAATATGACAGCTTGTCAAGGATGGGCAGCTACTGAGCATCTCTGGCTGCTGAATATACTAATTTTTCCTCATTCCTAGCACCTCACTTGCACGTGATCTGTGAACATGAAGGAACTGAACACCCTGAGTAGGTGGTGTGCAAACCTGGGGGCTGGAGATCTCTTTGAAGCTGCTGACAAACTTAAGAGCAAGGTTTCTTGGGGAAGGGAGGTGAAGTATACAAAAACTGAGCTTTCCTCTTCAAAAAGCCAGAGGAGGATGTGAAGGGCTGGAGGAAAGGAGACAGAGTTTATAAAAGCTGAGGATTTTTATGGGTTGAGAGTGGGCAGCAATTAATATAGCTCACTGCAGTTCTCAGCTTTTTAGCCCACTGACATTGTAGCATCTATGGCAACACTGCTAAATAAACCAGCAATAGTAAATTTCAGATACAGCTTTCCAGTGTCACATAGCCAACATCTGGGAGCTGAAAACAGCTCTATCCTGTTATGCCTTTGTGCACAGGAACAGGGGTGGCCCTCCTGAGTGGCCCTAAATCTGGGCTAACCCTGCCAGCTCCAGAGAATGTTTTGCTATTAGGAGTTAGGTACCTGTATAAGAATCATACTGAACAAGACCTAGCTTGCATTGCATCACGAACTGGGAATTCTTTGTTATAAAAGCATTTTTCTTTTCCAAGTGGTACATACAAACCTTGCCACCCTGACCTCTCCCAGGCTACAGGTCAGTGAGATACTGGATTTTACAGCAGTGCTGTGAGGTCTAGGCTAAAGAAAGGCCACACACACATTATTGGAAGACCCATTAAGAGTATCACATAAATATCCTGAGCTTTTAGACCATTCCTGCCTTTCACTGCACCTTAACTCTTGCCTGCAGCAGAAAGGCAGCAATGATGGTGGCAAAGGCAGACCAGATTTCACCTTAATCAATCACAGGTGGAAAGCAATGTTAGCAGCTGTGAGAGGGGGAGCACCATCCCATCTGGATTTCTGTGAATGCTTTTCAGTGACTGCAACTAAGGTGTGGTAATAAAAAAGACCCTCCTGAAGGACACTGGTGCAGCATTGCCATTGTAGGGCTTTGCCTACCAAGTACCCCTGGGCCAGTTCAGTGCAGACTGTGACAGCTGAATTAAGAGCAAGCTCCAGCTATGCTGGAATTTCATTTTACAAGGGCAAATCTAATAGAGGATGGCTGCATACAGACTGAGCAGAGGATGTAGCTGTGGCTGCTCCAGGGCTACCATACCTTTAGGAGACACTAGCCTCATCAATAAGGCACACAGAGTGGGTGGTGGAGCAGCTGCTGTCATCGTGGGTCCCACTAAACGCTGCATGCTCAACTCAGAGATGAGGAAAAGAAAAAAGAGGGCTGAAGAAAGACTAAGCATATCCAGAGCACAGCAAAAGTAAATTACTTCTCCCAAACTCAGCTTGATTTAAGGTTTCAACTTCGAGTGAAAAAAATTAAGTGAATACTCTGAAAATTAACCATTAAATCCACTCAGATTCAGTTAAATTAAAACAGTAGAAAATCAAAGGCAGCAAAATGATCTTTGTAGCCATGACAGATTTGCAAATACATATAATCTTTAGTTTTTTGCAAGCTTTGCATTGTGTTAGATCTCTGCCATTGCCCAGACCAAAAATGAAACACTACATTAAGGTTACCTGCATAAGCACTCACCCTTTTGCACTGTGTGTCAGCAGCAAAAGAGTTTGCTGAGGATTTTCTACTGCCAGGAAAATTGACCAAATTATTTAGAATTACCTTTGAGAAGAAAATATCCTTTGGTAGGTGGTTCTATGGCTGAAACCAGCAGAATTAGGGAAAAACTAGGAAGAAAGACCCCAATCCTGCAAGTGAAGGTGCCACCAAGCAAGGATGCTCCAGTCCCACCCCTGGGGTGACCAGCACCCAGCCCACTGGGCAAAGGGACCTCTGTCCTCCAGGTATGTTTACCTCTCAGCTTCAGCTCAGAACACCAATTTCCCCCCAGCCCAATTCAAGACACATCACTGGAGCTGTTTTTGAGCTTATTAGCAGCAGAACTGCAGGGTTAATGGTGTTCTGCAGAGCCCTGTAAACCTGTTCAGCTGCTCATTGCAGTGTTAGAGCTCACAGAACCCTGGTGAGGAACGGCAGTGCTGGTGAAGCTGCAAGCAAGGCAGTGGCATGACAGAGTGCTGAGGGGCTAGTGAGTGCCTTCAATGTCATTTATGACAAAGCTTGTTCCTTTGGTGGGACAGAAGCCTTTGGAGCGAGAGTGGCCCAGGAAGACTTCCCTGCTCAGGGGTACCTAGCAGAAGGACAGGGGTGAGTGCAGAGCCCACCCGTCTGGCTGCCCCGAGTCACTCCGGGAGGCAGCTCCTGTGTGGGGAGCCCCTGCTCAGCCTCCCTCCCAGATGACTAAGGATGACGGTGAGGGTGGCAAGCAGCTGATTGCCCCATGGCTGCAGTTTCACAACTCTAGCCATCAGTAGGCCAGGACTGCAAGCTTCTTAAGCCCTCAGGAAAACACATAGGAACGCTGTCCAAATTGTTTGGGAGTGATTGTAGCAGCTTCCCTGGGGCAGCAGAAGCTGTGCTCCTTTGCAGCTGCTGCTCTCAACTGTCTGGGCTAAATCTTCAGCACAGGAACAGGCCCACCTGTCATCCTCCCCTTTTATGCAAGCTACTCTTTTCTCTTAATGAGGAGGAGGGGGGAGAAGGGGGAAATGGCTAATTGTTCAAAATTATTGTCATGTTATGATGCCTTACTGCCATCTCACCCATCACATAGCCCTCTCTCTTCCCACCCAACAACTCAGCTTGTGCCTGCAGAATCGTAGCATTTGCTCTGGGTTCTGCAGATGCATAACTCTGCCTCTGATCAGAAAGAGGTCATCCGACCATCCCTCTCCATCTTCCTCAGTTCTGGAAGGACAGCCAGTTTATTTTAGAGGCCCAACCCCCACCCCCCAAAACAGCAGCCTTTTCCCAGGCCAGCTGGGTGCCCCGGTGAGGAATGCTGACAATCTGCCGTCCTGGAGCAGAGCTGTCAGCGTTACTTCCCTACTGCTGAGCCCTCAGTCATCACTCACACAAAGGATAAGTATGCAGCCCGCTGCCTTGTGACAAGAGCTGTGACTTTGTTTAGGAGCCAAGCACTAGGAAAGAGTAGCAGGAAAACGTGGCTTAGTGGAACAGGAAATATCAACAATCTGTGATAAAAATGAAAAGAGCAGGCAGTACACATCTAACTCAGCTGGAGGCACAGCTCCATGACTGGCTGCGAGTAGCAACAGCCTCCAAAAAAAACCAATAATGAAATAGCTTTTCCAGTTCAAGGCTGACTTTTAAAAGAACAGTGATTTTTCATGTGTTCCTCTGTGTACAAGAAAAGCCCCTAAGCAAAGTCTTCCGTATATTGCAGTAGCTGCTGGCACAGGAAAGGACATGGAGCTTTCAGCTCCACAGATGGTTGAAGGAGCTGTTGTGAAAGCCCACAGAGATAGACTCAGACAGCCCCATCAATCTCCAGCAGCAAGTTAGGATAAGCAGGTTGGCTACTACACCTTTGTGCACCAGACAGTTTTCTTTTTTTTCTGCTAGAAAAACAAGACTGGGATAAGTGTCTCTGCCTAAAAGGATTTCTCTCAAAGCACCTTGTTTCTGAGTGAAATGGTTAAATGATAGCAGAATAGTAGAGAGAAGAAAATTATTCCCCCCCTTTTTTTTCTTTGTGTGTTTTAGTCAAAGTAGGTATCAGGCTGGAAAAGCTTAGTTAATACTGGATTCATATCTACAGAGTCCTTTCAAGTTATTACAGAGCTGATAACCTCTCTTTGTCCTTGTAATCCACAGTAAATAGAGGAGCTTAATCACGCAGGAAATAGGGAACAACTTGCAGATCCCTTCGTTCCTAGTACACTGTTTGCACAATGCCTAGTGCTGGGAATAACCAGAAACTGATTTAATAATCTGAAGTCATCCAAAACTCTGCTAAATCCCAAGTGAAGCCTAAGTGTTTCTGCCTAGGTCTTGTCTCCAAGGATGAATTTTTAAGGCTGGAAGTTAAATGGCAAGGCAGTCGCTCATTTAGGTCTCCATCCAAGGACCCGTGGCACTGGCAGGGGGATTGGACACTGCACGTGCAGGTGATTGTAAGGAAGGTCTCCACCAAGCACAGAAAATGAAGCAGCCTCTGCTGTGAGAGGCAGCACTTCTCACACAGGGACAGGGACCCTGGCCATGGATGGAACGCTGCTCTCTGGCTCCCAAGGCGTGACCTTGGGCAGGCAGCAGGGGCTCTCCGGTCCCGAGTTTCCTCTTCTCCAAAACAGAGATATGATATACAAGTGGGCTGAGAGCCTTGCAGAGAGGTCCTATCGCTGGTACAGGGAATTATCATCCCCAGGCCCAGGGCCAAAGCACACAGCAACATGGAAAGCCATTCCCTCAAAGGACCCTGGCTCTGGCACCCAAGCCAAGAACAGGCTGTATGTGTTCTCTGAGCTGCAGGTTCACTGCTATACTTTTACCTTTGTAAATGGTACTAGGTGCAAGAGATCCTAAAGGCTGAACCTCAAAACCCAACAAAAATTACCAATAATGAAATAATCTCCTCCTAGATGGTATATGACCCAGTTCTTGAGCCTCCTGTGAGTTACAATCAAAGCCATATGTACAGTCATAAATATCAGAAATATTTACAAAACACAGACAAGATCTTAAAAACAAAAGCAGTGATTTCTTCATCTCACTGGAAGCCTTACAAAACATGGGGTAAATTGTCTCAATTGAAATATTCTGCTGACCACAGAGGGCTGTATGCTTCATTGTAATAGTTAGTCATTCTATACATATTTACTGCTTCAGTTAATCTACTACGGCTGCTCACAAACTATTGCAAGGCAAAGATTAGGAAGCAGGGTCATTAGAAATTTTGTTTATGCAAAATCCACTGTGGTCATAGCACAATGCAACACAAAAGGTAAATGAAACCCCCATTCAAACAATCATTTCCCCTGCACTGGGGGCTGGCATAGCCAGAGACATCTAGGAGAAGACCAGGAAAGGCCATAAAAGTTCCTAATTTAAAGTTCCCATGTTGAGTCTGTACTGGGATACATACCTCTGCTTTGATATTTTTATAAAAGATTAAGCAAAACCAAAAAACATCCCAAGCACTTAAGCACAGAAACGTCACCTCTGGCTTTTTCTACAAGTCTCTAAAGGAAAACTTATAGGTGCTGCAATCCAACCAGGCTGTTGAGGGACAGCATGAGCTTCATTCAGATGCCAGCTGGCAGTACAGACTCACTTCCCAATGCTTCACCCAGGAGCCAATGTCCCTTTCCTTGTAAATTCAGTGGGTACCATTAGGCCAAGACTCTACAAGTAATTGTGCCCTGTGCTGAGGTCCCAAGCAGCTCCCAGGTCCTTTGGGTGTCAGGACACCTCGAGGATGTTCAGCTCTTAGCAGGCTCAAAGGCACCTCTGCTCTGCTCATCTTCAGCACAGAAGGCACAAAGCAATGCTCTGAGAAGTGTGTACCAGGGTCCTTACCTTACACATCAAAAATCCCACACAGGAAAGACAGAAAAAAAACTTTATCACAAACACCCATAGTACTGTTTATAACTTAGATTTTTTTTTTTAAAAAAAGCTTATTTCAAATTTATAAAAGACTTAAGTTGAAAGTTGATGGTTTAATTTACAAAAAAAAAAAAAAGGTTGGATAGGTGTGGAAAGTAATTTGGCACTTTCTAAAAAGGACTGAGATGTTCCTGCTAGAAACAAGCAGTCAGAGAAGTAAAGGCTTTCATTTACTTCTAGTTTGGGTTCAATTACAAAGAAAATTGTTCAGTTTCAGCTGTGCTGTGAATTCAGTGAAATTACATTCTGTTCTACATTTCATTTGGGGGAAGGAGGACACACACATTCAGATTGGTATTCTTTTGTATTTTGTTTTGCTCAAAAAGCACAGGCATTATGTCATCTTCCTTTTCCTCCCCTCCTCATTTAATTGGAAAATATGAAAGGCCAGAATGTCAGTGTTACCCTAATCACACATCATCAATACTGGCACAGATCATGGGCAAAGGTCTTGCTTCTGGGGTTTAATTCCTGGATTTCTACATCAAAAGAGAAGCAGCCATCATTTGTGAAAAGGGTCGACATCTGTCCCAGTCTGGAAAAATTCTGGTTGATTTCAATGAACTTTGAATCAGATCCAGATTTTCTGTCTGTACCCCACATTCTACTGCAGATGAGAGAAAACTTAAGAGAAACCCCTAGTAAGACAGTGTTCTCCATTAGGAAAATAACGGCCCTATTTCTAGAACCATTTAATATGGACCATAAATATGTAAGCAGTCTTATTTTGCATCCTCTTAATCCAAAGTTAAAGCAGAGAAGCACGTACTTGATGCACTTTTGTAAAGATATCTACATTGATGCTGCGGCAGAAACAACCACAAATTATAAAACACTTGTTCTACTATATTTATGTCCTTACAGAGACACCACTGTTATTAAAAGCTCATAAGAGACACCTCTAACAGCTGTAAGCAACAGTGGGTCCTTGAATAGACAATAAATTTAGAGATGCTTAACTGACTTTTCAAAGCTGCTGAGCACCAGTGCTTGTGAGAGGTCAGATCTTTAAGCCATCATTTGCATATCAATATTAAGTTCGAATGCCTACATTTTGGGTGTTTATTATTGAAAGAGAACCTGTACTTGTTACAGCAAAAGCCTTCTTATGGAAGAGGTTATCGACATCTCCCCAGTGAAGGCAAACAGCACCAACAAGTCTAGGTCAATGCACACTGTGCCACTGAAAGTAAATACGCCTTCAGGAGATGCTTGAAAATGAGGACCTGCTGCAATACAAATAAATACATGTCAGGGGAGTTCAGGACATCCGAGCAGCTGCAGCTCTGTGAGACCCCAAAGCAGCACATTTTTCTAGTCATACCTCATTTCTTTTCCCATGAAGATAGAAAAGAACAGGTTGGGGTTAATGCTGAATGGTGGAAGCGTTTTTTCTGGATCCATTACAGGTTACTTGAAATTCAAGCACAGTGTTTAAGATACATGAAAAAGAGAAACAAGGCACATTTAATGCTTCAGTTTAGATTCCTAATGTCACACAGAGCAAGGCATTTACAGGTAAAGGTCATGAGCCTGAATTCTGTGTCTCAAAGACCTGCTGTACATGAACTGTGACACTGAGTATTACAGAAATCAGCTACACTTGGTGTGGGTGCTCACACATCACACACTGCAAGAAGCAAAACTGAGGACTCTGAGTCTCATAATTGTGCTATATATATATAAAGATTAATTGGAGCATCTGAGTGGGTCTTTTCTTCAGAGAGTATCTACACAGGTTCAAAGTGTTCCTCTCAGGCACTTAGATTGAGCTTAAGACATTGGAAAAGCTTAGACCAGGCTTTAATCATTACAAATAGCCCACCAAACAACCATTCTTCCAACATAATGAGAGCCTCTTTCAATAGATACCTTTTTATTTGAAATGGAATGTATCTTGAAAAATATGAAAAATAAATCACATCTCTCAGAAATCATTTATGAGTCATATTTACACACAAATTTTTTTGACGACACTGGTATTTCTGCTCACAAGAGGATATGCTAGAAAACATTTGGTACATCACTGCAGCTATAATTCAGAAGGGGGCATTTGCATATCATGAACCTTAAAAAAGAAGAATTACTTCAGGATGTCACAGAAACAACATCCACTTGATCTTCCTTTTCCCCCCAGTTCCTAAATTGTCTTGGTCACCACAGCTTGGGTTTTCTTGCTGAATCTGCCCCTTGATTACTTTTTTTTTTTTAATTAGAAAAAGTAATTTTGACCTCTTTATGAATGGACTGTCCCCACTTTTGCTATCTATACCAAGCATTTGCCTGTGTTTTACTGCCATTTTTGTTTATTCCCTAATTAATTTACTTCAGCCATATGCTGTCAGATTTCTTTTCTTTTCTTTTCTTTTCCTTTTTTTTTTTTTTTTTTTTTTGGAAGGGGAAGGACAGCTTGACTTATTTACTTGCAAAGCTCCAGTAAGATGGAGCATGATGTGCTGAACCTATTTTCATAGCCGTTGCTTACGAGGCAGTAACAGCATTAAATCCAGAAGTTCAAATGAAGACTATGCAGTAATAGAGGGGCAAGATGAAAAAAACCCCAGAAGTACTTTTTATAACATCAAACAATTTCTTGGTCTAAAATTACTATCAGGCAAAAAGAACCACCAAACAAACAAAACAAAAAAAAAACAAAAAAACCCCCCCAAAACCAAAAATAGGCCAAAAACCAAAAAAACCCCACACGCCATGGAATTCAGAGCGTGAGAAAGTTGTCAGACTGTCCCCATCAGACAATTTAGCCTTATTTATACTGACAGGGCATGAGCCACACAGTCCAATTGTCCCCAGGGGACCCCAGCCAATTTGTTCCCACTCAGTTTCCAGGAGACAGTTCGGAGACACATGGGAAAAGTTTGATCCTTACACCCATCCCACCCACTCAGGCTGGAGGTATCAAGGTAGATTTTGTGATGCAACCACCTCTCACACTAGGAGGTTGGCTGACACCAAGGGTTTTAAACAGGTAACACGGCAGGCAATGACAACCAGCAAAAGTTTGTTGAACTACATCAGTCCAAAAGGTTTTCAGATCATCCTTCAGAACAACTTAAAACAAGAAACATAAGATAAAAGTGGGGTATTGACCTTGAACCAGTGAAAAGGAACAGCAAATTCAAAACAAAAGTTGTTTCCTCATACTTTCATGTCAATTTTCTCACTAAAATTGTCATCTTTAGCATTCAAAGTACTGCCAGAAGAACAGTAAAATTTCAGCTTTAGACTTCATCCATAGACTTTTGTCGCATTCAGAGGCTTGCATCCACTGAGGACAAGAATAACTGCCTCTCTCAGAGAAATACATATGTCTCTGATCAAATAAGAATCAATTCTCATCAGTTACATTTATCCTTCAGTAGGCTAAAATGTATTTTAGTAGGTGAGATCAGCAATACATCTGTATACCTGAAAAGGTGGATTAGTTACTCAGTAAAGTGTAATTAATCACTCTAAAGAGAGGAGCCAAATAACAAATTAGTCTATTTTGTGAGTCTTTGACTAGCTCATTAGAGAATCCCCTTGCAGCTCTAACATCCAAGCATTAGCAGAATGATAATGGCAGATGTACAGAGATGTGGAAATTGAGTATTATGATTGCCAAGCCAGCGAACCTAATCCTGGAAGATGTGGGGCACCTTCGATTTCAATTAATTGCAGAATAATGACTTTGTTAGGACAGCTGTAATCTATCACCCCGAGCTCATCACACAGCCTTGTCAAGGGCCAGGTTGGAGAGAAGCACTCAGGAGTAACTACAGAGGATCGTCAGGGCTTTGATTCTGCACCATGGCATGTTCTGCTTGTCTAGGTATGTGACCCTGACACCTGGGGGAAGGAACAAAAGAGGAGGGCTAACACAGACCTCAACTTACGCCTTACAAAACTGAGCTTAATCTTAGAGCACAGAGGAAGGTGCCAATGTACACAGTAGCGAATTCTGAAATCTTCCTTTGAGTATCACTTCAGCCTTTTGCTTTAAACACTTACAGAAATGAGCTTGCACCGAGAATGTGAGGCTCTTGCTGTAAAATTACGCCTCATTTACACAAAAAGAAAAGCCTTGGATGTGTAACTTTAAAAGATTTTGTTTATATTAATGTAAATTGTAAAATTAATGTAAATAAAAGCCATTTTCCTCATCACACCAGTTAAAATAAGTATCTCCATGGCTTTGGCATTTTACCTTGGACCAGAGATAATGGGCCACATTGCTCTGCCCCACTTGCAGCCTCCCCCCTTCATTTAAACCAGAGAACCTGGGCGGTAGCAGCACCCAACATGAAGCCACCCATCGTCAGAAGGGCCCTGTCCTAGAAAGCTCACCGGCCCATGCCTGACTCCCTCCTCGGCACTGGGCAAAGAGCTCTGACCTGCTCCCGCCAGCATCGGCAGCCAAACTCCCACTGACTTTTAAGAGGCAGAGAAACACACACCAGCTGTGCAATTAGCCCTTTGTTTTCCAACTTCATGGCTTCATCAACGTTTTTAGAGGCAAGATGGCACGCCTCTCTCAACATCTGACAGTGCTAAACACCAAAATTAATCTAGTTCATCTCAGCTAGAGAGCAACTTTCAGCTTATGAAAACTGTGACCAAAATAATCCATTTGCACACTAAGACATACATACATAAAATGGATTTTAAACTACGAACTGCTTTAATGCAAGGCATTTAAAAACTGCCATGAAAATGCAACACAGGTTGAGAGTCCAGATCACTTAAAAACTGAGCGTGCAGAGGGAGCCCTGAACTTGGACAATAAGAAACGTTCATGAACACTTCCCAGCTCTGGCCCACCAGCCTAGGAGCAAGCACATCACACAGCTAGCTGGAATCCAACTCAGGTTCCTGTATCACAAAAGAAGTTGGTCAGATTCCTTCCGCTCATACACTAAACAGATTGATTTTAATCTCAGAATGACAAGTCATGTTGCTTTTTTGAATAGCCAAGCATGAATAACTTTTTATCATCTTCCACCATGCTTATATTAAAAAAAAAAATCATTTAAACCCCAGCCTCTAATTGTTGTTCTCATTAGAGAAAATAGGTTTCATACGTAGTACGGGTTTCAGCCAAATTTTGAAACACACATCACATTTTCCATGCTGGTGGAATATAATGTATTTTGGGTAAAAAACGAATAACTTTTTTGTCAAATTGCACACAGTCAAAGGACCCAGAACTTTTTAGTTCTTTTAGGGAGCTAACATGCATATTGTTTTTTCCCTTACTTTTTTGATACAGCCTACATTCAGAAATGTCTTGCAAATAAGCCTTTAAAAAAAAAAAAAAAGGAAAACAAAACCAAAAGAAAACAACCCTAATAAATAAAATAAAATACATTAAAATAAAGTTACAGTACACCATGTCTCCTAGAAGTCCCATCGCACCAAAGGATCCTTTCCAAGGTTCATAAATAATGGATTTGAAATGCTTCTCGGCACCGAGGGCGGCAAAGCAGCAGCAGCAGCTGGCTGAGGTTCAGGCTATTGAGCCGCTTCTCTCCGGTCTACCTGCACCTCCGGCGTTCGCCCGGTTTCTGAGCCCCTGAAGCAGGTCCGCCACGAACGCGCTCTGTCCCTCTTTCCCGAAGCGCTCCGTGAGCGTAACCTGCAGTGAGACAGAGAGCACAGAGGGCAGCCCGTCAGGCGAAAGGCGGCGGCCGGGGCCGGCAGCCCCGCGGGTGCGGTGCGGTGCGGCGGGCGCGGTGCCGGGTCCGTACCTGCGCTAGGCGGAGTTGGAGGCGCCGCGGAGGCGCGGGCCGTGGGGCGCCGCCAGGTGCTGCTGCTTCTGCCGGGTGGAGCGCACGGCCAGGATGGCCTGGCGGTTCTTGTACTGCACCATCTGCAGCGTGATCGCCGCGTTCCAGCCCTGCTCCTGCGCGCACCGAAAGTCGATCTCCTTCCCCTCGGCCATCACCACCGTGAAGTACACGTACTTGCCCTTCCGCTCCACGCAGTCCACCGTCTTCATGTTGGAGAAGTGAAGCTCCTTGATCTTGGCCGCCGGCTCGGCCGAGGAGGCCGGCTGCTGCTGCTGCGGCGGCGGGGGATGCTTGGGGGGAATGAGGAGCAGCCCCTCCTCGGTGAGGATACAGCGCTTCTTCTTCCAGAGCTGCAGCAGCCCGTCGCTCCTCTTCTCCAGCATGCCCTCCTTCACCGCCTTACAGCCGCTCTCCAGCATCCTTCTGGCAGGGTTAGACGGCCTCCGCCCGCAGGGGCTGGGCTCGGGGGGCAG
>VXAD01005151.1:152557-186149 GCA_013399195.1 Dicrurus megarhynchus | reverse complement strand
AGGAAGGGGTTCCCCGCCGTACTTAATCACCGCTAGGCTAATACACCGCTCGTTTGCTTTCCTCGGGGTGATCCCGCACTATTTAGTTGAAATGCATTTCCTCAGCCTGCCTCCTTGGGCAAGAGCAGCAAAGAGCCCTCTTCTGGGTGTTTTTGATTCAAGACCGCTAAAGCCGGTGCCAGTTTTCAGAGGCACCCTGATATTAAAGCGATCGTTGCTTCATTAAAGAAAGGAAAGAGCCTGAAAGAACCTCGTACAAGAACTTGGTCCCTACGCTGGGCTGGGGAGAAGCAGCTTCAACTGTATATATAAAATAAATCTTTACTTTCTGCAGCAGTTTGAGTAATGTCTAAAGAAAGCATGGATCCGTACCACTTCCCTAAGGAAACAGCAGAACCTCAGTACATGGAAATTGCAAAAGCAGACTAGGGAAAAAAAAAAAAACCCAAACAAAACCCAACTGGCAAACAGCTAGGAGCGTTTTTATCATTCTACTTTGTTGCCACACATTTGCTTATTGTTTGGTTACCCCGAGGTTAGCTTTTGAATAAATTTGAGTAGAAAAGTAAAGTGACCTAAGGTTAATATAAAACTATTTAATTTTTAATCCTTTGATGTATTAGATGTAAATCAAAATCCCACATAACTGAATTTGGCTGACAAAGCCAATGTAAACTGAATGCTGTAAGTTTCACGCTACCTCTGAGAGCACTGTTTTTAAACATGCATTTATCATGGCCGCAAAAAAACCCTCCTCACATCAATCTTGGCAGCTAGGAAGCAGATCATGCTGCAGCATGTACTGTGTTCCAATAGATTAGAGAAAAAAAATCATCATTAATGATAGTTTCAATGGAGTTTATCTCTGATAACATTTTTAAAAGGATTTCCTCTTACAATCTTTTCCTCTTGAAGTTCAAAGTTAATTTTGATAAACTGTTGAGGGGTAAACAATTAAGGCAATAAAAGCAATTAAAATTTAGCTGGTTTACCCTTCCTGGGGTAACTGGAAAACACTCAGTAACAAAAGTAACTCGACTAGCCATAAATTAAATGAAAAAGGAAATTAATATCCTAAAACATCCATTTATATAAGCATTGTCCCTCCTCCTTAAAGCTGAATAGATATGCTGTAAGATGCAAGTCATTCTCACAACCATTTTACACCTATTTTAATAGAGGCACAAGCTAATTTTCAAAAGATCTGAATACCATTCACAATTGCCTCAATCAGCAGTTCACTGCCATTTGAAACTAAATTTCCTAGCACAAATACCTGCATCTCCAGCTGCTGGTGCATATACAAAGTGTCTCAAAAATGGTTTGAGCAACGTAAGAGAACTCCTGCCTTTTCACCTGATGTGTTTTGCACCTATTTCTTTGTTCCTTATTCTCTGTGCATGTGACAAACGACTTTGAAATTCTCCTACTAAAGCAAATTGGTTAAAATACATTAATCTATACAGAACAGCTTAATTAAAATACTGAGTTTATGTAAGGCATAGGACACCAGACTAAATCTACAGAAGATCAATTTCTAGCAATTCACCTGTTCAGTTTTGGTTGCTGCTCCACTGCTGGAAGCGAACAGCCATTTGATTCCAGGTAAATGCACTAACCAGTGGTGTGGAAACTCACATTAGATTTGAGAGTGCCACACATTACAGTGCAACAGCAATCAAAAAACTCTCCCCTCCACCCCACGACACTGCACTGTAGCACTTAAGGACATTAACACACAACCTGTATCTGTATAAGTTAATGTGAGCTTTTTTACTTGTTCTCAGTACTCAGTAAACTGCAATTAATCAAATGAAAAAAGGGAGACTAGTGTGGAAGGCCAAATATTTCCATCAAATGTACCAGAGAAAGAGATTAAACTCATTCCACTTTGCCCTTCCGTGACAAAGCATTGAATGTGAGATTTTTAACGCATTTCCAAACACTGATGGACATACTCTACTAATATACAGACTCACAGCACTGTTTATTCCTGGTGAAATTCACCTAAGCATGTGGTCAGAAGCAAACATGCAAAACATCCATTTAAATTTGTACTCTAAAAGCCAACAGATATTAACAGACATTTAAAATACACTGTTTGACCAAAACCACCAGATCAGTCAAAAGCTACAAGACTAGTGTAAGATGAAATACTGACAGTTCCATGATAAAAGAACAAAATATTGTGCAGAATTTGCCAGTAAAGGATAACTTCATTTTCCTAGACGCAAGTCAAAACTGAACTTCTGTAAATGTTTCTTACATTACTATTTTGAAATATTACATTCAACACAGTCAGGCACACTACAATATCCCACTGAGATGTTACTTTTCTTGAAAGATACACTTAAACCACTGCATTAATATTAAATGCTTCACATCAGCTACCTTTATTGAAGCTTCACCAAATACTAGGCAGGTTCTGCAGCCATTCCTCCAGAAATAGCTGGTGTGAAGATGCCTCCTACTGTCAAACCTGAAATACTACAGTCTGAAAAAAACACTGATCCACAGAAGTCTCTACTTCTTAGATACGAGTATTTCTTATTGAATTTTTCCTTTTCTATGTTTAAAGTTGATACTTGCAGAAATGCCTGCTTGGTAAATACTCTGGTCTCCTGTATCATAAACTCCATAACTTAGACTCAAGTAGTTGAAATTTTGTATGTGCAACCTCAACTAAAGGGTAATTATAGCAAGAGTATTTAAAGTGTTCTTTTTAAGCCCTGAGGCAACTTAATCATTATTTTGGGAAGCCATTGTGAAAAACTAAAAAGCCCATGATTTCCTAGTTCTCCCAGGTAATGAATTTGCAGCCAGCAGCTTGACAATCAACTTTTAGTGTCAAAGGGATGCTAAGCCCATCCCAACTGACAACCCCTCAGCATCATTATTTTGTCTATTACTGAGAAGTGGCTAAAACAGAAAAAGGGTTTAAGAGGGAAACATAAATTAATTATGAACTGGTCATTGCTAGACAGAAGAAAAATGAGGGGAAAAAAAAGTCAGGGGGAATTTAATGAGAAATACATGACAAACAGATGTGCTGCAACATGTGATAAAAGCAAGTAGACAGTTAAGTGGCTAATCCCTAAAGAATTTTCTTGACCATTACTATCTCCCAGTAATTTCACTGGAACTTGCTGCTGAAAGAACACTGGAGCACTGAAAACATGACCCTGGGAGCAGACTTTTCCTTTCAGGAACTCCATCTCACAGATACCTGTATATACCCCTCAGTAAGCCAAGCATAAATAGATGAAAAATTTACCATAACCAACAACCACACTGCCCCAAGCCTTAGCATTCCTTAAAACTCATGGCAGTACCAAATAAAGAAACTGTGGGCAATTCACCAGCTATTGGCACAGCAGCTTCTCCAGCCTGGCTTTTTCAAAGTCCTTTACACTTCCAAGGTAGTTGTTTTCCAAAAATATTCCAGCTTAAGCACACACATTGTAGAGAAAAACTAGGCTGTAAAGGGGCTTTTAAGCATCTCAGATTTGACCACTGCAGTAAGACATGCTATGAGTTCAGAAGTTTCTCCACTGCAGGGCAAATGTAAATCTGAGCAATTCTTGCCAACACTTGAGCACACAGAAGCAAAGCTCCTAACAGCAAGCTCAGGACTTCAGCCCCTCCTGCAGCTGCAGAGCCAACTTGTGTTGTCAATCAACTCACATGCTTTAGTTAGACACCTGTGAACACAAGAGCCCTTCTGCCATAGCCTCTTGTGCCTTGTGTGCCCACCCCTGGTACACACCAGGCAGAGGCAAATATGGAATAACTTATCTATGCTTGGTGTACCCTGTCTTGTCTGCTTTACTCATTCTGATTTTCCTACAAAACCTGAAACACAGACCACATGTGGAAGACCACCAGGCCTGAGCAAAGGTCTGACAATAGATTTTTAAGAGCAATGAGACAAATGCCATGTGGACAAACTTCTACCTCCTCTTGTTGGTGCATAGAAGACTTAGTATTTTCAGTAGATAATTTATGTTCACTTTAGGCAAGCACTAGCAGTTAAAAGTCATCATTTCAACACCATCTTGAAAACTTGTGGGGAACCTCGAACAGGTTACTGAGCAGCTATTAAATGAAAATAGAGATGTGGTTGCAACTTCTCTAACCTGTAAAAGAAAGTCTTGGATTGGAGAAGACCACAACTGCACAGAACAAAGGAGAAAGCGCTGTAGAGCTGAGTCTACCTACTCCAACATCCATGCAGCTCCAGCCCCAGCCTAACAGACCATCAAGGCTGTTCATGCTTTCATTATCAGGCTGTCCCCTTTGTACTGAGGGATGCAGCATTTTGCTTCCTTAAGCTGCTGAAAGTGTCACAGCACAATCCTCTGCCCAACAGAAGGCACTTGATAAACAACTGCTGCAGAGACACCTTTGGAAATAGGAAACCTTTAGCAGAAAGGTTAATCATTCATCTGTATGTAAGTTTCCTATCAATTTCTGAATCGGGTCAGCAACAATGGGCCCTGAAACACAGGGAAAGTTTGAGTATCAGTTTGAAGACAAAGATGAACACACTAATTTTCTGAATTTTTCTATATTCTGCTGGATTTCTCACTTAAAAAGCAAAACAAGTCAAAATTACAGTATCTGCTATTAGTTTCAGAAACACCCATTTCAAGAACCCAGAACACAAGCTAAGCTTATGAAGCTATGAGACACTGGTAAGCAGTGTTGCTATGCCCAATGTTCAAATAATCCAAGGTAACACTTCTAACTGCACCTGACATCACTCTTCTCCAAAAAGTAAAACGTCAGAATGCTAAGCTTAAATCTGAGCTCCTTTACTTCAGGATGCTGTTAATTTTTTTTTTTTTTAACATGAACAAAGTTATATCAGACAGGCAAACTCTTCAGTGCTAATCTAATCTAGATTGCTAAAATAACTATGAAAGGATTGCAAAGAAGCCTCCCTCTCTATCAAGCATAAGCCCCGAGCACCCTTCCCTGTCATCCAAAGTCTCACTTCTCTTTCCTCACCAACCTCCCACTTTTCCCCCCAAAATAATTCTCCCTTCAATACAGCAACCAAAACTGGACAGAAGACACCATTTACAAAATGTTAAATTATGGTGCATTTTTGCAACTGCTACCAAAGACATTCTATTTCAGCGACACATTTCCTAGCCTGAACCTGTTAACAAGGTAACCTACCCTCCTCAAACACTAAATTAGATTCTCTACACCTGGTATAAATGAAAAGTGAAAAGAATGAGTCACAACACTCCAATCAATGTTGAAAGTTTAATGTTCCTGCTACATACTGCCTTTCAGAACTGCTAAACAAGAGTGTCATTGGTAACAAAACTACAGTAAGCACCAGAACAGTTTTAATTTAACCAATGCCATAAGAACTGGCACTTCATTTATATTCTTCTTCTTTTTGCTGCAGTCTGGAGAGCACAAGAACTGCTGATTTAGAACTAGCATGTCAATCTGGAGAGAAGCTTACCAAAATCCGTCAATAGGATGTATTCATGACCCTGGATCTTGCAGGCTGCAGGTGTGCTTTGACATCTAACAATTCCCCTTTTCAAATACTGTATCCTACTGTATGTTATGAAGGTGTTAAATGAGAAAGTAATCAAAGAGCAAGCCGAATTTGTTAAGTAGTGAATTTTGAAACTTACAACTTTCAACAATTCATTTGCTTTTTAAAATACAGTTACCAGATGCTGTTAGCAAAAATGGGCTAGATCTAAGTAAGGACTTCAGAGACTTCCCGTGTCCAGAAGTATGAACCCCAAAGCCCCATCTTAACGACTTCTCAAGCTCAGAACTTAACATCACAGTTTGGTCTCTACATGTCCTGAAGTTTAAACTTAACCCTGGGAGATGTTTAGAGAAGAGACCATGTGAAACCCAAACACCTGGCAGGGTCAGTGCCTCAAAGGATAAGCGTATTCTGATAC
Source organism: Dicrurus megarhynchus (assembly GCA_013399195.1). Lineage (NCBI taxonomy): Eukaryota > Metazoa > Chordata > Aves > Passeriformes > Dicruridae > Dicrurus > Dicrurus megarhynchus. The sequence continues at coordinate 180,207 of VXAD01005151.1, read as the reverse complement.
CACAAAAACACAACCACATCTCCCTTAACACATAGCTACTGAGAGTGGTTGTTAACCTTTCATAACTGCTTTTTCTATGCTATGATCTGCGTTACCTAAAAACCACTCAAGATCACAGCTTCAACGGTCCTGCTTTATATACAGCTACAGATAACGAGCTCCTTCTCCCAAATCCATGGGTATCTGGAGAGGAGAGAGATGAAGCCTGACAGGGATTCTGAAATGAAGCACTGTGATATTTAAGCCTTCAAGGAATTAAAAAGAAAAATCAGTAACAAAACTAAAACAGTTTAGTCAGACGACACTAGACCCACATCTTCTTGGGGGGTAGGGGGGCTGAGGATTCAGAAGGGCATTTGGGATAAACTTCATTCTGTATTACTTACCCTCCAGGCAAGAGACATGCTAGAGAAACTCTTCCACCAGCCCCATCCTCATGTGGTTGTTGCCTCCTGCTTGCCCTGCTCTTTTCAAACCTTTACAGCTAAGTGTATAAGTGGCACAAAAAAAAAGTAGCTACTGCAGAAATAGATCCATGGCTAGCTGGACATCTCTTTTTAACACTACAAGGACCCTTCCATCCCTGAAAAAGCTACCTCTTGCTTAGAAGATCAGAACTTACATTGTTGGGTGAAGGACAAGACAGCACAGAATACAGTAGCATGCTGCTGACTGGAAAAACTCAGAATACATCAGTTCATAGTCTCTTTCAGCTGAATATGTTTAAATCCACATCTCATCAAGCACCTCCACTGCAAGGCTAGAGGCAAGGTCAGAACGAGGAAGATCTTCTAGCCCATGTGTTTCATGGCTAGAAATATCCATGAAATATCCAATATGGACAAAGTATGAACCAGAATGCGCAAACACAAGCACAGTGAACAGAACATTAGGTGAAGAAAGTGGGATTTCTTTGGGTTTGTTTCCTCCTAGATGCTTGATACAGTGAGGACAAACTAGAATACAACCAAGTGTTCCAGCACTCCCTTCGGCTGCAGGGCATGTTTTGTTCAGGACCACCTAGCTTTGTCTACACAGACTGAAAATCCAAGGCACTTTGCTCCAGATCTCATACTAATAGGCAATGCCTTAGAGTCAGGCACAGCAATACCGAAGTCCTTTATCAGATCTAGCCCCACTTCTAAGAACTTGTCTTCTCTAAAATGGCAGTGTGGACCAATCACTGAAACATCAAGCTCAGATTCACAAGTATCACACTGCAAATGGAAAGTATGCATCAAACTTTCCAAACTATTGTGTTTGTTTTTCAAATGCTATATAATTTACTTTTCAGTATTATCAGCTTCTGTTTCTAGTAAAACATGAACTGCAGCATGTAAGATATGCCTTACCAGTTTATACATGCAGATACACACATAATAAAACAAGACTAGCTTCTGAAAATACTAGGTTTTATTCACACCCCTGTGGTAAACAATAACCTTAATATGATGACTAGGTTTCTTTTGTAGATCACTATGTCACATAAAATACAAAACCCATAGCATAAACAAGCTGACAGTTATGAATGTTTAATGTGGTCTCGTTGGGAAATTAAACAAGTTATACTAGTCTTCTCAAGTAGTCAAATTCAAAATGCATCATCATCTCCTAGTTAGTACAGGTCACTGCCATTTCTATAACAAAGTAATAAAGGCACAGCTAGTGCAAGCAGACTTAAACCCGTTCAGACTACTGGGCTGAAAAAATACTTTGGTTGGTTCTTCAGGAGAGAGTTTTCTCTAAACAAATATTGGTCTCAGTTAACAGTTCTTATCTTCACAGCTGCAGTCTAATAGCTACATGACAAAGACTTCACAAGAACCAAACTATGTAGCAATGAATTAACATTCATGCTTTAGGGGATTTACTGCATTCTACATATTGGCAGAAAATTATACTGTTAAAATGCTAGGTAGATTGAACCTACATTTTAATCTGGTTCTTAAGTGTTCAATTTCTTTTTTTAACAAATTGGTTACTTAATTCTACCAAGATACAAAACATAAGGCTGTAAGTAACTAATAGTTGTGTTTAGGCTATTACAGTGCAGGTAATCCTCAAGGCCACAGACACACTGCTTCACTGCTGCTTGCATTCTGCTGGGTTTTGATCCTTCTGTTGAAAAAAAAGGAAATACCAGTTTACAGAAATCAGTATTTTAAAAGAACTATCAATATTGCTAAGCATGCCTTCTCAAGCTGCAATATTCAAGTTCTTCCATCTTTTCCGCTGCACTAATTGTCCAGCATTAGCAACACTGCTGTCTTTAGATGCAGCAACATCCACATTGCATTTATTTTGGTTTTGTCAGCACATCAGGATACAATCCAGAACAAAAATCTGTTCAGAACTAAGTGTGGTGAAATACTCTAAAAGACACTTTAACTGGAAAAAGGAGAAGAGTGATGTGCAGTAAACAAACAACCCAGCTCAGAAAAAGCATGCAGACCCTCTTCACAGTCTGAGACAAAAGAAACTTCTTATGGGCAGTAACAAGTGCATGGCCTTATTCCAGAAGACACTGTAGAGCAATGCAATGAAATGCCAAATCACAGTTCCTAATGCTCTGGAAACATCTTTTGCAATAAATTCCAGTCATTAAAAAATTCTAACATGGAAAATTTCTTCTGTTCTTGAAACAGACAGCCAGTAATATGGGAATTTGAGAAAGTTTTTTGAGGGGCAGAGTTCAGTTGCAGGTTTTACTCCACTAACTTCCTTGGTCTGGACAGCTATTCTAGGACCATAGTGCTTTAATACCTTCAGCTGGCTTACAGCCTGAAATCAGCTTACAACACTGTAGTACTGCTACTATCTCTAGCCCTTGAGCAGCTCTCAAACTGACTATAGTCTTGCCCTTTCTCAGTTCTGTTTCACTAAGAAAAGTGAAACAGAAAAGCAATCTGAAATGGTGTAAATAAGTCCAACTTGCAGCTGTTTCATTTTGATTCTAAAGCCTTCTTGACTAGGAAGCAATATGAATACACTATAGAAGATGAAACATCACCAAGAGGGCTGTACATTTTGATTACAAGTTTGTACCCTTTCTATGTACAATGCTAAGATTATGTAATTTTTTCAACAGTACTTTGATAGTAGCTCAAACCATTCCTACTGGAAAACACTCATTTGAAATTACAAGGCCTTTTAACAGCAGGCATTTTGGAGCACTTCAGACTTCATGATTGCAACTTCCACCTACCACCATCAGATGCTTTCAGGTGGCCAGATGTACCTTTCCCTCAGCTATTAAAAAGCTATGAATTGAGTGGCTCACAATCATTTTTCCAGCCTGATTAGTGATCTGCCTTTCCCATGGAGTAAGAAAGCTCCCAGTTGCTCTTGGCTGTTCACATTTTAGCACTTGGCTGTAGATATGTTCCTGAACCTTGACTTCTGCTACCTCAAACAATAAAAGACTTGCCATTTATCTAACCTGAAAGGGCCTATTTCGTATTCTACTGGGAAAACCTGTGCCAGAGCCAGCTTGTAGCAAGTTCCCAAAAACTGAACCTGGATTACACAGTTCTCTCCATGTCCTTACAACCATTTTGCAATTTTCATCATTAGGCAGCAACCTGCTGCAAGACAAGTTTATAGAAAACCAAGCCTGAGTAACTCAGTGCTCAAAGCCAAAGTTACTTTTACAAAATGACTCCTGGCGAAAGAACTTTGTAGAAGTTTCTCTACCAATACTAGTCTGTCAGAACTAGGCGTGAAACAGCCTCAAAACAAAACATGCTCACCATAGGAACTATTGATTTAATACTTAAACTAAAATCGAAATTCAACATATATAAAATTTTAAATATTTGTTGCATACACAAACTTCAAACATTCATTTTAATTCCTTACTTTTGGGTCATAATCAGGATCATTTTCTTCATCTGCTTCTTCTTCTCCCTCCTGAAAGAAAACTTGTTAATATTTCTCTAGCTTATCCACGTCCAGTTTTCTGAGCCATTTTGATGAAAATTAACATTAAATTGTACTCAGAAATACATTAATTACCACTTTATGTTATACATATTGTATTAGTTTATCCTCCATAAAGTGCATCTTTTGACATGAATTGTAGCTTAACTTTTAGGATACCTTAAGTGTTGTCTTAGTTTGGTTGGGATTTTTTTGTTGTTGTTGTCTTGCTGGTTTTTTGGTTTTTTTTTTTAATTATTCACCTGAGATCCACAAAACAATGTGTTCTATCTTACTTCAGAAGTAATTCTTAAACTTAGTGTCCAGAGCACTCAAAACCCAAAGGAACTCTTATTCCAGAAAATTACAACAGAGAAACTATTTGAATCAAAGGCATCTGTCATCTTACCTCATCATCTGCCTCTTCACCTTCTTCATCATACTAGAAAAGAAAATAAATAGTTTTGATAGCATCATAAATGCAGCCATTTATAACTCAAGCAGATATCAGAGACCACTCTGTATTGTGCTCTTAAGAGAATCATAGAATGGTTTGGGTTGGAAGGGCCCTTGAGGGTCATCTAGCTCCAAGCACCCTGCCACAGGCAGGGAAACCTTCCACTAGATCAGGTTGCTCAGAGTCCCATCCAACCTGGCCCTGAACATCTGCAAGGATGGGACATCCAGGTTTATCTGGTCAACCTGTTCCAGTGTCTCACAACCCTCACAGTAAATATTTTTCTTCCTAATATCTAATCTAAACCTATGCTCTTTCAATTTGAGCCCAGAAGCTCCTGTGTCTGTCAGATTTAAAAATGCTTTTTGCATCAGCACGAGCGATGTTCAACTTCCCCTGCCAAGTTCTGGCAGAGCAGACTGTTCCCCCTTCCATGCAGCCCGGGAGGAGCTGATTACACTGCGGTACCACTTGGGGACAGCAGGGGACAGCGGAGCCCAAGGCAACCAGACCTGTCAGTACCTCCCTCCTCCACAGCCCCAGCCAAGCCTTTGCAACAAGGGCCAACACTTTGGATTCTAAGAATGAATTTTAAGACAGGACTTATCTAAGCCATTTTAACTGTCAAACTGTCCTTGGCTGAGTGAGTGGAAGCAGGAGACGGAAGAATGTTTTACACCTGTGTAGATTTCTGAGGCTTCATGGTTTGTCAATTTCAAGTTTAGTTTAGCTCTTTTAAAATATTTAAGTTTTTGCAGAACTTGCTTTGATTATTTTGGCATGCTTTGAATGTGCTTATCTAGCTTTTTTTTAATAAGAGAGTACTTTTGAAAGGAAGAGGCTTGAATCTCATGAAATTTCATAGCCCAGTATCACTGCAAGCACAAAGAACAGGCTGAGCAGCTAGATAAACAGTTCTCATTTGTTCTCTGGCAGCTCATTAAAGTTCTACAAAGTATTGGGTACACCTCTCTAGGAATGCCTTACACACAAAATGCTACTATGACATCCTCTAGATGTTCGGCTTCAACCACTCCTTTTGCCACAAAATTCTGAAGTCACTACTTCAAAGATGAATTATTTTTATGCTGCTCTTTCTTGAACAATCTAGGAAGCTCTGCTGCAACTAACGTTGGCACATCCCATTCTAAAGATACCAATGTAAGAAATTACCCAAGGTCTTTAAGCAGCATTATTTCAAGGTTTTTAGTGTTCTGAAAGAACATTATACTTACATCATCATCATCATCTTCAATAGCTTCTCCAGTGAAGTACAATACTGACCGGGGGACTATACGTTCACGCAAGAAATGACCTATTTCAAAGTCTGCAGCAAGGATTGCCTCGGAATCATCATCCTGCATAAAACAATATTATTTCCTAAACCGTAAGATGGTAACTACTTTACACATACACACAAGTTAATGGATTTTGATGTGGCCAGATTTACACAAATCCCATTACTGATTTTTTTGTTCCAGGACCTGCTTTACAGAACTGAAATTGAGGAGCCAAGTTTGACACTTTCAACAGCCCACCTACATTATACAGTCAGGAGCTGCTGCTTCAGTAAGCCTAATTATAAACAATTCTGGGGTTTCTTTTGTTCCAAGTAGAAAGATTATTTAATAACTCCCATAGACTTTCAGTTCATATGCACAATGCCCTTCAAGAACTGAACAATAGCCAGGTGAGCCTATCACATTAAAGATTTTACAACCTACTTCTGATTCCTACAGTGCATCTCCTTCTTGATTCCCATTAGACAGGCCGCTGTTGAAGCACCTGAACACCTAAAAATGCTCTCTGATCCAATCCCAGACTTTCACTCTTCTTGTTTTCATACCAAGTGTTCTGCTGTCTCCCATCTGAGCAATTATCTTCAATTCAAAAGACTTCTTTTTGGGTTGGGTTTTTTTTTTCTAAACATGAACATACAGCTTTTGGTGTCCATGCCAACTAGAGTTCTAACAGCATACTTCCGGAAGCTTTCATTTCATATTTCTCACTCAAACTGTGTAACATATTCCCTACTGTTAAGTATTTTTGGTAGTTTTTCTGCTTGCAAAAACATGGCTTATTGCCATGATGAGCACACATAAAAGCGGGCTCCTGCAGTTTTCTATTCTTGTTTTATTACTTTCTTCAAGAGTTAACAGCTTGAGAAATTTTTAACAGAATAAAATACAAACTGGATACATTCAGCCATTAGATAAAATCATCCAAAGAATGCCTGAAGGGAGAGACTTACACCACCCATTAAAGCAAAGACTAATAATGTAGATCACTACATTTCTACAACTGTTAACAATTCACAAGGTAGCTTTCAGGAAGCATAAACTGTTAAAATTGACTAAATGAAATTCTACCATCCAACTCAACAAACACTCCTTCTAAAAAAGAAAACTCAAGTACATACTAGTTTTCATAGGTGTTCTCAGTTAAAGACAAAAGCAGTTAAGGTTGAAGCTGTTTAACAAATTCTAAAATTCCATAAACACTCCACCATCATTTTTTAAATAAGTCAACTTACCAGGTCTCCACTTTCAGGAACTGTAGAAAAAAGAACAGAAGAAACAAGTGAGTGAGGTACATTCTACATTTAAAGTTAATGCACATAAACTAGTATTCAGCTTACCTTCAGGAGGACTAAAGAAGTTGAAGAAAGAGTCATTGGAAACAGTTTTTGTCACCGTCCTAACTGTTCCACGGCCCTTATGTTTCTGCTTCTTCTTAATGGTTTTCAAAGTAACATTCTTTCCTTTTTTCCAGTCTATTTGGCAACTAAAGAGTAAATAAAAAACAAATGACACAAAAAACCCCACAACCAGCTGCAGCTTCATACCATTCGCCTTGTTACAAGTATCTACTGAGACTATCACAACTGCAAGAGACACAGGGAAGAGAAAATATTAAGGTAGTATTTATTCAGTGCTATCTTTTCATTAGTTTATATGTTGAGAATAAAAGTAACAGGTTCATTTTAGGATTATTTCCATTCAGAAGTTTTTCCTTCTCCACTTAATCTCTGAAATGCTAATTTTCATTAGCTACCAAGTACTGCCTAGTTTTCTATCAACAACTAGTATTGCACCATTTTTAGAGCCACCCATCCACTATAAAGTAATGTCATATTTGGGCATGTTAGTAATATGCCAAAGTTCACCACATCTATCATTATAACCAGTAAGTCCTTAAAGTAATTCTTCAAGCAGACATGTATTTTTTGGCTGATTTTGAGTTGTTTGTGAGGGTTTTGTCTTCTTGTGTTTTATTCGCTTGTTTGGCTTTTGTTGTTTTGGGGTTTTTTAACTCCATCCTGCTTACAGAGCAAAATCATGCGTACAGGCTTCTCTAACAGCCAAAGCATTCTGGCAACACATAAATGAAAAAGTTACATCAGTGAAACTAACTGCATTTGCAAAAAAAAAAAAAAAAATCTGATTAGATTCTTTTAAAGACTCAAAGAAATGGAGTGAGTTGCTTTGGGACAAGAAAGGGCTATCTTAGCTAAAAGACAAAACAAGGACTAGGAGTTAATCATTTTTACAGAAGCAGTGGCAACTCACACCAAACTCTGCCAGGATTCACGCTTTTCAAAAACAGTCCAAACTGGGGAAGACAAAACAGTTTAATCAAAGCTACTCAAGCATTTAAAATTTACAGGACTTTGTAAAATATGTGAAGTGACTGGGAAATAAAGTGGTAAATAAGTCAGTACGAGCAACTGGAGATTAATGTAAGAGTAAAACCAACACTGACTATGCAGTGATAGGCTGTAACGTAGTCATTATTACTCAGAAGAGCAGTCAGGACATTGGAGACGTGGACGCAAAAGCTACTGAACAGGCCCAAGTATAATCATTAAGGTAATTACGTACAACACAGTTTTCTCTCATCCCTCTGTTCACAAAAAAAGGACATGTAGAGAAAAAATTACTTAGCTAATTTAAAACAGAAGATTTCACTAAGAAAGGAGTGTGACAGCTTTTTAAAAATGAGTAACCTGGAATTAACAGATGACTGTTCTTCACTTCTCAAATAGACAGACATTCAGAGGCAAACAGTCAAAATGGACAACTGCAATATAAAAATATTCCAGTAAATCTGGAATAAATTCCCCAAAATGCTGTGTGTCAGAAATACAAAAAGATTAAAAGAAGCGATCAAACAAATTCTAGCAAAAGCTATCAGGCCTACTAAAAGATACCACCATCCACCTTTCAATTCACCTTTAGTGATTCCAGAACAGTATTACTAAATAAATACTAACTACATTTTTAATTTATATGCCTGTATAATATATATGCTTATAAATTATGCAATATAAATCATGTATTTTTCTATATTGTATTGATGTCATCGATAACAACTAAAAAACTCAAAAGTCAAACCTAGTTGTTCACAAGTTACTAAGGGAATTATCTTTTCCAGCACCTCCCCAAGATGCTGTAAAAGTCTACAGCTGGACGATGCTAAGGAAGAAACTGTTATATTGCCTTAAAGCTATCTATTAGCACTTACCCTGTACAACCCATGATTTCTGGTCCATCAAAGGAGAAGGGATCAGAATCATCTGGCTCTGACCTCATTCTATACGTCTTTGTCAACACTTCGTTTGTGAAGTAGTCATTTGGTTCGAAATGAAATTCTAATGTGAAACTCTTGAAAAAAATTGCAGAGCAGTAACTTTAGTTATTTACAAACACCTTTAACTTCTAAACACCTAAAATCCAAACTCAAAAAATACACATGCAACGGAATACACCTTTCTCCAATACACCTGTAAGTTATTCTAGAATTTGCTACCCAAGTTCTACAATAAATCTTTAAATCTTTTCATTTACTTGATCTTGCACTTACTAGTTATTATACTGCTTGCAGTAATGACAGATCTCCCAGCACACAGCTTTCCTGCTGCTGATGTATAGGGAGAACTTTTAAATTTAAAAATATTATAACTTAGAAAACACTCTCATTTCTGTCAGGGAAATATATGAAATTACATCAGTTACACAAAAAGTACCCGAAAGTATCAAAATGTGATGGCGAAACTTTAGTCATCAGATATTAAGGCCAATCTCATCAGAAGCTGAAGGTTAAATCTAGTACCTATTTATGCACAGGGGGGTGCAAGACTACCACTAGTCCTTGTACTGCTTTCTCAGAAGCAGCAGTTGTATATTTTCTCATGACTTCCACAAGACAATTGGCAATCACAGACCATGTTGCTAAAATACAAATAATTCTTAAGGTAACACAAAAGTAATCTTGTTTAGTAAGTTAAACTAACCATAGGCTGTCCAACTTCTGAAAATTTCACTTTTATATCTTTTAAGTATTTCAGGATAGGTTCATCATGTTCCTGTAGAAAGAAAACAGTGTATTTAATTTTCATAACATTAAATTATACACAGATTTAAGGCCTTGCAGAGATAAAAAGCCATGTTTAGAACAAACTTTCCTCAGAACAAAAACCTTGTTACAACACTGAAATACTTCCATGAACATGACCAGCAGATGGCAACAATGGCTGCATACAGAGTGACCAACACAGTACTCAACCAAAACCCATGCAAACACCAAGTATAGTTTTTAGTAATGTTTAATATATGTTTCACACACACTTTATAAGCACCGAAAATGTATCAGTATCATAGAATAGGTTCAAAAAATAGAACAGTAGGGAGGTATTCCAGTGCTCCATACTCTCACTTGGAAAGCTACCAGAGATGACATCCAAATAATGGCTTCATTATTGCTCTCCAACAGACATATCAAGCATCGTAGTGTTTCCACTGCCTTCTTAAAGACACTTGGATTAATTACCAATGCAACTTTAAACAAGCCTAGACCACCACCTACCTGAACCATATCACTGAGCAAGTCCACATTCTTGAATACTGTCAGCCAAAACTCAGGGATTCCTTTAGGGTCTTCTTTTTCTTCATCTTTTTTTTCTTCTTCAAGCTTAGCTTTCTCTTTCATTTCCTCCTTGAGAAAATAAAAATATTGGGTTTCCTTAATTTTAAGCATGCCCATAAGGTTCATCAGTTCTTTGTTGATACCAGTACAGATCAGATTTCATGTGGATGCTTTAAGCAACCATTAAGAATTAACATTGTTACTAACAGCAAGTAATCATTACAAACCCGATTTTTAAAAAAAAAATTCAGCTTATTGAATTTTGTTTCATGCTAAAGCTTGAAATATTGATGAGAACCAATTAAGATACTCACTGAAATTTCATCAGCATCTGCTTTCCATTCACATTCTTCTTCTGTAGGTTCATAAATGGCATTGATGATTTCACTTCGCTGGAAGATTAAACCAAGAATATTTTCATATTTCCTAGTCATTGCAATCAGCAATGCCCCAACCAAGAATTTCCTAATCCTAAATTACACAATTAGTAATACATTAACTACTTATCAAAACCTTTTCTTCTGGCTCCAGAGGATAGATTCAGCAGTTAGGAGGTTTTCAACACACTAAAATAAACACCAAAGTCCCAGAAAAGTTACAGTATCATCTGACATCTGCTCAACTAAAATGAGGCCTGATATATTGAAGTCATTTTGGTAACCATGAAACAGACTTAACCTTTCGCTCTCCTAATCTTGGATGGTAAAATTGTATCAATTGAATTCAAGGGGCACACATGAGACCAAAGAAATTCAGAACATGAATATGTTTTCTGGTTTTTATATTCCTTTGTATTTTAGATGAAGCTTTATAGTACAAATCAGAGTAGCATTAAAATACCTTGTCAAATAAGGGCTGATAGAGAGCAGCATACTTTCTTTCCAGCTCATGAACTTCCTCATAGAACTTTGCTTCTATCTGTGCGCACTGAACTTGAAGGTTCTTGAGAGCATTCACACGTCTTTTAACAACTTTAGGCAAGCTGAAAAATTCAGTGACAGAACTGTTACTAACACTGCATTTTAAGCACATATTGATCCCTCCTTAACCAGACCCCTTGCAAGTTAGCCAACTTGTACCACAACACATTTTACACTCTATTTTAAGCTTTAGAAAGCTTAAATCAAAACTACAACCAATTTCACCATCGAGATTGAAATCCTTAGCACAAGCTCTTAAACTGAGGCTCAACCACAGTTAGAACCAGAGTATTCCAAACACCTGGGTAAATCATGAGAGAAACTTGTGCAATAAATCTTCATTCTAAAAACAAGTTCTACATTATCAATGAGAAACAAAGTAAATTCACAGTACTGAGTACAGCTAAGAAAGGACTCACCATTTCTTTGCTTGTTTTTATCAAAAAGTTCAAGACAGTTGAGTTATTCTTTGTTAAGAAATTTAATTTTCAAAATTTGCTGCTTTGTTTCACTGAGCAAAGCAGCTGGTAGCACTGTCTTGAAACACACTCTCTGTCCCAAAGTGAGCCAGAACTGGCTTGCTAAATGAGCCACTATTACAAATGTGTAAAAGGAAAGCAATTACTGCATTCCTCATAAATGCAGATCAACTAAGGAAAATTTTGGCAAGAATTTATAGCAAGTTTTGATACATGAGAAAACCACATGAAGTACTGCAAATAATATTCCTCTATCAGCTAGTGGTCACACTCTAAGCATAAAATTACTATATTAGAGACACTAGGCTTCCAAGTCTCTCTATAGTTTAAATAACTGATGTTTCATGACTAAGGCAAAATTACAAAAGAGATTCCAAGGAGCAGTAAAGAGTTTTAAGTGTGCCATATTGTAACTGCAGGGGGAAAGATCAGCCACTGTAAATATTAGCATTCTTTTCTTCATAAAAATTCAAATAAAAACTCTTCAATTCTGAGATGCACTACAGACAGGCTATATTAGTTTTTCTGCTATCTGAGCAGCACAGTGGTTTAGGACCACTAATGCCATAGACAATACTGTTCAGAAAGCAAAAGAACTATTTATAACACTCTGATCATACTAAACAAATGCTGTACCTTTCTACATATCCTGCAGATGTTCCTACCAGACCATCAAGTCTTTCCTGAAGGGCTGCAAGAATCTGAGGATTTTGCATCATCTGCACAGTCAGCTGCCGAGCTAATTAAAAAAGAAAACCATGTAAGCAAAAAGTGCATCTTTAGGACTAATCTTGAAAGAAAGAATTGTGCATTAAAAAAAAGGAAAATTAGACAAGCAAGAATTCCAGATGCAGAAGACCTGCTTAAAACTGTGTCAAGTTTCCCTACTACCAAAACATGTTTCTGATTTATAAAATCCAATTTCCCTCCAGAATTCCTACAGTATAATTTCCCCTCTGACTCTCACCTATAATAGCTAGGAAATCACTGAAAATACACATTATTCATTTCTAGGTTGCTGTGGGACACCTGAATACTTACCATTTAATTACTGTAAGCCATTTAATTACTTCAGCTACTGAATGTGTTCCCCAAAATTTTGCAATCCAGTTTTGAAAACACTTCTTTCAATAGGTTAGCAAAGCATATCATCTTGAGCAAAATGTTCTAATTTAGTGTTATTATTCTTTTCAAGCAATCACATAACATGGCACTATTATCAGTCCAAGTAATTTTTTTACAGAGTTTATTAGTTATTTCTCTTTTGGCTAATTGCTCTTTAGATTCTATCTGTGCTTGCTTCAGAACTCAAATACAATTGTACTTCTGAAATTCTTTTACCATTTCCTATTATTTTTTGCAGTAAAATCCTTTTAACACTAACTGGAAAGCATATATGCTTAGATGTTTAGAAACTCTTTGTTTCAACATTACCTTTGCTGTTGGCATCTTCACCAGTTTCTTCTTCTTCTACTTCTTCAACATCTTCCATATCCTGTTGATCAAGTTCAGACTGTTCTTTGCTATTAGAAATATTCAATAACAGCATAAATAGGTTAATTTTATAAAACACTATAATGAGTTTAAAGACAACAAACTAGAGATTATGTGGGTAGAAGCAAACTGTTGCATCTTTTGATCTATGAAAAACAAGTCTTAATAGCCAAACAAAGCTAAATTTGTCTTCATAGAAGTTTCACTTTTGACAAACCCAGAACAGTTTAAAGAATTAGCAACTTTCCAGAATTACAAAGTTTCCTTTCTACAGAAGTCCTTCATCTCATGTTCTCATCAACCAGTCAAAGCCTCCTTGTGCTCTACATATCTTCCTTAAGATGTACAAGCCTTGAGAACTATGGGTAGGTTCACCTAAACTATACTTCAAATGCCACAAAACAAGAGCACTCAAAGTACAGAAAAAACCCTACATAGAGTGAAACAACAGGAATGGGCAATACTATCCATTTTTCCCCTCTGGAATTCCAACTAACATAGGAAGTTGACTCATGCCTTCTTCCACTTTTATATTTACTTACAATTAAGATCACAAACCCATTTATCATGAGCAACATAAGCTTTTCTCCCCACATGCTATAAGCCTCAGGTCTTGCCACAGTGCTCAAGGACAGTATCTAGACCCTGCCTATCCAGTATCTGGAGAGCCCAGCCATGTGAAGTACAGCACAGGACACACTCAGAGCCTCAGTAACCTGCAGATTTTACTTACTTGTCTATGTCTGCCATTCTGCTAGATTTCAAACACTAAGGAAAAAAAAGAAAACAACACGTAAGAACAGCAGCACTAGATTTCAGTTATAAACTCTATGGTCACATGCCATAATACCAAAAGAAACACAAACCATGTCAGCTTTATGGAACATGATAAATACATATTACAGTCTGAAGAGTGGCACATCTCCTATGCACATTTTGAGCTCTCAGTCTAAAACATACAGAAATACTGAAAAACTTTGCTCTGGTTTAGAACCTATAGATCTACTCACATAAATTGAAGTACCAAGTACCAGCAAAACACCATGCTGAGTTTTGGATCTTAGGACTGTATTATTATCACTGACTGAAAACTAGTCCTAAGTACAAAATTGGAATATAACCTGAGAAAAACTGAAGCAAAAAGGGTGCTGGTAACTGTTTACTCATTTCCAGCATGTAATTGCAGACAGGGGATACTTACAGCTAAATCAATTTAAGAATGAAGATACCTTTCTGTGGCTTTACTTTTAATCCCAACTTTACAAAACCAATCCAAGTAGTTCATCAAAATATCCACAATATTGCAGCATTTTACAAAAAAGATTGGTGCCAGGCTATTGAACATGACTAATTCCCATGTCCTGAATGATCATTAAATTCTTGAAAGATCTCAGTATAATCATAAACTATTCCATACACAGTAACTAGAAACATTTAATACTGAGACTATTGCAAATCTTGCATACCATGAAGCACCTATGTTCCCAAACATACTATAAAATGAGTAACATTTTCTACCAGCAAAACTGCACTTGGGAGTCTAGTTTCCAAAAAGATGTTTCTGGTAACTTGAAGTCTAATACCAAGCACAAGAAAACACTGTCCCATTACTGCCATCTGCCAGTAATTCAGGAGGCTCCAACTACCAGGAATAATTCACTGGCCCAGAAAACATGGAAACCAATGCTTTAGAGTCTCCATTTTACCTGCTGTCCTGTAAGCTAAACAGATTCAAGTTTCCTTCAGGAATTTCAACTTCTTAAAATGCATTCCAACGGGAATTTTAGCAAAGTGTTGGAGAGATGTGTTACAGAAAAAGTGAAAACTGCATTTGATCTGTCCAAAGTGTAACACAAAAACACAATCCCAGTAAGATCAGGATATTAACAGTCAATATGAAGAATCATGTTAGAATATAAGCTTCAGAATTAAACACCTACATTTTACGTAAATATAATCAAATGTATTTTTTCTGCTGTGATAACTACTGACTAACAATTACATAGAAAGAAAGTATCCGATGGCCACATTTAGGACCAAAACTTTATAGTGCCAATTAAGGATCTAGAATGTAATCCAAAAGATTCAGTTCCCTAATATGCAGAAAAATTAGAGAATCAAGTACTTGTCCATCTATATCAGAAAAATTATACAGTATTTGCTAATAAATAGAATGACAGCACTGCTATAAACCAAAGTACATCTAACAATTCAGTAAGAGGAACTACAGCAATGTTCTTGATTCATTTTATTCAGATCACATTTGCCTGTCTTGTGATTTTAGTTTTACACATGGATGCAAGCTGTCCATATAACAATTCCAAAGGCTCTCCCTCAAAGACCATCCTCAAAGATAGCATGGATTGCAGACCTACAGAAGCTGAAAGCAAGCTACAATTACAATTCTCATATATAGGTCCCTGTTTTTCTTGAGCAACATAGCAACTAGCAGGATTTTTGATTTACAGAACATTGTATCCATGCAAAATATTCAACTTTTTCCTTACACACTTCCTTTTAACTTGTTTTTAGTGCAGGACCATTTCACAGAGACTGACAGTATTGCTGTGCAAAAGAACACAAGATGCACAGCTCACTTGCCTTCCACACATTTTTCTGCAAATGCGACACAGTGATGCTCCTTGCAGAGACCAGCATTTCCTCTCTCTGTTCTCCCTATCAAATAAATCTTCAGCTTCCATAAAATGAAAGGCAATTCTTTCAACAAAGGTGTGACCAGTGGCAGCACAAACCCTGTGGTCTCTCCTAGCCAGTGGGCTAGATGAAACAGCAGCTGAAACACCTTACAGGTTTTCTGAAAGGGACCGACTTCTACACTTCATTTAAACATTTATTTTCCTAAATGAAGACAAGACTGGCTATGAACAAATGATGTCTAAAAACTTTAGGAAGCAGCCATCCCATCTCCAACAAGGGCCATTAGCCAATGCCTTGGAAAAAAACAATGACATGGGAAGAATTCCCCCAGAATTTTTTTAATCACATTCAGAAAAAACACACTGGCTCAGAAGTGCAGGTATTCAACAATGTCATAAATTTTTATTTCAGAAGGCAGTCCTCATTTTCCCCAAAACCATGAAGGTAAGCTGATGATATCACTCACATTTCTGAGTTGCAATATTCAGCTCAGAGATCAGAACTAAGATTTTTCTACACTACGCAACTGTGTAGCAGAGGAAGTTTCACCATCAGTCTCATGTTACTGAATTTCTCACTGGGCCCTTGTTTCCACCCTCTGAACAACCTTTCACTGTTCATCCTCTTTCCAAGACCACTTCTGACCATGCTAAAGGCATTCATCTTGCTACAGCACCCTGTAGGACTCCAGCATTTGCCTCTCTCCTCACAGCAATGGGCAGTTATCACCCTCTGCTTTCTAGCTCTTAAACAATCTATGCAAGCACTGTATGTTTTCAAATTATGACCCAGTTTACTCAAAGACTTTGAATAATGTTTTTTAAAGATTTTTTTTAAATTAAAATAGACTGTATCAAGCAGCTGTCAACTTCAGAGCCTCCCTCCAGTGTTTCTCTCTCATCCAATTTTTCCTATTCTCCTCGCATCAGTCTTTTTTTCATGTCCCCTCCTTTAATCTTCCCTCCACTTTTTACACAACTCAGTATCAGAATGTACACAGTTGGAAGAGTTCTGAAAACTGAGGAGATACTAGTGTCTGTCGTGACAACTATCTGCCAGCTCTAGACAACTGTTCTTGAGTAAGGAGACTAGAAGGCACTGCCAAGAAAACTATGCTGGCAGACATTTAGGCTAATCTGTGCAACCCACTAGCATGGAAGAGATGTAGTTGCATCCCATTTTGTTTACTGTCATTTATTTAAACAACCATAAGCTTCTCTGCAAACACAGCTCTACTGGCTAAAAAAAACCCAAACAGAAACAAAAACACTGCAGAAAAGCACTGAGAAAATGCATTCCTTAAGAGCAAACAACCTCCACTATCATCGTGCAATGCCCAGTACAAGGTCCTGGTCTAGCCTTCAGAGTTTCAAATACACTGTACACCACAATCACTAACATTAGAATACATCACCGCAGTATTTATTGTGCAGTATCTCCCCAACACTAAATATTTAAATATAGAACTCAGATCACTCCACTATCTATAAGACATAGCTGTCCTTCCCAGTTCATTCATAGGTGCATTTAGGTTTGTAAACAGCAGCTGTACCTTGGCATGTGAGCAACAAGAACCACTGGCATCACTCCCCGAAGTAGTTCCAGGGAGATACCAGTTCATGAGTTGTCAATGCAGGATTATAACAAACCTGGCTACACCTTGTGTATTACTTCAAGCCTCAGTGTCTAGGTGATTGTTTTGGACTGAGATACTGCTTGGAATCTAGGCCTCCTGACTGCAAGAAAAGGCTTATGAGCACAAATAAAGGGTAGTCTACATCCCTGTATAAAGCTAGCATGCAAAAAACCTTATTAGTAAAATATTTTATTTCCCTGTTACTTGAACAGCTACAGCCACTAGCTGTTTGAATGCAGTAGACTGCTTTACGGTCAAATACAGAGGTGCCCACACGCTTTGCTTACCATATTTTGCTGCTCATTGCAAAAATATGCAGAAGAAAAGAAACAGTTACCTTATCTTTGCAGCGCTTTAAAGAGAATGTGTAGGAAGTTTGTGCTACAAAAAGAAAGCTGAAGTACAGAAAAGCAAGCTACAATGCAAGTTTCCTAAAGGTTTAAATTTAAAACCTCTTTCATACAGGTACCTTAAGCCTGCCTGCCATCACAAGGAAGCATGCTCTTTATCAAAATGGAAAGGTTAGAAGACTTAATCCAGCACTAGCTTACCCACAGTTTTGAGCGCATCCTGCAGAATTACTAAAAATTAGCGAAACCCCCCCCTAAAATGTAAAACTTATCAAAACCGAATGACAATTTGCTATTTTCATTAGGCATAAAGGACACTTGATCTTGTTAATCTGCCATGTTTTTCAAGAAATGGAGTTTGATACATGCAGAATGTTCATGTGTTCATCCTCAAGTTAGTCATTAGTGAGCTTTCAGTTTTCAAGGGTTATTGTTGCTTCACTAAGCGATTTTGCACAAGATAGAAATACAAACTTTAAGTGTTCAGCACTTCCTAATCTTGCCTCTATCCACACAGAAACTAATCTGAACTTGCACAGAGGCTCCAGCTATGTTACAGCTAGGACACAGGCTTTGGTGAGAAGCCTCTTCTTTTTCAGACCAGCTTTACATGTCCCAAGTAAGCACGCCGCTATTAGATTACCCGGACATCCGCTCTCCCTCAGGAAGACAGGTCACAGTGAGGTGAACTGCAAGTCAGCTGAGGCAGCAAGACATTCCTGAGACACAGTTCCTCCAGCAAAGCAACAGCATTTTTGCACGAGCCCTAAGGCTGGCAGGCTCACAACACAACTCAGCTGCTCAGCATCTCTGAGCATATCATGCCACAAACAGAACCCATATCGTCCCTTTCAGGAAACACCTCTTACCCTTCTCTAGACAAACTGCTCACACAATTACCTTGGAATAGCAATTAAAAGAAATTTTTCAAGTTGCTCAAGAGTCACAAATGGGCTTTTTGAGGCTATCAGACCCCAACTACAGCCAAGCCTTGTTAAGCCACATTTTTAAAAGAAACACTAATTTTGCACAAACTGATTTCCTCAGAAGTCAGCAATTCGGAGCACTACAAATACAAGTCAGCTTGTCCACAGATTAGCATATCAGCCTCTTCCTGTCCCTGGCAAGCCTTGGGCAACTGAAAGCAATACATTAACAGAAAATACCTAAAACAAATGAGCCCTATGTGGCATTCAGAAGCTACAACGTAAGGTAATAAACTAGGCGGTGCACTAAGTCAGATGCCAGTGAGGAAAAGGGAGGTCCAGCTGAAGGACAGCTAGTTGTACTAAAAAAATCATCAGGATTAAGTCTGGTAAACTATTTGCAATGTGTGCAGAAACCAAAGGTGCCAGACAAATGACATCATACCAGCCAAGTTCAACTCTCGCTAAAGAGTGGGAAACTCAAGAGCAATACATTCACTACAAGTTACTTCAAACCAATGTTCTTGCCTAGAATTCCAGGACAATTTTAGTATTTCTCCTTACATAGTCATCATTAAATACAGAAAACAAAAATTAAAACAGTGTAGAGAACCATTAGAAAGCCCTCTTTGACTGCAAATGTTCAACGTAATTGCCTGGAGTAGTTTCCTCAAAACCTCTAATAGAGGTTTGTAACTTTGAAGAGCTCAGATGCTCTGCATAGTGATTTTAAAGGTCTTTTCCAACCTAAACAATTCTGTGAGAACTGAGTGAACTGTTTAAAAAGTGCACAGTACATGGTATAGAGTTTCACACTTCAAACGTCTTGGTACTACAGCCCAAAAAATGCACCAATCATTCCAAAACTGTTAATAGAAGCTATGGTAGCAATCACTGGGTAGGGAAATTGTTATGAGAGAAAAGAAGAAACCAGGAGAACATTTAGCTCTTCTTCAAAAAGAACCAATCGAATAACACATCAGGCTAAAAATGCCATTTTAAAAAGGGAATAAAAGCAGAAGACCGAGTGTTTCCTTTACACTTGTGAGATCAAATTCATGCATCCATTACCACTAGCATGAAAACTGGTCATGAAACAAGGGGATAGTGTATCTATTATTATCCTGAGGGGAGATCTCATCACTCTCTACTACTACCCGAAAGGAGGCTGCAGCTGAGTGGGGAGTGGTCTCCTCTCCCAGGTTAACAAGCAACAGGATGAGAGGAAATGGCCTCAAGTTATGCCAGGGCATGTTTAGATTGGATATTAGGAAAAACTTTCTTCACTGAAAAGGTTGTCAGGCCCTGAAACAAGCAGCCTATGGGAGTGCTGCAATCACCATCCCTGGAAGTGTTCAAAAAATGTGTAGATGTGGCACTTGGGGATACAGTTAAGCAGTGAACACAGCAGTCCTGGGTTAACAGCTGGACTCAATCTTAGAGGAGAGGCCTTTTTCAACCTAAACAATTCTATGTTTCTATGATTTAACATGGCAGATAAACATGTTAAACAGATTATACCATTCATCTTTGGGAAAAAATATGCCTTCTTAGGAAAGCTGAAGGTCAAAAAAAAAAGAAAAATCAATGTCAATTAAATGAGCAGAGCACTGCTAGAACATCAAGATACCACATCTATGTGATGAAAGACATTATCAGCCACCAAACTCCCCAGAGACAACTCCTTTATTAGTGCATCAAAGTTATTATGTTAACAAAAGCTTTCTAACTGTTAATGTAGGAACAAATTTGACAAAATTTATTTAAATTTTCAAATCTAGAGTAGATAATTAAAACTGTCTGCCCAAATACAAGCACAGAAAACAGGAGTATGATATAGTAAAGAAGACAGTACTAATATAGAAGCTACTAAGTTCTGGATAAAGAGACTAAGGAGCTAATGGTCAGTGGAAGCAAGGAATTCAGGTGCCTCAATGCAGTAACAAGAAGGTGACACCAGACCCTTGCAGTAATTCAAATCCCTTCATTTTGACACAACTTACTGTGCTAGCACCAACTCATCCACTATGTGCAAAAGACATGCACAGTTAACAGCAGAAATGCTAACCGGCATGGCAACATATGGGAATCTTTAGCAGAAGCTGAAGTAAGGTCTCCTGACCAAGCAGAAAAGGGTAAGAAATTCAGACAAGAAGCGGCATTTCACAAAACACACTCAGAACTTCTAGCTATGTGCATGTGCTTAAATATCCAAGATGGGAAGCACTCATATCACCACATGCTAGATACATTCCTTTCATAAAGGGAACACCCAGTTTCTCTTCTAAATGATCTTCCAGTCTGAATGACTGTAAAGTTAAAAAATGTTTTAAGCGTTTCTTTGTACAGTGTTAGACCTTCAGTTGCACAAGTAACAGCAGGTCAAGAGACAGAGGCTGTCACAAGCACGTACCTTTTATAACAAGTCATGAAAAGGGTCAGGCAAGTTTGAAGTTACTGTGGAACTGTACTGCTACATCTCATCTTATGGTAATATGGCAAAATTCAGACTCTGGCTGTAGAGAACAAAAAAACACTAAAACATGATAATGCTGAACCAAGTAACACAACACAATTAATTGAAATTGTCTGCTCTCTCCCCTTCAAGTGGTATTTCTTTGCACTCCCTAGTAACTCCTGAGGTAAAGGCATCGACTTCAACCATTTGCCAATGCAACTATTTCACTAGTGCTTACAGGCCTCTGCACAATACATGTATACATGTTACAGCATGAAAACACATTTTCCACATTTCAACTTTAAAGTGCTCTATAGTTGCATGAGAACACCAGTTACTTGATGGGAAAAAGTCAAATTCTGCAAAACAAAACAGAGGGATAATACATGTAAGCAACTCTGTTATTAGTAATGGCAGGACTTGTTTTCATTCATGTGGAAACCCATTCTAAGCTTTCCCCTGAACAATTTTTCAATCAGGAAATGAGGACTCAATCAAAAAATATTGAACTCTTATCTTTGTAGCATTTTTACTGCATTGTAGATAGTGCCTGTTTACTCTTTCAGCAGAAAGAACCTCCACACACTGAGAAGTAGATGGACTACAAAATTACAATATAAAAGCAGGACTAAATTGTATCTGCATGCTTGTCTATGTTACTGACCTGAGCTCCCTGATCATGTTCTAAAAATAGGGTAATTAACACACAATGTTGCCTTTGTTCTGAATGCCAAGATTCTGTAGCAGAAAACCTAACAATTTTTATTTAGAACAATCTTTCATTATTAGAAAAGTAACAAGTTTAAATCTAAATCTGGAAAAAATTAACAACATCATTATTTATTTTCTTTTAAAACAAACTACTCAGTATAGCTTTTTACAGGCTTTACTTTCCATCATGGATAACGGGAAGAACAGCAGCTATCCAAGAGGGTTGAAATCAAAGTCTTTATGTATAAAGAAATATTTGAAATTTCCTAAGAGTACTTTGTGATACAGTTCATGTTGGTACAGGCATTCAGTTCGTTAAAAAGTGGCAAAGTAATAAAAAAAAATTGTGTTTTAACAAAGTTCTTCAGGTAGCAAAGTGCACTCTAACAGCTTAAAAAGAAAAACAACTTGTGCATGCCACAACATCAAACAATGTGAAGGAGAGCATTAGTTGGCTACCTAGTTCGCCACATAATCAAACACAACCATATTGGTAATTACGTTGCTATCTGCAAAACTCACTCGCTGCAGCATTAAATGTTTTATCCAATTTGACTTCAAAAACATCAAAGCATCCTTATGTGAAATGAAAGTTAAAAACCACTGAAAAATATGCACAGGTTTCCGAAGTGTGCTTTTTGCTAGAATATCTGATGAATGCAGTTTTAAATTCATTCACTAACCAAGAAGCCACTGAAATTCCTAAAATGGATTTCGCAACTTCATTGTTAGCTTCCATTCAGTGTTTTTTCCACAGAAGCCAAGACACTACTAAACTACCAACTTTAAAACACCCAGTTTTCGACAAACAAGTTAGGATGCACCAAAAAAAAGAACACAACCACAAGTTTAACACATTTTGGAGGCTGTTGGGATGAGATGTAACAACTGGCAGTTAAGACCCAACAGAAGAATGCCCACAGTTATGGTTTCAGCAAGTCACTTCCAAATGAATACAGGTGCGGTTTAAAAAGCAATTGTAAACATGTACTAGGGCTATAGAGAACTTAAACCATGGAACTTGAGCACTGTTTACAAAGTTATCTTCTGAGCACTGTTTACAAAGTTATCTTCAGAAACATTCTCTTGTGAATTTCACTCAGTCTCACTTTTGGCACCAATACAGAAGTACGTGATACCTCCATAACACCGGAGATGGTAAAAGAATCAAGAGGCTGTGCCACGAAGACCTCACCTGTTCAAATACAGCAAGCATGTTTCTGATGGTGTCACCGTGCACACACAAGAAACAGCATAAAGCACTATACCAGCTCACACTTGAACATTCAAAGATGAGTAATTTCCAAAACTGTGGTATCACGAATTAACAACTGCTTAAAAGGGTGACCCAAGCGAGGCAAAATAAATAGTATTAAAATCTAAAGTAACAAATGAAAAGATGCAATTCCAAATTATCTAGAATTCAAAAGGTCAAAAACCTGCGATGTAAAGACACATATATAACGGCATGCAGCCTACTAAAGACTTCTACTCAACATGCATAAGTGGAAAGATCTGAAATGAATGCATGGTGACTAAAACACACAACACAAAATATGATCATTGTGCACTTCAGTAATGTATCCTTAATGAAAATACTGTATTCACTGCTCAACACTGAAGAGAGGAACTAGCTCAGTTAAGGGCCTAGCAACGGGAATACCTGAGCAACAGAAGCAGTTCACATTTTAAATGCACAGTATTTGAGAGGAGAGCAACAAGAAATGACACAAAAATACCTACATTAACAAGAAATTCAAAAAGAACTGATTCAAACTTGGTTTCAATATAAACAATTTTTTTTTTCATGTACCCTCCCTGTGTTCCTCAACTTGACCTTTCAATGCCTGTCAGGCTTTTAACTAGGGCCTGAACTAAACCAAAACTTTCCCTCATGGGCAAGTCATCCCACAAGAAATCTGAAAGAACTGTTTCTCCTTCCTTTGAAACACTGCATATTAAACAATACCTAAATAAAGTAGTGGACTGAACTAATCACAGTGCAGATGGTCAGAAAAGATAACAAGCATTTATGATTCTAACCTGGGTCTCAGAAGTCTAGGGGTTTGTCCATTCCAGATTTTAGGCACCCACTTTGTCAAGTATCTTAAGAATTTTCAACACTTAGCTATTCTAGTATCTCTTGATGTTTTGGGTGATGGTTTCTTCATCGTTTGTTTGTTATTTGGGTGGTGGTAGTGGTAGTTTTTTTAAGAATAAATGTAAAATTATCAATTGAATGCTTCAAAGCTGCAGGTATATCCAAAACCCACAGTTTTTGTATCTAAAATTTGCTTTCACCTTTTGAATATAAAAGCCTACTATGGATAAACTGGTAGTACTTTGTTCTAAAGTCCTCAAAGACCAGGTGAAACAGTTGATGTGTGAACTGTCTATTCATTATGGCAATTTAAGATTTCAACTGAGACATCACCACTGCAAGTCATGTCTGGGCAGATGTACATTTAAGCACACAGCCCACAAGTGCATCTGTATTTTCCAGTACTAAAATCTAAACAGCTTTCCATCTAGGAAAGACCTGCAGTTTAATCTTTGGCAAATAGTTAAGATGCAGATGATGTCTTCATTTAAGCAGATGATGCAAATTCATTTAAAAGATTAATCTTTCAGGAAAATAACAGTTACTTCATATCTTAAATTATTCATATTTTTAAGTAAGCCTAGAGTATCAAAGGTAAATGAGCAAACTTTTGTTTTTGAATGCAACTGAAGTTTTAATCTGTAGTATGTGAAGTCTTCCTGAAAACTTAAGATCAAAAGTTATGACTAAATACACATGGCCACATCAGTAATTGAGATTTTTTCTTTCTGCATTAACTTTGCTGATTCAGAAAATCATAGAATCATTTAGTGTAGGAAGCCCTCAAAGCCCTCATACATTGCTTCTAAATAGCTTAATATTTCAGAAGGTCATCAAATAAATCCCCAAGCAACTTCTGTGATGCCTTCTGGGCATGTCTGGTTTTCTAGACAAATACATTATGACACCAGACCTACTCTCCAAATTAACAATGTTGGGTGACAAGGAAATGCACTAACCTCTGAGCTGAGTGAGAATCAGCTAGATTGAATTAGCTTTAATTATAATCACTTTTTAACACAAAGTAATTTCCAAATGAAAACTGACATATAAGCATTAAACCCATCATCACAGCCCTTCCTCGGATTAGACACAATTTGTACTACGAAGTTCCACTCTATTATTTACTAGCCCCTTCCCTAAGGAGAAGCTCAATGGAACGCAGTTTCCCAGACCAGTTGAGAAGACTCCTCAGCTGTACTAAAATAAAACCAGCATTAAAGACTCTCGTTTCGGTCTGCAAAGTATTGTCTTCTGTGTAAATGGCTATTAGTACCTCGCAAATACCAAAGCACTCCCAGTTCATGGAAAGTCACAGAGCTGAAGTTCCACTGAATGTATATATGAATGCAGAAAAACAAACAGGTGTTGACAGAACACCTGCATCCCCATTTTCTGTAACCTGTCCAATTCTTGCAGTTTCCTTCAGAATCAGATCCTTAGTTTGAGATATGCCAGGTTTGCAGCTGTTTCACAAGAACCCGAAGACGAACTGGGTTATAACTACATTAGCAAAAAGGTGAAGATACCAGAGACATGTTCATTATACCCGTTGTTCTATTGGAATAAACTGGCTTTCACCAAAGGACTGAACCAAAACTCAAAATATAAGATTGTTGTCTTCTTCCCCCCTAAGACTTTTTACTATTGAAATTAATATCCTCAAGCTATTTTACTCCCTGAAGGAATACAATTTCTGCCATGATGAGTTGAGCTCTTCAGGTTACAATTGCTTCAACCTTTAGGAGCCTAGTGAATAAACGATTTTTTATCAAGCATACAGGGTAAGCCAAAGTTTTCTCATAGATGTACAGTTCTGTATTAGAGGACATAGCCTCAGCCTGGAAGGTCCAGGTCTCACTCAGGGTTGTGAAAACTCTGTTAACAAAGGTTCCTAACACCATGCCCACAGCGCCTTGGTTTCAGTTTCGCTTGTGCATGCTCAAAGCTAAGAAAAAGACCACACCACCCATTTCCAGGGTGCTCAGTAAGCAGGTCACCGTAACAAGTTCCCCACCTGCTTCCAGGAATAGTTTCTGAGTGAGGCAGGGGCTAGATGATGCACAAGGATGGCGGGAGCATTACTGTGCTGTTTGTAAACAGCACTGCAGCAGACCTGGCACTTCCGGCAACACTGGGCTGGCAGCACAGATGCAGCATGGTACTTCTGCGTGCTTCCAACACTCGCTTCCTAGTCTTGTCAAAGTCAGAGAAAGACTAGGAGCTCTGAAAAACACCAATCTACCACCTGTGCACACAACCAACTTTCTACAACTCTGTCCTTAGAAACCAAGAGTCCATGGTATCCAAGACTTGTGACAAAACACAGAAAAAGTGGAGGGCAGTAAGACTGCTAACATGTATCGCTCTCACAGGACTAAGTGGGACACGCAAACATAAGCTTAGGTATCATGGCCTGTTCTAAGAACTTATATAAATGTTTCAGGTAACCAAAGCCTGAGAGGCCTCAACTTTTGTCTGGTACAGAAGCATCCAAGTCACTTAAATTTCCATGTATGTAGGCTTTAAATTCTATCTTCCACTAAGGATTAATATAATTTCTGGATTTACAAGAGACTGGAAGCCACTCAGCCTGCTTCAAAGTACAGTGCTTCTCTCATTCTTTAAAGAGTACTATTGTAAAATGGGCACAGCAGGATGGCTGCTAAAAAGCTACTAACATTTTTGTCAAAAACTACCTTCAGCAGCTCACAGCCTTAGGCCTTACTTCTTCTCTCAAGCTTTATTTAATGACTGTAATTAAAATTATCAGGCACTGTCTCCTGCCTGATTAATGTAGGACCTACCAGCAGTTGTTAAAATCCCAAGAAGGGCTGAGCAGAGGACAGTATTTGTCGTACCTGGCAGACACCATGCCCACGTCTCTTGCCCTCCACAAATGAGTTAGAGCATGAAATGTTAAGCGTATCTCAATAGGGCTTCAAACACATAGATAACTGCAGTGAGCTTGGAGATAAACCGTGGAAGATGCTGATGTATTACTATACCAGTCACTTGAAAAAAGGTTTCTGTTTTTTCCTGCAAGCAAATGAGGTAGATTATTTTTTATTAAATATTGAAAGCCTTAAAAGTATTGGCAATGTAAGGCCCCTTAACACCCAATACGGAGTAGATAGAGTATGCTTCACACGCAGATAGAGCTAGATGAATGCTGAACACAAGATAATACTTCCACTTGTAGTTACTAAATCTTCCAGGTAGTTTCCCAGCCTTCCTTGGGGACACTAATTTGGGTGATACCAGCTAACAGGTACCCGGAGCAGCGACATGTTGAACTCCCGGACACCACTCCATCCTGAGGCAGGACGCGGGAGCTGCCCGTCCCCCGGCTGAATCTCTGGGTCCCCCTGCCAGCAGCACAGCACAGCGCACCCGCGCCGCGGCTCCGCACGGGAGCGGGAACGAGGCGCGGGAGGCGGCACAAGGCCACGGCGCGGAGCCATCCGCCGCTCCCCGCTTCGCCATGTGCGCACACCCCGCGCGGGCCCCCGCGCCGGACCGGCACCGAGCCCCTCCCGCGCCCTCCCCGCGGCCGACCGGACGCTCACCCGGCTCCTCCCCGCGCTGCTTTCCGGCCCCGCCGCCCTCCCGCTCCA
>VXAD01005151.1:82759-152064 GCA_013399195.1 Dicrurus megarhynchus | reverse complement strand
CCCGCCAGCCAGCCCGCCAGGTGCCGCCCTGGCAGGAGCGGGGCCGGGGCGCACCCGCCCGCCGGTCAGGGTGTGATGCTACCCCGACTGCTTCGGTGCTGCCTTAAGCCCGATCTCGGGGGTTTCCGAAGGCACCTGAGCATAAATAGAAGTTACTGGGGCAGGTAAACTGTACTCACACAGGCCACAGGTACCACAAAACCACAGTCAGTACTGCTTACCTTGAAAGAGCAAGCTGAGCACCGTGGTGGTTCAAACGCTCTTTCATCAGAGTTTCGACCATTTCTGCCTTGGCTGGCGTGAACAGCCAGAGGCAGCAACAGCTTCAACCCTCCCATTTTGACTTGCCGTACTTGCCTGCCAGAGACTTGGCTTCCTGCAAATACCTGTCATGCCTGACTTCGAGGTCCAAACTAAGCCATTCCTAAAGCTGTTTCCATTCTAGGGCTTCTCTCCCGTGCTCATGGTATTGAGTAATAGCATGGAGCACACTTGGAGAAGACATCTGTGATCTACACTAAACTTACAGAAATGTAAGTGTCTTTGAGACTTCTAGCTCCCCTTGGCTGGAATGAGCCAATGATTCCAAGTATAATTTAGGTGGGATGGCCAGACACATGGTGTGATGGCATAGGAGCTGTTTGCTGAGGATTATATTGCCAAATACTTAATGTGTATTCTTTGGAATTTACCGAATTCTTCCATCTACTTGTCAAAGCACTCTACAGTGTAAATGTATCTATTTAAATAATGGAAATGACAACAGAAAGCAAAAGAAGAAGAAAAAGTGGTGGATCTGCCAAGTATCTGCAACACATTCTATATTAAGAACAAGGAAACTGTAAAGGATTCTATTCCGTATGGTGCCACACCAGCTTTGTTCCAGTGTTTGGCAGTAAAATCTCAGGCCCCAAAAGCAGATGTCTTTGTGGTAAATAAATCCCATCTGCAAGACAGAAGTTTATGGAGAGAACTTAAGGATGCCCTCCTATTCCCCAGCACACTGAAATTTTGAAGGGCTTCTTCATATCATGCAGTTTTAAATAGCTAGAAACCACAAAACTGTAAGGAGGAAAAAGAAGGACCCAGGACAAGGGGTGCATAGTCCAAGTCGTAGGAATTAGGGAGAAACAGGGATGGAGGTGCCACATGATTCTGAAATTAAAATACCTCTACCCCCACTTGCAACCCTTTTAAAATTGCACTGGATACTAATGTCTTATTTATCCAAGGTGTCTGGTGCTTGGGAATATGCAGAGGGCAGAGATGTACAGAAGGCATTTGGTAAAAATGAGCCATCGACTGATATTACTGCAACAGCAATTATATGCTATTGCAGGCGTTCCCTTTATTCAATCAGCTAAAGTGGCAATCAACTTGTAAACAAGTGATTCACAAGGCAGTGGCTCGCCTTGCTTGTCTTTCTGAGATCTACCACCTCGTGACATGCAGAACCCTGAGGTGACACCCAGTGGAGGGGTACAGAAGAAATGAGACATGCAGAAGCCAGCGGTGTGGAGTAGAGAGCATAAGGTAGTCAACAGCCACAGCTAAGGACTGGGCACAGGTCTAAGCATGTCTCGGCTGGAAGCGTACCTCTAGGTTGGAGAGAAATTCTTTTCAACCAGAATTCAGAAATGTCTTTTGGGGTTTTGAATTGGTCAAGTAAGTCAGCCCCTTCTCACAAGACAAAATAAAACCGAAGCCCTTCACCAAGGGCTTTTTAGCAGTTTTTGAAGAACAGCTAAAACAAGTTGTGGAAACATTTTTTAATAAGAAGCAGTTTCTGTAAACAGCTAGAAAGAGACAAGTGACAGGATGTAAGGACACAGCTCCTGCTTCCACGTGGCACCTGCCATCACAGGTGTATGGAAAGAGGAAAAGACAAACTTATTTCTTACAATACCTGAATTGTATGCACATGCAAGCTTTATAGCTTGAGTTGTTTTGCTGTCAAAAGGTTCAACTTATTCTGACATTTGTACAGTCATGAAAATTATATAGAGAAACTTTAGTTAGACTTGAGTTTTAATGGCTGATATGTTCTTCTTTGCTTTTTGTGTGTTTCCCATGAGCATGCTCTGTAACTTCTAGTTTTGGTCTGTCTGGATAGTTGAAGTACTGCCTTGGAATTGCACAGAACATCAAACTAATGCCATTTTTTGAATAAAGGGGAATAAAGTCACCTGAGAATACCTTAGATATTGACACAGATATATTTTCCTTGTAAATGGTGGGGGGGAGGGGAGGGGTTGATATTACATCTTGAAACTTTTTTTAAAAGACTCAGGACGTGTGTAAGAAATGTTCAGGTGTGGTCACCGAGTGCACAGAGACACACTGTTTTCTCCCAGCTGGGACAAAGAACCTTGACAAGAGACATTAGGAGAACTTCCCTGTGACGTAGAAGCTGGGATATGTCTTCTGGGGACAGTGACGTGAGGTCAAATTGCTGCTCCAAATCAGCAGAAGAGTTTGAACCAGTCCCTCACATGCTAGTTGAGTGTCTTACTCATGGAGCTATACAATACCAGGGAATCTGATCTCTCCCTCAGTGCCTAACACTTATCAGCGTCTTACCTTCTGAGTCCTTCCCCCCAGAGCTTGCACCACTGACTCAGTCATTGACTGTGGAGGAGAGCTCAAGCAGAGGCTGTCTCCAGAAGCCTGGAGGGCACTCAGGGCTGGAGCACAGCTCTGGCTTTGTACATGGTGGGCGCAGAAGGTGGTCAAGCACTGATGCTGTTGCAGGAGGCTAAACCAGTATTTCTGTACCAGCCTGTTGCAACAGATGGGTTCGGCACTGAGATCCAGGCTCAGTCGCGCAAAGCACAGCATCCAGTGTGCTTGTGCTGCATTCAGGCTACAGCCAAGCTAAAGCAGCAGTGTCTTAGCTAGAAAAATATGTTGGCCATGAAGCTTAGTATGCTTACTTCAGATCAAGTGCTCCACTGTGGCAGCTGATTCACTGAACATTAAAGCTGCTTTCAGTTTCTTTTGTACTACTAGAAAAATGCAGAAGGTCTTTAGTATGAACCTGGATGTGATTACCTGAACACCTAGACATCTCTTCAGACTACTAGGCACAGGTTTGGCACCTAACAAAGGCTCAGTTTTACAGGACTCATGTACTGCTCAGCACTGCAAACCTGCAATGTACGAAAAGCTATGACAAGACATTCTCTTCTGATCATAGCTGATTTCAGAACAGCTCACCCTGATTGTTTTCCGAAGGACCAATTGCCCAAGGTTACTGTCTCCTGAAATCTGTTGGCAGATGTGAGCACTGAGTTACAGCAATGGATGATATGAGTGCTCCTTGTCTACTTGTGTCTCTGGTAGCTGGCTGAGCTACAATCACCATAGAAGTTATCATCAGTCACTGAAAATGAGAGCACTCACTGAACCATTTACAGAGTAAAAACTCCAAATGCCACAAAGAGATGCCTTTTCCTTGGTACGATTTCAAACAGCACTGAAACCCCATGTGGAACTACTAGGTTTATCAGTACACAGGGAAAACAGAGAATCCAGAATATTCCTTTAAAAAGACTAGATTGCTTTCTTGTGGCTAAAAGCAATTCTTTCAACTCTTACTGGATGATTATTCCAAATTACATGGGTAGACAATGAATGACACAGCACAGAGCTGGTTAGTTTTTCCTTGTATTGTTTACTTTTTGAGGAGCTACTTGTTTTATAAAGGAAAACACATCATCCCAGAAAGTAAGTCATAGCTTAGAAACAGTGCCACAGGCAGCATAGAAAGTTCTGCTGAACTAACACATGGCAAATCATGCAAATCCCCCTGCAGAGCTGAGTGAACAGCTCTCACAGGTTTCTGGTTTGCACTTGCTTCTGCTTTTGTGAAATGAGTGCAAATTTTGCCTCAGGGAATGCAGAGGTTAGCAGCAAACTAAAGAAATATAGTGTGTAACCTTTGACATACTGTAATAAAAGACAAAGAAAAATTACATGGTTTGAAAAAAAGTAAAATGCTGAAATAAGATTATATTTTTTGATACAATAAACCGTTAACATCTTTCATTTTTCAGTATTTTTAACTGTCCAGGGACTAAACCATGACTCTTCCTTACATTAGAGGGATTGCACATAGATACAGATGGTATAAATTAAAAGTGACAGAAAGAAAAAAAACAGAAAAAATCCAAACCTAGAGGAGAGATAGAGAAAATAGGGATACAGCGTGTAGTGATAAAGTGGGGCAAAAAAAAGTAAATGATTCACGTGTATTGAAAACAATGAAGAAATGTATGTACAAGTACTTTAGAGGTAGTACAGAAGTTAAAATCTCAAGTACGGCACACTTGGTATTTTTAGGGTAATTGCTGGGGGCTAGAACTCCCTGCAGGTTTGGTGGGTTTTTTTTAAATATTGTACTTACTGTGAAATTATTTTATTGGGGAAGAATCAACAATGCTAACTGAAATGTCACTGTAGAATAGACTTTTTAGAGAAGCTGTATGTGGTAACTGATGAATTATTAAATCATTACATTAGAACAAATCTTTTTATAATGCATGTAAATTAGTTAAGTAATAACAGAAAAAGAAGCTGTATCTCTTGCAGTGCCTGCAATTGGTGCTAATGTATCTGACACTGATGTATCTAACACTAACAGTAAAACTATGCCTTGTTTCTAGTGTTATTGGTCACTTCGCTTGAGAAAATAAATGCCATGAAAATCGATAGTTACAGACAAGGGGTTTGCTTTGGTTTCATAAGGATTTAAGTAATACATTGCTTAAAGGGTGTCCAATACCTTGTACATGATAGGAGGAAGCTCACTTCCTTAAACTCCTCCAGTTCTTTGACCTTCCCAGGTTTAATGGTTTGGAATTTGGTTTGCTTTGGTTTGGTTTTTTCATGGTAAGAGAGTGTACTAGCCAGTGCCAGAACTCTCTGTTGCTGTTCAAGTGCCCACAGTAGCACCCCTGGGTATACATTCAGCCTCACAGTGAGGCAGGAAATGGTTTGGAGCCATATGAAAAAAAATAGCATCCCAAATAAGGGGGGATAAAACAATAACCCATCCTTGTGGACAGAATTCCTTCCCTCCTTTTTCCCCTCTAAAAAAATCACAGATGGAGCAGTTACAAACATTCCATTTAGATCATCTTCAATTGTTTAGTTTTATTCTTACTATTTCACTATCTCTTTATTAGCATTAATTCCAGTATTTGCAACTAAAAATCATAATAAAGCCATTGCATTTTATAATTTAAAAATAACAAAATGGAACTTTGACAATTTTAGCACTTTTGTCCCATACATGTCTTGAGTTGAAACATTTGCTGAGACCAATCCGTTTGGACAAGCAATTTATTTTCAATTAATTGACAATTACCAATTTAATCTATGACCTTGACCTTTAAAATAAAATTCTCAGCAGCTCTAGTCAGAGTATGACCTAGCACAGGAGAGCTATTTCCTTCCCCCCTTGTAGCCTGATTTCTCAGAAGATAATGAACCTTCAATGAGCATAGACACAGACACTGCTTGCTTTTCTCAATGCATTTTTCTAAATCTTTGTTTTCTTCAGCAACGTGAGCAAAACTTTTCTTTTTCTGAAGGCAGGTGCCTTGGCACCACATAGCTGTACAGAATACAGGTGGAAAGAATTGTAGCTGCTCCAGTCAGCAAAAAAAATAAAGGGTGCCTCAAAATTACGGTTCAAAACACAGCACTTCCAGTATTCATTCAAAGGCTGATCATCTGCATGACAAAAGCTGTCTGAAGCATGTGAACATAGGGATATGAACAAGTTTTATTAAGTAAATTGGTAAGAAATGGTGCATGTTTAAAACTTGTGTAAGACTCATTTTCTCTCTTTGCTCCCGTACTGCTTCCTCTGTATCTTTGACCTGGGGCTAGAGCTGAGAGGAGTCAAAAGGAAAGGTAAGGATATTCAGCTGAAGGTCTTTGAGTTTGGGCCAATGGCTGCAGTATCTTGCATGCAGATTCTTAGGACAGTCTGTCAGGGGCTGACACCAGTTCTGTCCCAGAGGGTGTCCGGAAGAGTTTGTACCAGTGGGGTTCTCAGATGCTTAAATCTTGTTTACTGAAATAGCCAAAGCACACTTTTGATCAGATCGTGCTGGATATTGATATTGCTCAAGGCCCCCATCTACCCACCTGAGCTGGTTTCTAGGGAGGTTTGCTACTTGCTAGGGGCTTAGATCTGGGACACTGTGGAGACACTGATGTGGCTTGCCAAGTCCTAAGAATATTGACCCCTGCTGCACTTCCAGGTGGACAGCAAAGCTGCTACCAGGGAAGACATGAAGTGTATGGAGTGTGTCTACATGACTGTGGGCGAGAGCATGGGGGCCAGATGGGTTTCTTGATCCTGATGGTGAGGGGGAAGGGCTTGACATGGAGTGAATGAATCCTTTGCATCAACAAGTGGTTGTGCAGCTCGTGTCAATGACAGAGATTTTTTTTCATGGGCCTGGGTCCTTTGTGAGGATCAAAGATCATTGGGGAAGAGATGGGATCCCACCATAGTAGGCGGGCCAAAAACATTTTTGCCAACAGGCTGGCCAGCGTGGTAAAGACATTTTGAAAATGGGAAAGATGGGAAAGGGAAATGGCAACCATAGTCAAGTGAGGAAGGGATGGCCTGGGCTGACCAGTAAAAGATGCAGGGTGAAAAAGAGAGACCTTGAAACCAGCAGTGCAGGACTGAAGGGGACCTCAAGCATATACACCCAAACAAGAAAGTGCTAAAATAACAACATTATGCGGGAAGTTCTCACACTTTTCCTGGGAAAAGGCCTGCTCAGGGACCTACTTATGTGAATCCCATAGGATTTGGGCCTGCAGAGAAGAGAGGTCCAGGTGAGTTTACTAATTTTTCAAGGACCCCCTCCTCGAAGCTTAAGAGCAGTCCATCCTGATTTGCAGAAAGCCAAACAAAGGTGTCAGGAGGTCTTCATGGAAAAACAATGAGCTCCTGACCAAACACTGTCATATAAGGGAAGCATCACAAGGGATGGGAGTAGGGACAGGTAACCTGTGAGGAATATAGAGGTGCTGTCTGAGCATGCAAGAATAGCATTAGAAAAGGCAAAGCCTACCAGCACTTGAATCTGTTAAGGGACATGAAAGGCCACCAGAAGGGCTCCTGCAAGTGTCTCAGCAGGAAGGGCCCTGTGTTGAACAGGACAAACAAATGACACAAAAATGGCCAAGATGTGCAATGCTGCCTTTGCCTCCGTTTTCACGGATAAGATTTGCCTTCAGGAGTTCCAGGTCCCTGAAGACAGGGTGAAAGTTTGGACCCATCAGCCTCCTGGGTTGCATCAGGTCTAGGGAGGTGTTCCTTCCCCTCTGGTATGCCCTGGTGAGATGAATCTGTAGTGCTGTGTCCCTTCCTGGGCTCTTCAATAACACATGGATGTACATACCAGCTCTGGAAAAGAGCTGTTCTGGTTAGGACACTGGGCGTCTCTCACAGGAGAAAAGGCTGAGAGAGCTGGGACTGTTTAGTCTTGAGAAGGGAATACTCAGGGCAATTTTATCAATATTTATGAACACCTGCCTGGGGGTAATAAAGAAAACAGAGCCAGACTCTTCTCAGTGGTGCCCAGTGAAAAGATAAGGGGCAGCGGACACAGATTGAAATATGGTAAATTTCATTTAAACACATGAAAAAACTTATTCACTTTGAGAATGATCAAACACAGGATACCAGTTTGAATCCTTGGAGATACTCAAACCCCAATTGAGTATAGCCCTCAGCAACCTGCTCTAGCTGTTCCTGCTTTGAGCAGGAGTTCAGACTAGATGACTAATCTGTGATTCTATATTTACATAAAAGCCTTGTTGACATTTGATGTTGAAAGATGTGAGATAGAAAAGCTGCAAAAAAACTCTCAGCTAAATTTTTCATTATGAAAAATGCAATGTAATACCATTAGTTTAAAACCACCAGAACAGTAGCACAGCATGCGTAACATACACAATGCTCACATGTCATCTGATTAATTCCAAAATATCCATGAAGAAGGCAAATCAAAATTGTTCGCTATGGTTTGCATGATAGATTTGCATGGGGAAAGGAAGCATTCATACTTGGGGAAGTGGAAGTTGTCTATATTCTCTGTTATTTATTAGGTCTCTTTCTAGAAAGCCATGCTGAGTCCCAGTTATAAATATAGCATTTTAGCGTTCTGCAGGAGAGCAGACTGCTTCTGCATCATTTGGCCTTATAATCTCTACGCATTTCAAATCATATCTGCAGCCTAATTTAGGCTGTTTCCTTACAAAATATAACAGTATTTAAAAGCTGATGGTACTGCTAAAACTGCTTTGACTTTTTTGCTTGTCATTCTGTTTTGTTGCTTTGTTTTGATGCTTTTGCTTTTCATCTTTCTCTGTCTCCCACTGCAATAAGCAGACCTGGGGTTCCTAAGAACTCTGTGGCATTGCTACATCAGCTGAAAAAGGAGGCAGGGCAGAAACCAGGCAGAAAAGTAAAGGGAAGTTGCAAAGTATGGGAGAAGAGCAAAGGAGAGGAAGTTTGGTGAGTGAAGTAAACAAAGCCTTTAAAAATAAGGGATGGAATTAATTCCACCTGACTTCAGGTGTTCTTGATGCCATGATGATTTTTCCCCTTTTCTTTTAAACCTCTTTTATACGTTTTTACAACTTCTGTATTCCTTAGTGCTTTTTGCCTACATTCTTGGACTTGTTTGTTAAGCTAAGAGACTAAACATTTTAGAAGTTTTGTAGTTAGAGATCAATAGGCCCCAGACCCCAAGGTCCTCTCCAGAACACATTTTGTAAACTAAGATAGAACCATCCAGGGGAAAGTTCCTTGAGGAAGGGGGGGCTCATTCAAGCCTCTCATTGGGGAATTTATGATAGATATGCTAATTAGTAAAACCTATAATGATATACCAGATCTTTTGTGGGTGTGCATTGCGGGGTGCATTTCGGTGCATTCCACCTGGACGTAGTGAACCTAAGGATCCTTAAAATAAATACCAAGGTAAAATCCCTTTTTCCCTTCTAACCGTGTTTGACTCTTGATTTTAAGACCAAGAAAAGGCATCATTCTCAACTTCAATATCACCACTTTCCTGTGTTGCATTAATAGTGGAGAAAGATAAGCCTTCATACAGTGTAATTCACCTGGCTGTTTTAATTGTTTGAAGGTGGGACTTATGCTCTAGAAATGCCTCTTTCTGGCTATTGACAATACAAGGCCTAGAGGATGATCTCAAATATAAGTGTGTGCATTTAATGAATCCACATAAATTCTCTAGCACTATTTTCAACACCTAAAGGGAAGAACAGAAAGCTGAAGATTAGAAGCAGTCTGGGCAGCTTGTACTGCCAAAGCTAAGTGCCCTAGAATGCCTGGAACACAAATTGCCTGGTATATTTATTTTGCAAGATCAGTATTGTTTTTCCTTTCTGTTTTACGCAGTGGTGTCTGGGTCTGAAATGCAGAGAGTATGGATACACTCAGTAGGTTGTTTGGCTTGGGTTTGGATCTGTAAGGATAACAGCTCTGCCCAATTTCACCTGGCTCCCTGAGTCCCTTTTCCTCAGGTGCTCCAGAATTACTCTCTGGGACTTGTTGATGGTTGCAAAATTCCAGGTGTGGGCAGATGTGTGAATATTATATCATGTGTTTCTCCTTTCCCTTAGCACAGCCCTGTTGTTTTGGGGCAGATGTGGTGTTTATCCTCAAGATACCTTTTCTCATTAATTTGCTGCTCCAGGAAGCAGCAATTCTTAGGATTGTTGCTGATGCCAGAAGGACAAGAAAGAGGGTCAAGACTCCTGAAAAGTCGAGATGATAGCTAGAACTGCTGTGGTGAGTATGTGTCCCTTGGGTGAAAAAATCTGCATTGAGCTAGAAATACCTGGTTATGAAGCAGCATTTAAGCCTGGGGAATTCATCCAAACGAGACACCGTAAAGGTAAAGAGGCAGTCTGATCCAACAGTGAAGCTGTGCAGAGAGAAGAGACAGAAGACAGACTTGTTAATCCAAATGTGCATCTGTTACATAAACAACTTCTCAAAAAAACATCACTGTGGAATAGCCATTTTTTTTAAATCTCAAAAGGAATAATAAATGGTGGATAAAATAACAAGGAACTCCGAAGAAAGGGTGAAAAGAGCTTTTCTACAAAATCCCTTAAGGGATTCTGAAGAAAACTTTCTCCACATGTCAAAGGTCAGATTCTCCAATTTCTTCTTAACAGCTGATCATCCAGTCATGAATTCACTGCTAATGCACAATGAAAAATAATATGATTACAACATGAATAATTTATAAGCACTAGCCATCACTGGTAATACAGACATAGTTAAAAAAGATTACCACCTTTTATTTAGGAATGGACAAGCATAATTACATTTGTTTTTTAAAAATCAGGTGTTCTATGTAAATTCAACATTATGCAATTAAATTTTACGACAAGTCTTCAGTAAATTCCAGAATTCAGAAATTTCTAGGGAAGATGTGTCTGTTCACAAAGTAAACTGTACCTTGGAGCTCTTGTGATTTCTCTACCAAACCAGTTGTACATTTAGGGTAACATATTGGTTTTAAATTATCTGGAGCTACACAAGTGGTGGCATTTCACATATCAATATATTATATATCATAAAATACTAATATAAATATTTACTACTATAAAGTACTACATTTCATTATGCAGTCTATCAGTAAAGCATTTTTTGAAAATAATGTTTCCTATTAGATATTCAAACATGAATATCTTCATTAGAATGTCATGGTATTTAAAACACCTTACACATTACATAGCATTTTATAACGTTCAAGTGGAATTATTTGTATTAGGGAAATAGGAATACAATAATTAAGTAATTTGTAAATGGGATATAAATTCATAGGCAAGCAGTGCTCCAAATATTTATGAATGTCTAGCATGCTCAGAGCCCTAGTTTTTTTGACAAAATATGAGTTGATGAAATACTGCTTTGCAAATATATGCTATTGACAGTCAATGAACGGGAGGAATCCTGCTTCATTAAATTGATTGCTTACTCCAAAAATACCTACATCTACAGCTATTCCTCCCAAATCCCATGAGGCAGACAGCAGCAGCCAGCCACCTGAATGCTTTTCAGTCTCTCAGGATCTCATTAGATGCTGAGTATTCCAGCCATGCTTCTGTTCCTGCTGCCCTCGTTCCTGCTGCTAAACAATCAGTCTAATCCCAGTCCCACTGACTTCTTGTGTAGTGCCAAAATGGGCAGTGTTGGTGTGCTGCCCTCTGAACTCGGCTTCTTGCCATGGTCTTGTGTTACTTCTCATTCTGGTGTGTGTGGCCTGCGGGCAGCTCGAGTCTCCCTCCTGTGTGGTTCCCCTTGGTGCTGTACTGCAGCTCAGTGGAGTCTCTGCCCCAGCTCCAATTTTAGCCTTCAGTTCCTGTAATCAGTAGCTGTGACTGATAATTGTTATCTAAGGTCTCGCTAGCATTACACCTATTTGTTTTCATGCTCCTGCCAAGGAACTGAAAACCTCTGCTAGTCTGGGAAAGCAGGTACAGCAAAGTGCAGCTGCATGGACCTGAGGGTTCTACAGGGAAAAATACAGCTTTCCAAACCATTAAAACAATCACTGTTTTCTGTTTGAACTTTGGCACCTTAATAAAAGGCACTTTTGACATAGCCAAAATGGAAGAACAGCTTCAAAGGAAATAAGAATGTGTGTGGCCTCCTGAATTTTAATTCATTGTCTTCAGATAATTAACTGCTTGCACTGTGTATGTGTATAAATATTCTCTTTACTCTCACTAGTTTACTTACCACTGTGGGTTTTGGGGTTTTTGTTTCTTGTTTTGGGGTTTTTTGTTGTTTTTTGCTGTCAGAGTGTTCTGGAAAAAAATTGAAGCAGATGAGTGATAGGTGTTTGCAGGCCTAATCTTCCTCATGCATTACTCAGCAACAAAAATAATGAAGTTGGTTTATAGTCTGTACAATACTCACTTGTTGCTTTGGACTTAAATGGATGTTGTCAAGACTGGTTGAAGTGTTGGGATAAAAGTCTGTATGCTCCAGGAAATGTGTGGGAAAAAGCAAGTATTGAAAGTCCTGCACAGCCATTGGAAAAGGATTAAAAATCCCTCAGGATTAAGCAGCAGGCAGAGCATGCATCAGCAAAGGAGAGAGCTACACATCTTTGCTCCAGTCCTCCTCCTTCTGCATAGATCCCAAACTGAACAGCTTGGCATCTTTCAGTCATACCTACAATTGCTCCTTGCTTTGCTTTTTCATCTCGTTGGTGTGCAGCTTTTGTTTAATGGGATAAGAGCACTGGAACAGAATAATCGAAGTTGTTTTCTTCCTTAGTATGAGCATGTGTATTTCATCTGCCTCATTGGCATTAGTCACGTTTGCTGGGAATATGCAGTGGGTCACTTGGAGCTGGATGGCATGCCATCAACCACACACAGTCCTTCCCAGTTCTCTCCCACCTTTGCTGCTTTGATGCATTTGCCCTCATGGGTAGGACAGAGTACTTACTACTCTGTTCCAGTGCTCCTGAGAACAGAGAGACATTATTCTGTGCTATTCCTTACCTTGACAAATTAGTTTCTTCC
Source organism: Dicrurus megarhynchus (assembly GCA_013399195.1). Classification (NCBI taxonomy): domain Eukaryota; kingdom Metazoa; phylum Chordata; class Aves; order Passeriformes; family Dicruridae; genus Dicrurus; species Dicrurus megarhynchus. Next base: position 139,455 of record VXAD01005151.1, on the reverse strand, counting down.
TTCTGGAAACAGAAATTTGTGCTTGGAGCCCTGCAAACTGCAGCTTGATGCTCCTTCTCTTTCTGTTCCCTTCTCCTTTCCACAGGAGCCCAGTGCACTTCAGAAGTTCCTCCAGTAGGCAGGTGGCTTCTAACGGCCACTGTGTAATTTTAGGGCAAAATCTTAGATTTGCAGGCTGTGTATCCCTTTCTCAACTTCGTGGTTATGGCATATATTTAGAACACTTTTCAGGGCTCTAGCTGTTCCATTTGATCTGTGTCGCCGTGATTTCTGCTTGTTGCATTCAGAATAATCCCTGTCAAGCACAGGTGGCATTTTGCAGGTGCCATAAATGAAATGTAGAGCTGTGAAAAACAAAAACCAATGCAAATTCTAATTTAAAGTATCTCTGATAAAGCCCCAAAGACATTTTATGTAGGAAGAATGCAATTTTGAAATGATTTTACAAAGAGAAGAGATGAGGCAGCTGGGAAAATGAGGCTACTTACTTGTTCTTGCTTCTCCTTTGCCCTATCTTTCCTTATCCTGCACTTAACCAACAAGAGGTAACTCTGAGGGCAGGTTTTTTCTGTTGCCTACAGGGTCAATCTGAGAGACAGGAGCTCCCCTATGCATCACACTCATTTCATTAAGACACCATCCAGCCCAGAGCCTTCAGCAGAGCAAAACCATTAAGAGCATCAACCTGAGCATCTAGCAAGGATTTCCTGGATTACAGCTCAAGCTGATTTTCCATCAAAGAGGGCAGATGAACCTAGAGATTAAGATTTTCCTCTGTTTCTGGTGGATCTTACTAGAGGCCATGCAAGCATTGTAAAGGGCCTAACCAGGTAGGATTGCTCATCTGAAGGGTGAAGAGAAACATGTGCAGTCATCTACCCTTCTTTGATGGCCTGCATATTTGACAGATAAAGTAATATACTGAATAATCTCAGGTCCCTTAATTAAGGAACAACATGGAACTTCAAAGGAGAAGCACAGATTGCAGGAAAACTGGGGAATTTTAGTGGCCAGGAATCTACTTGCAGTCATGGTATCATGAAAGAGAATTCCATTTATAAAGGATGGTCAGACCTTACATGGAGACAAACTCCATTCTTTGCTCAGCTCATGGTGTAAAAAGGATCAAAAAGAGGCAAAAATATTATGAGTAAGAAATTTCTGACTCTGCTGACTTCATCAATGCGTTCATTAGCACCTTTTCAATTATTAATTGCTCTGGCTGCTGCAGTTATTACTGATCCATATTAATCCTCCAAGGAACATGAGATGACAACACCGAGTCATGATGACCTTGTATTTCCGTATGCTACTGCTGGTCAGGAATTTTCCAATGAAACAGCTGTTCACTGGAAAGTGTGAATTTTCAAAAAATATATGTTTTTATTGGAAATAAACACATTTCGTTGATTTCTGTTGGGAAAGACTTTTTTGATCTGACATGGCCTTTCTACAGCTGATATTTATGCAGAGGTTTTTTCCTGAGGATGTTAGGTAAATAGGCCCCCTTCCTTCCTGGCAATTCATACAAAGTGAATGAGAGGAGACTGAGGAACACCTAACACAGACTGCGTTCTAGGCTGACCCACCTTCAAGACCAATTTTGCCTACACAGGCCTCACACAATGTAGCAGATAAAAACAGTAATCCCACACCTTAACAAAACAATAGGGAAGTGACATAAACCTTTGTTATTTTTCTCATGACTGTTTCAGACATTTTGTAAGAGTCACAGCTGTGTGAGAAGGAAACATCACAGATTAACCTTCAGACACCATCAGTTCAACCAAATATTGCATTATATCTATCGTATTCTGAAAGAAACAGATTCTTCTTTTTTAATACATTTAAAAATTATTTAAATTATTTTTTAATATACTTTAAAATACGGCTGTGTCATTTGGTTCAATATCTTCTTTCCAAAGTCCCACCAAGCTCCAGTAAACCGAGGAACAATAAATAGTTCTGTGTGCATTGAAATGCTTTATAATATTTTAGTATAATTATAGGATTTTCGCCTTTCCTTTTCTTTTTCCATATTCCTGCATGATTCAGTGCTCTTTCTGCATATTCAACTGGGTAGTGGTTCTGTGCAACAAAGAATTGTAAGTATGTGATTAATGGTTATATTGAAATGAACACATTTATCCAGTTGGGAAAGTCTGCTGGAAGGCAACAGATCCAAGAAGATATTAACTCAAGCTTTGTTATCCTCAAAGTTTTTATTCATCTTTGCAGTGGAGATGGGCAATGGTCTTTAGACAGTTCCCAAGGAACCAAAGAGCTGTTCTTTTTAGTGTGAGAAACAAAGACCAGGAACAGCAAGTAAATGGCCAATGTGTGAGTTAGAAGGCCTAAGTGGAATGAGGCAAAAAATTGCTAGGAAAGGCAATGAATGGGGTAGTAGATTCATGAAAGACGAAAAAGATAGAAGGAAAACCAGAATAGGAAATGAGTGAACATAAAAAGAGAAGGCTGAAATCTGGTTTTATAGACCAAAAGATGTAAGACATCATAATTTTTATTATTACTTTTATTATTATTACAATTACTATGATTGCTATTGTTTCCTTTTCTTTAGCAATAATAGTACTAATAGAAATGTGGGGAGTTAGGACAAAAATCCCATAAAAACTTTCAAAAGGCTCTTAGAGGGACAAAAGTCTGAGTAAGAGTTATCCGGTTTGGTTGTTGGGTAAAATTTCTCCCACTTTCTATTCAAAAATTAGTGGAAAGTCAATATTTGCGCAGTGACCTGGAGGCAGGTGTTGTCTTGAATGAAATAGAACTAGGGCTGATAAAATAAATGTGAGAATTCTTCAAAAAAGAGTTACCTGCTCAGAGAGGGAAGCCACTCAAGGTGTGAATTTTTCTGGATGCAGGAAATGTTTAATTTGCATTCCCAAGTCAGCAGCAGAGATGCTCGGGAGAGGATGCTGACATGCTAAAACTCTCCCTTTGCTCTCCAGAGTAGCATGGTTCTTAGGGAAAGGGTGTCCACAGCCTGAAAAATCTCCCAACCCAAAGCCACAGAGATGTTTGAAGTGGATTGCCTCCCAGGCACATCAGGAGACAGTGAAAGGACCGGGCTCAAGGCAAAAACTTACATTTTGTATTTTTTGGAGGAAGAGGAGTTGTCCTCATTTTGAATTTAGATATTTTTCAGAATGTCATTTTAATTTAATTTTATTTAGGCAGCTGCTACATCCCTTAAATAAATCAAATTTGAATTAAATAGACAATGACAAGAACAAGGGTGGTGGGAAGGAAACATGCTACCTACTTTTCTTCAGACAAGCATCCTTTTTCATGGGAAGGATAAAGGAGTCAGAATCCCTCTAAGAATGCTACTGAGCTCATAGCAGCTTAGGGATCTAAAAAAAAAAAATAAGGATTTGCAGTAGAACTGTGTAAGAAAAAATATGGAGCAGCTGAAGTAAAATGGGTACTTAGTCCTTTAAGTCAGAATATCATCAGACTGAGCATGTCCTTCCTTTCAACTCTGACAGGACTCTGCTTTTGCTATTCACTCATGTTTTCTCAATTCTCTTTTATTCCCAATAAATGAAATTTAATACAGATGCATTGTCTGATAGGCCACAACTATCAACTATGTTTTCTAAACATTAAGTAAAAGGAAATTCCCTGGATTTCCAGGTTTTGTTTATGTTCCTTTTCCTACAGCTTTATACCCACCTGGGTAAGCACTTCCAATGTGTTGGAATTCACTTTGCAGGTGGCCTGTACAAATGATCCTTCCTTATAAGAGAAAACTTATCAAGGTGAGTCCATTTAGTAATAATTCTCTGGAGAAGCACCAAATAACCCTAAGCAATAAATATTTTTGCCTTTAGCTCTTTTCACCCTTGTGGTTTCTAATGGCAAGGAAGGACATAAGGAAAAGTGTGTTTTTCCCTTATTCATGAGTTTCAGTTCATGCTAAATGAGCAGAGATGGTGTGCAGGTACAGTGGATTTTTAGCTGTCAAGCAATTTGTCTGGATAAGGTTTTTCCTCCTTAGTGCCATTTAGCACCATTATTTTTGGATAAGACATGTTAAAGAGAGAAGAAATGGGCTGTGTGAAAATATGCAATGCCATGCCTAGATGCAATTTCCATGTGAATTATTTTAAGTCTTCACTTCCAGGATGTCAAACATTAGGGAACAAATGCAGACAATCCTAGCTTCTTCTCTGAAGGAAATCATAAGTATGAGCTTACACTTTTTGGAAGGTCAGATGATGCATTAAAATCCCATCATTCCAACTTTGAGTAGGCAGTCCTTGCAGCAGCTGTAGAGATCATTCTGTGCTTGTTCCCTTTTAGGCTGTCATTTTCTATATCCACTCTTGGAAAGGAAAAAGATGTTCGCAATACCTTGATCTGTTTATTTATAAATTGCCAGATCTTTGTCTGGAAGCATCCCAAACACAAGAAAAAAAAACCCACAGCAAACTTCTATTGAATGTTATAATTTAATTAAATGGGTTTATGTTATCCTAGAATTTCATTTCTGTTTATTTCCTTTCCTGATAAAAAAAAAAAATCCATTAGCAGCAACATACTTGTCTCTCATAGTTGAAATTAAATTTGAATGGAAGTTCTTGCTAAAAATGATTTAATTTTATAATTTTGGTGCAAAAAAATGGCACCAGTTTTGCATTTAGCTCTCATCCTCACCATCTCCATTTACATTTCCAGGAGAATTTGGAGCTCAGCAAAGGTGCCAGACTGACGGCGCTGGAAGCCAAGAGTCTCTATTTATCTGCAGGCTGCTGGATTTTCACAGAGTCCTAGAATGGTTTGGGTTGGAAGGGATCTTGGAGACCCTGTTCCCACTCCCCTGCCATAGGCAGGTGTGCTGTTCATTAGACCAGGTTGCTCAAAGCCCCATCCAACCTGGCCTTGAACACTTCCAGGGATGGGGCATCCACAGCTTCTCTGGGCACTCTGTTCCAGTATCTCATTGCCTTCATAGGAAAGAATTTCTTCCTGATATCCAGTCTAAACCTGCCCCCTTTCATTTGAAGCCATTCCCCCTTGTGCTATCACTACACGCCGTTGCAAAAAGTCCCTCTCCAGCTCTCTTGTTGTAAGCCCCCTTTATGCACCAGAAGGTGCCTTCCTGGAGCCTGCTCTTCTCCAGGCTGAACTGTTTCAACTCTCTCAGCCTGTTCTCATAGGAGAGATGCTCCAGCCCTCTGATCATTTTTGTGACCCTCCTTTGGACTTGCTTCAACAGGTCCATGTCTTTCCAGTGCTGGGAACCCCAGAGCTGGATGCAGCACTCCAGGTGGGATCTCACCAGAGCAGAGCAGAGGGGCAGAATCCCCTCCCTCAGTGTGCTGGCCATGCTGCTTTGGCCGCTGCTCAGGACAGGTTTGGTGGTTTTGCAGCAGTGCTCTATGCCAACTTGATTGGAAAGCTCACAGGTTAGAGGGCACTTCATGCTTTCAAACATTATTTTCTTGTTCTGTCAGCACTAATATGCTGGTTTTGGCTGGGGTAGAATTAATTTTCTTCACAGTGGCTGGTATGGGGCTGTATTTTGGATTTGTGCTGAACACAGAGTTGCTAACATAGAGATCTTTTTTTCTTATTGAAGAGCAGGGCTTACACAGAGCCAAGGCCATTTCTTTCTCCTTTCGTGCTGCCACTCTGGTGAGAAGACTGGGGATGCATGGGAGGTTGGGAGGAAACACAGCCAGGACAGGTGACCCCAGCTGACCAAAGGGATATTCCAGACCATCTGACATCATGCTCAGTTATATAAAATGGGGGGAAGAAGGAGAAAAGGGGGAACATTTGGAGTGATGGTGTTTGTCTTCCCAAGTCACTGTTACACCTGATGGGGCTCTTCTGGAGTTGCCTGCCCATGGGAAGCAGTGAATTAATTCCTTGATGTGTTTTGCTTCTGTGTGTGGCTTTTGCTTTCTCTATTAAACTTTCTTCACCTCAACCTACAAGCTTTCCAGTTCTTACCCTTCTGATTCTCTCCCCAGTCCCGCTGGTGGGAGAGTGAATGAGCGGCTGTATGGGGCTTGGCTGCTGGCTGGGCTTAAACCACAACAGCTGACAACAACAAAAAGTTACTGGGCTTGAAACTACTCCTGCAGGTGGTGAGGAAGAGGACTATCTTCCATCGGGGAGTTGCTATGTAATCTGACATTTCTGTAGTGCATCTCAAGTTAAAGCTCCTCTTGCAAAATCTCTGACTAGCAGTCCCAAAGGGGCATACTGGGAGGAAGGAAAGACACTAATAATCCATCCTGAAACTTCACCCTGAGACTGAATGAGGCTACCTGAGATGTGGCAAGGGGCTTCCAAAGTGAGACGGCATTCAGAGCCATTCATTTTTGTCATGTCTTGGCATTATATATAGTGGATGCTTCTCAGCAGGGCAAATGAATCTGTGCCGAGTTCTGTGTTGCATTCTGCACCCTTAGTCCGCAGTAGTTCATTGTATCCCTCTGCTCTTCCTGGGGCCTGCAGGGGGGACACCTAATGAGCAGCTATGAAGATGGTGGAATTTTGCTTCCTCCCCAGCATTTTGGTTTTCAGAAGGACAAAATTGTCAAAACCAATGCTGTTGTTTCTTATTCTGCACGTGTACAAGAATTGAGTCTGGGGCATTGGTAGGTGAGAATGAAAAAAATTAAATGCTCAATCTTCAACTTGAGGAGAAGAGCACACTGAGGGGCACAGAGACCTCAGCTTGTGCATATCTGGTTGGATTATTTGGCACTGTTTGTATTGGTTTAACATGGCCAGGTTTTAGTGGGAACTGACCAAAACCCCCATTCCCCATCTCCCTGCGCTGCTGGAGGGGGGAGAAGTTAAGTCATGGTAGAAGCAGGGAAAGGTGATTTATGATTTGGTTTTATTTCTCATTACCCTACTCTGATCTGATTGGCAATAAATTCAATTAATTTCCCCAGGTCAAGTCTGTTTTACCTGTGACAAAAGTAACAGGTGAGTTCTCTCTCCCTGTCCTTATCTCCAGCCAGGAATCTTTGATTGTATTCTGTCCAGCTGGGGAGAGGAGGGGTAGAGCAGCTTCGGAGGGCACATGGCGTCCAGCCAAGGTCAATCTACCACACTGTTACAACATTTCTACAAAGAAAGAGCCACTTCAGTTCTTAGAAATAGTCCATTCTTTTATTGTTTCTTTTTAAGGTAGCGTACTATATACGGAATCTATGTTGTCATGTGCTGTAATCCGCATTAAAAGTTGTGTCTTGCTCATCTGCAGTTTATGTTGTGAAACACGATGACCCAGCTGACAGGATGTCACCAGTGTAACCCATGTAATATGTCTCAGACACACATTGTTCCAGTGGCAAATTTCTCATATAAATCTGTGGCAGCAAGTGCAAACAAATTCAAGACAGAACAGGTAACAAACACCGTGGTTCAGCAGCTCATCAGATTATTTTCAGGTATGCTGTGAAGGTTTTTTTAGTGAAATTTCGTTCAATCTTCTAAACTATTTCACTGAAGAATTAGATTGCAGAGTTTGGTCAGGATGTGTCTTTTCTTGGTGGGATAGCTTTGCATGTGGCTAAAATTAGGTGATACAAATTATCTTCTTGTTTGTCTTACCTAGCTGTTTAACCCAACTTTTAAAAGCTGGATGGAATTCAAAAGCTGCCCGATTAGGACACCAGAACATAAATTGTTAGGGATAACCTTTCAGAAGACAATCTAAAAGATTCCTCCACTACTACTGACTTTCCATGAAAATGAAATGTAAACTGCCATTAAGGAATGGTCGCAACACTGTCTGTAACTACTATCTCCTTTTAATAACTTGGGGCTGTGCCAGTGGATGCTGCATACAAAAATACAGTATGGAAAATGAAAATGAAAATAGGAATAGAAGATTTGGTTTTCTCACTTTAGCTGAGTATTTAAATGTCTGGTTTTCAGGAATTATTTCTATCCCATAGGAGAAAAAAATGCATCTTGACATTTCGGGAGCAGGTGAGAATATTGCCATTTTGGGCAGCAGCATAGTGAGCACAGAAAGCCTTAGAGGCAAGATCTTTTTAACAATCAACATAGCCTGGCAAGCAAGCAAATATGAAAGGTAAAGTGTGGTAATGTGGGCTACTCAGAAATGAGTACAACTTAGTATCTAAAAGCCTTTTTATGAAATATATGTGGAACCAGTTACCCATGGACCTGAATTCTGATAATCTCTTTTTCCCTGCTATTATCACCTTCTGGCAGGCGAACTCTTACCTTTCTCACACTGCTGACTGCTCTCTTCATTACCACAGCCCTCAGCTTACACAGGGGAAGTTACTGAGCCCGTGCACACCACTCAATCTGCAGGTAACTCCAGTGTTACCAACAGAATTACCTTGTATTTCCCCCAGGGGAAAAAAAAAGAAAAAGAAGATAATTTGTCCTGAATGAATACGTGTTTTGTCTTTGACTCAGCCAGGTGTCACAGCACTCTCTCAGGTCCCTTGTCTTTTTTTCCTAAGAGCTGGACTTCACCTGCAAAACTGGGATCCCGATCCATATGTCCTCACTTGCCCTCCAGACCACCAGCATCATGCAGCACTGTCTTGGCCCCCTTTTTCTGGGCTATTTTGAAGTACCCAGTTCTAATGCAGTGTCATCCTACAAAGCACCCCAAGTTTTTTATTTATTTCTTTGTATCAAGATAAGGTTAAGATACAGACCTTCAATAGCAGGCAAACTAAGTTTTTGTCCTTTCTTTACAGAACTTTCTCTCCTCTCTATTTCTATACCCAGCAGAGTACAAAAACATGAGACACACAGATTTGCCTGAATATGTCTCAGAGGGCATTGCAGCAGCTCGGGTGGTAAACACAGCCTCTGTCTCCATATTGACAAAATAAAATAGGCCAACACTCTCTCAGAAGCTGTATAATCTGCAAAAGCTGCTGACTGTGGGTAGCAGATGCTTGTGATTATCCTGGATACAAAAGGAATAGAACCAAGGAGATCAAGCCAGAAGTAAATAGGGGACATAGGATCCAGGTATGCAAATGTAACATTAAAGATGACAAAACTGTGCTGATGCAGATGCATGAATGACCAGTGGAAGGACCTGGTGAGGAAATTTGTAACATCAGCTTCATTTTTACCAACAGGAAAAAAATCTCAGAAAACTGCAGTAACAGGCACAGAGCAACCCAGTAAGGTATTGTAGTACAGGAGAAAGGACTTGGTCTCTGCATTCCTTTCTTTTGCTCTCTCTGGGTTCTTTTGTAGCACTCTACGGGTCAGAGGCATAGCGTCCTAGCAGGTTAGACTGCAGGACAAGGAGCTGTGCCCTTTCCAGGGTCTGTGAGCTCTGCTGAGGACGGGGTGAGAGATTCTCCTGGCTGTGTATTACGCCCTGTTTTCACATACACATCCTGACAAAAAATGAGTGCTTTGACTGCTAAAGTGCTTTTCCTTTGAACCTGACCCAGATCTTTCTAAACCGACTCAGCTACGGAGCTGAGTGGAATGTGGCAAAATCCCACTGCTCGCCCTGGCACACAGCGCACCTCCCGCTGGAGTGAGAGCCCAGAGGAGCGGAGGTGGGCTCTGAGCTGCACACAGTCTGCACAGGCACTGGCAGGCACGGCAGGCATCTGTCTTGTCCCACTGCTGGCAGTGCGTTCCTGGGTTTTTACAGTGGCAGACTGTGGCAGACATCTTCAAAGAAATGCTGCATTCTTTAATATTTAAACTTGCGTTACTCTGAGGTGGGATTGCACTGTGTATGGCGTCCTCGTGAAAAGCCGGTGATACACTTTGGCTCAAGGTTTCGCTGCAGTGTACTGGTTGAAGACCAAAGGTTATCTTTGTACTCCAGTGCCTTGTCAGTACAGGATTTCAGAAACACAAGAAACAATAAAATAGGTGGGTTGGAAGCTGCCAGTGACCTTTCCCAAGGACTGACCTCCCCAGAAGTGTGTGGCAAGGATCCAGTACTGAAAGATGTGTTTCAAAGAGACAGCCAGCTGAAATCCTAGCCTGGTATAAGTACGTGGGAGTTCTGATCAGCAGATTTTCACCTGGTTTGTGTAATAGGAAGGCTGAGGTGTAGCTAACATTTCAATTTCAAACATTGGGTTTCAAACATGGTAGCCAAACAGTGAGCAAAGTCTAATAATAAAAGCAGGACCTTGAGGACAGCAGAGTCAAGGTCTGTGTCTACTCTTACTCCAGGCTGGTTGGACAACCTTGGCAAAAACTTGGCATCAAGACATTCTGAGGCTGCACCAGAGAAAACTAAATGGAAAAATGGAGCTTGCAGGAGACAGCTGTTCAAGGAGGGAGACAGGACCATGGCATTAGTGTGAGACCAGGAAACGGATGGGGAGATGGATGGCTTTCAGGGAAAGAGAATCAAGCACACTACTGTTCGAAGAGCTTAGCTAGAAAATGACAGGTACTGACAGGTGGGAGGAGGGGAGGCATATTTTTCTCCCCCAACATAGCAAAATCATTAATGGCTGCAAAACACTGTTGAATATGCAGGCCCCACCCAGCCTACTAACAAAAATGTGAGCATATGGATAGGATTAACCTCTTATTATTATTCTGCAACATTCCCAGGAGTAAGATCAAAGGAAGGATCCCTGCTCCATTGTAGATAAAAGGTCATTTTCCTTCTTAAATGAGAAGAAGGACTTTTTTCTTTTTTTCTCAGTTACAAAGAACGGTTCAGTAGATATAATTCCCATATAAGTGTCTAGAGGGCAAGGCTGGAAGTGCTCAAGTGAAATCCTAAATTTTCAGAAAACCACAGCAAAATCATACTCTTCATCTGGTCACAAGAGGGTGAAGGGAAAGGAATAGCACGGGTCTGTCCTAACCAAGCACCAGAGAATCAAGAGATGCTTGCTGAAATAGCTTTTCCTAATGGTTATTATGGTCTCAGAATGGGGCCGGGGGATGGAAAGCCAAAGAAAAATATTAAAAGAGGCTGAATAAAAATGTAGCTATTTCCATTTCCCTAACTGCTATGAATTTTGAAAAGAGGTTTCGTCTTTCGAGCAAAACTAAATTACAGACAGGATGACAGATGGGGTTTGGGCTGAGTACAAGGCCCTGCTAACATCAGACTGCAGGGATGCTACCAGTTTAGGGATTTAGAAATGCTACCATTCAAACACAATTTATTGATGAGTTTGCATAAAATCATAGGTTGATAAGATGCTTTTTTCCCCCATATATGAACTATGTGTGATTTCCTGATCGATGCTGAGAAGTGTTTAAGCAAGTGAAATTAACCAAACCTTGCTACAGTGATGCAGCTGCTCTGCTTCTCTTTCTGTCACCTCTGTTCTCCAGAGGTGCTGACTGCCTAGCTCCAACCCAATCTCCTGGTTCCCTGCCATGCCAGTGTCCTCTTTAACACCAAGATATCACTGTGCTGGGCTATGCAGTGAACAATGGGGGCTTATCTTAACACATCAGACCTAATGTGTGGCACTCTGAGCACATGAGAGGCCACGGCACAGGGAAGGAGCCCTGTTGCTGTGGCTTTGAGCGAGGAGCCCGGCTATCTGCAGCTGATCACAGATCCCCTGGGCAGGCAGATTGGCACATGAGGCTCTGGGTTGGGAGGTGAAACTCAAGGACAGCACATTCTTCTGCTTGCAAGGGGTTGTGAGTCAAGAAACAGTTAGGGGTGACCAAGACTGGAGAGCTTGGTCTTCCCCACCCCAGCCTTAGTCCTATTTTTGGAAAGGTGCTGTGCTGACAAGGTCATGGTGTCATGTTGTCCTATCGCTCCCAGCAGCAGCAGCATGTTCCTGCCCCTTTTCCTGATAGCTTTTTCTTTCTTATAACAAGGCCTGGAACTTACCTTGTCTTGCTATTCATTCTAATGCTCTCACTGCTGTAATACCTGGTTTTCACTAAGACCTATCAAGGTATTATTTCTGAGAGGTCAGAAGCATCACATTGCCAGTGGAGCAAGGTAGGAGAAGAGGCACATCTGCGACATGGAGCACAGTGTGGCCCAGCAAGTGCTGAGCTCCTGTTGACCCTGTTCCAGAGCTGGGACCTCCTCAGCTGTGCCTGGCACGGTGCTGAGCAGGCTGCAGGCAGCTGGCTGGCACAGCCACCTCCCTGGGAGGCTCCCAGGCATGAGACTGCATGTGGTGACAAGGTGCCACATCTGCGCCTTGCTCCACTTGCTTGGGCATGCTCAGTAATGTACCAAAGGGTATTTTAGGATATCAGTTCAGCACCATTTTCAGGGTTATAGATATTCCAGATGGAAAAGACCTGTCAGCTTTTTTGACCATCCTTCCTGCCTAGAAAGAATTATGGGAGCCACTGATACCTGAATTTGCATCAGTCTTTCCAGGTGTCCTCTTTGCAGAAGTGTAAGCACTCTGGCTGCAGATTGTTCCTTACGTGCAGCTTCTGAATCAGACACACCACTACTAGCAGTGCTTAGGGGGAAGCAGGGACCATCCGGGTGCAGCTTGCCAAAGGACAGGGAAAATCTGTGAGCAACAGTATTCATTCTTCCTAATCTGGCTCATAATATTCACAGAAGAGGGTAAGAAAAGAGAATAGCCTAATGTGTCATGACAACGTCATGTTTCTCCTGCATGCACTCACCCCTCCTGGTGCCTGCAAGACAAGTCAGTTTTCCCGATGTTGGGACCGGATATGTTAGGCTTTATTCTTGATTTTGTCAGCCAAAGCAAATATCCGGAACTATTGATTCCATCCCTGGATTGTGACGAGGAAGCAACTATCTTGCCTTTACATGCTTAAATATCATTGCCTCCTGGCGATTGGCAGAGCCGCTTTGATGGTTCTTAAATTTGGCTCTTAATTGCTTTTAGGAAGTACCCAGGTACTGCTCACATTGCCGAACCAAGCAGTTGCTTTGTTATGCAAAGACTCAGATTAGAGGAGAGAGAAACAAGAACCTACTTGCTAGCTCCTTTATACCCCTTTGCATCAGGAGTATCTCATCTGAGCCTGCAAGGGTTAACCTGGCACAGAGCTGCTGGGAAGGAGAAGCGAAACAGGTCCCGGTAGCATACCTTTCCTTATGCCATTTTTTTCTTGCTAGCAGCTAATTTCTCTTTTGGATTCTTCTGTTTCTCTCGTGCAAGAAATTCCCGTCTCCTGACAAAAGTCGCAGGGAAATTCAGTAAAAGTACAGCCTCCCGCCACCTCCACAAAGGAGCCAAAACTCACATAATGCTGGTGGGCTGGGAAGGTTTGTAAAATATCTTAACGTGATGCTGCTGTTTGTTAAACACCTAGGGCAGAATACATAAACCAGGAAACAGCGAGCCTGGCGCTCTTTGCTGGACCTATGGGATGATGGATGAGTGTTTGTTCTCAGTGCACTCAGCACTTCCCACCTCCCATGCTAATTCAGCATTTCTGTGGGGCTGCCTTTGCTGCTGTGAGCAGCTGACGGTGAACACTGGCAGTGCCTGACTCTGCAGGGTAGGTGTGGCATTGCAGGGGACACCCCGGACAGAAATCTGACAGCACCACACTGATCCTGGTAATTAATATGCTTGGACAAAGCAGCAATTGCAGCAAAAACAGAGAAATCGATGCTGTTATCCTGCCCAGCAGCAGCTCCAAACGGACTAGGAGAGTACCAGAAGCTGACCAAAACCCTGAATTTTTTCAAATAATAAAATCCCTTTTCTTTGATGCAATACTGCTTTAAATTGGCGTTTGGTTTTTTTCAGACAACTGAACAAATACAATAGCAGATGGAGTCCCTGTTTCTTCTCCTGGCATGTTCACAGCTGGAATGTGCAAAGCCTTAATCTCCATTTATAAGAGTATTATGAAACATATTTACATTCAGTGTTGCTATGGAGGCTGAATGGTAAATAATTATGACCTCGATATACTGAGATGGTTGGCGAGCTATTGGTAATCGGTACTACAATACTTTTGTGTCATACTGCAATACTGGAAGATTTCTATAGGAAAACACCTGTTTGATGCATAAATACACACAACAAACACATAATTTTACCAGTATAACCCTGCATAATACTGAGGCCATTTATATGAAATGTGTTTTTAAAAAGAACAATTCATAAAATTATTCTTTGAGTATGACAAGGCATAATTTGCCAGGGACTGTCTAAGGGCTAGAATACTTTTCAGCTACAGTTTGGGAAAAAGAGTCCAACAGCTTGGGAATTCTTTTTATTATTTAAAGAAAACACGTTCTGGGGTCAGCCCTTCAGTTATCACCTCGGTATGTGAGGGCGCCAATTAAATTTGGTGTTGACACAAACTTACGAGGTTTTGTTGGTCCGGGGGCAGATGGTGGGGTGGTAATCAGATGACCCAGAGGGCTGAAGTAGCAGGAATCAAATTGTATCTAGCAGAGCAAGGTGGAAGACCGGGTACCAGGGCACTGATAAATGGTAAATTCAACTCATGGGCTGGAAACTGCAGAGGAGGAGGAACACTTCGGTACAGCAGCCAAACTCAGGGAGATTATGTGCTGGTAGTGTGATGCCTCAAATGGTCCCTGAGGAGGTATTTCCAGAGGCAGGAAAATATGAGACAGTGGCTATCTGTCAGAACCCACAACATACCTCTATCTAATTTAGGGGATCTGACACCCAGAAATGGGGGTCCAGGAGTCGAGCTGAGTGCCCCGGAGGGCACTGCCTTTGATCTTTGTCCTTGGAGAACTTTGCCAACTCTGAGAGATTAATTACAGGCCACAAAAGTTTAATATAAGCATTAATAGTTAATTTGCACAGGGTGAAATATAGTATATAGAATGTTAGATAATATGTACATGGGGGTAGAACATGCACAGGGGGGTTAAGATGGAGTCTAAAGGGTGTGGTCACCTTCTCCTTCTTCTTCTTCACTGTCCACCATATTCTTGGTGACGGGGGCACAGATTCATTGGTAGAATAGAGATAAGACAGGAAATTGCATGTCTAGAACAGGTTAGGATTAATTGGTATAAAGTTATAAATAAAGACACGTACCGTCCTCTGGTTGGGTTTGTAACGGGGTATATAAATCACGGTACGCCCAGCTGGGGGGCAGAACCAGGGTACTTCGGCTGCTGGGTGGACCTGTGGCTGTTCAGGACACCGCAGCTATAGATAACATTAGAATAAACAACCTCTGCACAGCAGCTTGCGGCCTCTGACTGAGTTTCTGGGCAAATGCGCTGAACCTGGGGCTTTGACAGCCGTTTCTCTTAAATGTGCAAAGACCAGGATAGGAGTTGGCACAGCTATCTTAAGGTACTACAATAGTTTGATGCTATGAATTATTAATATCATAAATGTTAGAGATTATCAATACATCGAGACCAAATATAAAACGGATTAGCAGAGCAAACTCTCCCCTGCCTTTGGTGTGGAGTTTGTCCTGTTTCTAGTACAGCCACTTGGCACTGCAGTGGATTGGCTATGAAGAGCCATCTCATTCCTGGCTGGAATCTGCCCCACCTGCTTGAAGGACAACCCCTACACCATCCAGATTCCTTCATCAGAGCCTGCCACCCAGGCTTGCTCCAGAGTTGAAAAGGAGCAGGTATTTTAGGAGCTGCAATGTGTCTGATCTATTTTAGACAACTACTCTGGGATAAGGCATATCATGTCCTGGAAGTGCCTGTTTCACTCTACTGCTAGACATCTACATCTGCTCCGACGGCTCCCACCCTGCCTGCCATCAGCAGGCTCAGCCGAGCCAAGGCAGCCCAGCTGACTGTGGGAAAGTTTTGCTAAACAGACAGATTCCTCTCTGTATATTACTATTTTATTTACTTTTCAGGAAGGTGTTATTTACTTAATTTTATTTTTGTTCAGAATCTCTAAACAGTTTGAGGCTTGAAGTCCGTGTTTGAACTTTGAACTGCAAGTATGAATTTAAATACTTACTTGTTTAAGGATAAGTAATTTTGCTGGAAGTTTCTTTCAAAGAGTTTCTCAAAAAAAAATAACAAGGATTTTAATTACTGTGGAGTTTGTACACTTGCTTTTAGAAAACTGGATTTTTTTCAGAAAATATATGTTAATTAGGGATTTCTAGCCCTGTTCCAATTTAAGTAAGCTGGCTCTAAATGCTTGTGAGAATCCCAGCTGCAGATTTTGGACCTCATTTTGACTGACACATTCTTAATTTCAGTATGGCAAAAACTGAGAAAAAGCAAGATTTTAACATCAGCTATCTTGGTTTTACATCAGTGGCAGGAAATTCAGATGCTTTTTCAGTCATGCCACATAAACAATTGAAGGCCTGTTTTGCAAAGCAGTGCGATGCCTGTGTACATTCCTGGGGTGATGTTACCTGTTTGTGCATAGAATCATAGAATCCTGGAATCGTCAAATGGGTTGGGTTGGAAAGAACCTTAAAGACCATCTAGTTTAAATCCCCCTGCCATGGGCAGGGACACCTTCCAGTAGACCAGGTTACTCGAAGCCCCATCCAAACGGACCTTGAACACTTCCAGAGACGGGAAATTCATGTTCCCACATTTCCCAGAACAAATACATTTGGGAACATGGAGCCTGTATATTTAGGACCAGGCCTGAAGATGTACCAGTGCTTCCAAGAGGAAGTCACAGTCCGTTTTTCTTGGAAAACAGGAGAAAAGCAGGTATATTACAGGTTTCGCATTTCTGACTGCGGTTGTGCCCCTTCCTTCACCATCACTGAAACACCAGCTTTGTCCCCCAGCAGACAGCTATTACTCCAAGCTGTTACATCTAAGCCTTGCTATTATTTTGAGGCCTCAGCATTAATTTTGTTGGACTCTGTTATGTTGTTTGAGCTGTTGTGAGGCGGTTCAGGCGTGCACAGTTATCTCCAGGCAGTGCAGACCTGCCCTGTATTCACGCAGGTGATCCCCACGTGCTGAAGAAGTCCTGCTCAAGTAAATGTCAGCAACAGCACAAGTACAGAACTGTATAACCAGACTGAACACCCTGGAAAATTTTGCCATCAAAAGAAAGACAGCTCTCTAGAGTTCTCCTTTTCATATTCATGAAAGATGGCAGAACTGCAGAGGAGTGAAAGTCAACACATGCATAATTTAACAAGTATTCACTGCAAAAATATTTTTAAGATTACCTGCAGAAGACACAGAAAAATGTGCCTTATTCCTGTTTTGTGGTGTGGAAAACAAGAGAGCCCTCAAGCAGTTTGCCATGCTGCCTGCCTGATGGTACTGCTGAGTGATGGTACAGCTGATGGTGCTGCTCTGGTGCAGCTGCACCTGTCTGTGGTAGAGATATTCCTACAGAGTGGTGGTGGTGGTGTTCTCAGTGCCGTGCTTGGACTCATGAGCACACCTGCAGCCCCATTTCCACTGGCAGGCAGTACATCTGCTTCCTGCCTGTCCTGAGAGCCCAGCCACGTAGTTAGGTGAGCTGGATTTTGGCTGGGATTCCCTGGCATCCGCCTCGGTGTTATTTCCATCTGGCTGTTCCTTGCCATGGCAGAGTAAATGTGGCTAAAGGCAACTTTTTGATGGTTTGGGATTTGGGGTGGAGAATGGACGAAAAAGGGTGGAAGTCCTGTTGGGATGCCATGTCTACCTACATACACCTGCTTTGAAATAAAAAGGAAAAATACAGAAGACAGAGTATAAAGCACCAGTTATTAGCAAGAAGCAGAAGACTGGCAATGCTGAACTGCCATTCCCTCCTGAGCTGTATTCTCTAAAAGCAGCCTAGAACATCTGCTTTCCAAGAAAGAACAAGAAGCCTGGACACTGCTACTATTGGGTACTTTCCTCTTGGTAAAATACCTTTTGTACCTGTATTAAATGAAGTGGGTGTTATGGTCTGAGAAATCAGTATCTACATTTATGCCAAAACTCAAGTCTTTTTATCCTTAGCAAATAATCACTTCCAGCAGCATGACTAGAAATAGAAAGCTTTTCTTAAACAGAGGCAAGGATTCCTGCGTTCCAGTCTGGGCATATGGTTTGATTTTATTCCAGTTTCAAGTCAGTGAAAATAAAGACTCATAGTGAAATAAAGGCCAGAAAGAGCAAGCAAAACTAGGCCAAAACAAAGCCAAAAATTTTTAAGAATTTAATTTCAGAAACCAAAGATGGGAGGCACTGTTAGGTGTTGCAGAGCGCAAGAGAGAGGCCATTATCATTCCAAGCTGTGTTAATGCAGAGCCTCAGAGCCCTGGGAAGGTGGTTTATTTTCTTCCTTCTTTCTCTACCATGTAGATATGGCCTTTGGGTAACCTGGGCATACAGCAGAAGAAATGTCAAGAAATCAAATTGAGTTTATTTTTTGGGGAATACCCATCAAGCTGCAAGAAAGAAAAGGTCACTATCTATTTGACAGGGTTTAAAAAATGTTCCCCAGATGCTATAGCTGGTGCAAAAGCAAAGATTGTGTAATTCTGGGGAAGCTGCAGTGGTCCTAGTGGTGTTTCTTTCCCTGTTCTCTGGAGAGAGAAGCCAATTAGAAAAATTAGCTACACTTTTTAAATTCTTCTAACTGAGTGAAGTGTAGGCTTTTCTATTTGCTTTATTGTATTGCAGGTACTTCAGTTGCTGGATGAATGGTAATCACTGTGGGATTTGTGGGAAATTTTCCCTTACAAGACACTTCTTTCAGGAATGGTTGCAGGTAAGTCCTCCAGAGCACCATTTAATCAAACAGTTGTAGCCATAAATTATTTTTTCACTAGAAACCAGATAAATTTAAAATAGTGAGATGCTGAATCTTGAACAGTCCAAAAACAGTGAACAGAAACTCCCCAGCTACTTGAAAATTGCCTTGAGTCACTCAGATGTAATTAAAATTTCATTTTAATTTAAAAAAAAAAGGAAAAAGTAAATTGTTACACCTTTACAAAAAGCTGGTTTTTAGTTTGAAAAACCTGTTTCTCCTTAGCATATTTAAGGCTTTGTCTGTGTTGAATGAAGTGTTATGGATTCAAGTACAGCATCGCTCCTCTCCCTGTTTCAGGGCTGTGTGGGCACTGGGTGCAGGACAGAACAGCACGGATCTGCAGCATCTTCCAGGCAGGCACTCGGGAGCCCTTTTCAAATACCACTCAACATCTGAGGTGAGATCATTAGGTATTAATAGCCATGTTGGTTTGGTGATGGCACAGAGAGCCCAAGGGATTAAAGATTGCATTTGACGCCTCCTCCTTGTGCCCTGGAGGGACGCAGTGCCCAAGCAATGCATCTCTGTGTGTTTGCACAGCTATCAACTGCAGCTGTTGTCCCCAGCATCTTCTCCAGCCTGGGCCACGCTCCTTCCAAAGGGACAGTGGGCACAGCCAAATGTCTGAGCAGTGGGAGCTGAGAATAGCTCCATGGGTGGGTGTGTGTGTGCATGGGGGAAGGTGGAGGCAACCCCAGCACCTTACTGGGATGAGGACAGGGCAGGGGCCAAAGCTGGCATGAGAGGAGTTGCCCAACAGCTGAGTCCAAGCCCAGATGCAAAGAACCACCTCAGCCGTGTGATTCACAGCCCTTCTTATCTTGGTAAGAAACACAGCTGGTCCAAAGAAATTCCACCCACATTTTATAGGGGAAAAAAAAGGCCTGTTTTTCAAAATATGTTTGGTTTCTGCAGGTTTTGTCAATAAGCCCAGCACAGACTCATGCATTAGGTTCCCAGACACCCACAGGTTTCCTCTGTGCCCTTGAGAGTGAGTCAGGGCCCTCACTCCTGCTGCTCCCTCTCTATGCAGTGAAAGTCACCGATTTCCTTATGTCACAGGACATGTGGCATATGTGTGGTCAGGCTAAGGGCACAGAAAGCCAGTCTGGCAGTAAAAATGCAGGCAAGTATCCACTCTCAAATCCAAAAGGCAAAGAAGAAGTTTTTCTCCAGAAAACCTTTGGCTGTGAAGAAAACAGTCCTGCTGCAAGTCCCTGCCAGTGAGGTGCAAGTGAGTTTCTGTGTGCAAAGAGCAGATTTCTCCTGGGAAAAGACTTTTACTGTAATTCCCACCTCATCCATGTTTTTCTTTCAGCCTCTGTTCACTGTTAATTATTTTTTCAGACTACCCATTTCTCTCGTCTTTTTTCCCCAGGCAATTGCTTCAAGGCACTTCAACGTTAATGGGCCATGTGTTTATTTTTAGCTCCGCATCTCTTTAGTGCAGGAGAACCTGGTGGATGGCAAAATAAGCACCTCTAGCCATCAGCAACAAATTCTGCCTCCAGTGCCCTTCCAGATACTATTTCATCATTTTTTTCCAATGAAGTGACAGCAAATACGTGGTGGCCTGCTGTACAAGATGCAACATGTGCATCTCTGTGACAGGCACCTGCAGGCAGAGACTGCCTGGGAGGGCAGAAATGCTTCCAGCAAGTTGTGGGACATCAGCTTCACCTCTGCTGCAGGTGCACAGAAACAGCAGAGAATGGAAGAACACTCCAAAAGGACACCAGTCCCCAGTACAAATTGCAGACTACCCCTCCACCCCAGCTGGAAGGACTTCATGAAAGCCACGTCAGTGCCAAAGCAGCCCAGGAAATATGAAACTGTACTGAAGGTCTAACCAGTGGTGAGGAGGGTTGGGACAAAATGCTCACGCAGACACAGGGACAGCCTGGAATAAGCCCGTGGGCTTCTGAGTAGAATCTGCCAAACAAGTTCCTGGCTCAGGCTTGTTGTGTCTGAAACAGCCGTGTGCCAGCACTGCAGGTGGTGCAGAGCCCTCAGCACTACAGAGAGACCTAGAAACAGAGCTCAGAGATGACAGCCCTAAAGCATACACACTCTCCAAGCCATGAGGCTTCCCAAGACAGGGAAGGACCAACCTGAAATCAAAAGGTGTCTTCAATATCTTCAGGTACCACAGAGGGGTGCTGAGTGCCAGGATTATTGTCATTGGGGCAGAAAGAAAATCCATGAGCAGTGGAAGTGGGTAAAACTCCCTTTGTGTTGAAGTGACTCCACAGGAGGGTATAGGATGTCAGGGTGCAAATCACCAGAGGGACTGAGGATGTTTCTAGGGCATGATTAATCTCACCCCAGAGGAGATGTCAGCATTCAGTCAGAGGAACTGTACCATTTCTCTGTCACAAGACTGCAAAGGTGCCTCCCTTCGGCATCTTAAGGGAACATTACCAGAATGCTTCAGTCACCACTGATGGTTGGGAAAAAAATATAAACCCCCCAAAAAAGTATGTCCTTGACCACTGCCCACAGATAGAGACGGATCTGTTGGGCTACAATAATACCAGAAATATAATTCTGTAGGATGGGACACAACCTTGCAAAATGATTGTCACAGTGTTTAACACTTGTAAGGCCAAGGTGGCTCCTTCCCAGAACCAGTTATGGCTAAAGGGGAAAACTCTCTTTGCTAAATAGGAATTTTTTTAAAGGCATCAGTGTTCATTGAAAGGAGCTACAGGAAAAACTATTTAAAAGGTCAAATTGTAAATTTTTGATTTAGTTTAATTTAATTCCTTTAGTTTCCTTAAGGAATTGAGAAGTCTAGGGAAAGAACAAGACATATTTAATACAGGTCTTAGATGAACAACATTACTGATACATTGCTAGGACTTACTGTGTGTGCACAAGAGCCCAGGGAGGTAGAACAGGCCTTTCTGGGCAGCATCTGGACAAACTACATGTATGTTCTGGCTTTTAATTTTTCCAAATTGAGTCCTTGCCAAGGCCCTCCTGTGTTGCAATTCCTGCTGTTACTGGTCTGGGCACCACCACCCTGGCAGACAGGACAAGGAGCTGGAGGAAGTGAGAGGAAAGGTGATGTGTGGGGGGGAGGTGTTGGAGGAGGATGGTGAGGACCAACAGGGTGTTCACACCCTGGATGAAGGTGCCCTGGGGATGACCCCACCAACACTGAGGAAAAGGGATATTGAGGTTCAGAGAAGACTTGGGATGATGCAGGGGTCTCAGAGCTGGTTTGTTCATAATTAGTGGGTATGTTGTTTGTATGTAGGTGGAGGTCTCTGTGAGGTCCACGTGGGCTGCTGCTGTCCACTGCCAGCTGCTGTTGTGGGGCTGCGTGGGCGAGATCAGTGTGATGAGCTGGGAGAAGTTCTCCGAAGAGCTGCTGGATGCTGCAGCTGGGGCTGTGCCCAGTCCTGGTCAGCCACAACTAGACACCGAGGTAGAACTGGGACGGCTGCTGGCTTGCAGCCTGCACCACAAAACCTGCTTTAAGAAGAAGAGGACATGGGGCAGGAGGGGCACCATCCACCACAGAAAGCTGAGGGGACACCACCAGAGCTGCAAACTTAATGTCTGGTCTCCTCTGGGGGCAAGAGGAGATGGGGTCCAACTGCAGGAGCTTTCACCTCTTCTCTGAGCAACTGCTGCTCACAGGCTGCTGTTTGGCCTTGGGATTTTTAACATATTTTGATTCTTTTTGAGGGTCATTTGAGAAGTGGCGAGCACATACAGGGTACCTGGAGTGGCAGGTCTGACTCAGCAGTGGCTTGATCGCTGAGGCACAAAAAAGGGAGAGGCACCTTCATCACTGCACCTTTCCCTGGCGTCACAAGGGAACAGAGCTCCTTGTTGCCCCATCTGCCCTCAAGGACTACACTGATGTCTTGAAAAACATCCACAGCCTCGTGAGGGGTTGTGCAAAGGGCTTAGGAGATTGCTTGTCCATCAGAAACTCAAAAAGCTCCATAAAGTCAACATACAGGAACACTAGTTTTATCTCCTTGAAAACACCTGTGTGGGAAGGGCTCACCAGCTGCACAGTTTCCCTTACAACTGTTAAACACATGATTTTTTGACCGGGGCTGCAGCATCTTTTATCAGCCTTTTAGTGGCCATATCTGCCATGGTTTGTGCTTCTTGGAAGAAGCATGCAATCCTGGAGCACGATGGTGTGATGTCAGGTTTTCCATAGAGGTATACCCACTCACACCAGAAAAATGAAGGACCTGTATAGCTTAATTAACTGGAACAGGTCTTATTCCTGCAGTGTTTTGGTTGATCTGTTCAATGTTGGGCATGAATTTTGACCAGTGGAACACTTTTCTTGGGCTGGCATTTATTTTACGTTCTGCATGGTGTGCATAGTGCTTTTAAATCTCAAGGCTTTTCCTGACTGTTTCCTAGACTGGTTTTTCATATAGACCTGGGGTATGCAAAGCAGAAGTGACACCACAGTATTCCCTAAAGGACTTCCAAAACATTTCATTCACCACGTGTGGTCCCCTGCCAAGGACTTACCCAGCAGCTGGGAGCAGCAATGTGGCTGTGCTGGGCTGTACTATGGCAGCCCAATTACATGAAATACACAGCTACCATGACTGATTTCCCAGCCCTGGCACCTTGCTGACTGCACAAACAAAACCTGTAGATGAAGGCTGTATGTCACATCACCTCTTTGCAGGATGCTGACACAGCAGTGTCCCGTGCAAGCAGCAGGAAAAGCAGGAGCCAGGGCAGGTCACCCCAGGACTGGGCCATGTTTGCAAGGCGAAATGCCTTCTGACGAGCTCCTCTTTTCAACAGGCAGGTCTGCACGCTTATCTTCGGGGTTGAAGGCTTTCTTCAAAGCAGGCATCAGGGAAAAACACCACCTGTAGCTTGAATGCTCCTGGCCTCCTCCTGACCTTTCCTCAGCCCCCCTCCAGGAGAGAAATCTGAATGAAGGCAAGGATTACCTCTCTCCTTTCATATCAGTAATTAAGTGCAAAAAGATAAGGAGAAAAACTCCGGGATTTCATCCAAGAGAGGCCAGGACAGGGGACTGGGAACTTCGTGTGGGTAAAAGTGTGGAGGTCAGGAGGTCACCCATCCTGGCATAGAGCTGGACAAGGATGGGTGAGCAAACTCCATTCATCTCTATTCCTCCAGTTGCAGGATTTTAATAATGCATGATGCAGGAAAATGCTGCATATAGCAATTACTCATGAAGTCCATCCAACCCATGTGTGAACAAATTCCAAAATACTAAGTTTGCCCTTAGCCTTAATAAAGAACAGTTTGAGTCCCATTTGGATCATTGATTTTAAGTGAGAGTCCAGTATCAAAATGCTTTTGACATATTTGCCACCTCTGTAGATTGTACAAGTTATTTGCTGTAGCTGCATTTTCAATTTGTCTCCTGACTCGGAGCAGAGTTGGCAGGTGTGACCTCAGAGAGGGGGACATCTCTGGCTAGCTGACGGCTGGTGGCTGGCCTCCAGGATGACAAGGTAATGAGGTTTGCTTGCAGAAGGTGTCAGGAGCCCCTGTCCCACAGCCAGCCTCTCTGGGGAAAGCACAGGGACTGGGCAGGAGGACAGGGATTCATCCACTCCTGTTAGCTGCACCCCATTTCACATTACAGGGGTCAGCACACATGCTAGGAGGACGTGTACGCTAGCTCATGATGGGACTTGAAATGGAATGTAAAGCTTTTTTCAGTCCAGGGGAAAAATATCTCATTGAATTGGATGGCTTTTGACCCCATTTTGGGTCCACACCATGCCACTTATGGAACCTCACTAGTCTGGAAGCCCTTCCCTGATGGAGACCGGTACATTCTGTGAAAGCTGTTTCGCAAAATTTTGTGTGTTATGTCTTTTTCCATTTTGTAACAGGAGAACTCCACACCAGATGTTCTTTCATCTTCTTGCTTTCCTTCCCTGCTGTTGACAGTGATTCAGATCCACTGAGGGCAGAAAAGCCACACAAGTACTTAGGCTATGAAATGTAAAGCTTAATACTTAAATAAAAGCTTGCACAAAGATTAGGCAATTTCTTGCAATTAATACCAATCTATAAGTTTTTTTAATGAACATTTCAGCTAAGAAATACACTTTCTAAGTCTATAAAGTATTTTATAGCATTATTTTCCCAAGTTCCTTCATAGTCTTATAATTATCTCCATAGTGTAATTGCCAGCTGAGATCAGGAAGAAATGTATCTGTATGTCATACAGTTATGTACTACTATCCCCAGCACATTCCAGTGTGGGTTTGTTGTTTTGGAAGGGGGTTTTTGTGTGTTCTGTGGCTTCATGAATAGGTCACTGCTGAAGAAACACAAGACCATTGGCAGATTCTGGTGTCACAGTTTATGCACTCCTGTGCAATATGGGGA
This sequence comes from Dicrurus megarhynchus, assembly GCA_013399195.1. NCBI lineage: Eukaryota > Metazoa > Chordata > Aves > Passeriformes > Dicruridae > Dicrurus > Dicrurus megarhynchus. The sequence continues at coordinate 114,430 of VXAD01005151.1, read as the reverse complement.
TGCGGGGGCATTCTCATTGCAGAGGTGTTAGACTAGGTTTCCTTTAGAGGTCCCTTTCAACTCAAACTCTTCTATGACTCTATCATGGCCTCTGGGTCAGTGACATCTTGGTCTTCATTCCCAAATCTGGTCTATTTTGCTGAGGATTAGGATAACATGCTGGAAGTTTTTGCAGGGGTGTATATTTGTGCCATGAATTTGCTTCTTGGAGCCAAAAAGAAAGCAAAGTGCTGATGCAGGATTTGACTGCTGGTGATGAATTATGATGCCATCTCAGGAACAGGGAAACTGAAGGAAGACATTCACACATGAGGCGTTGGCCCGCCTGTCAGTAAGGCCAGGCCTTTCCTGGAGAGGGGCAAGAAGGTGTATATCTCCTTGAAGCCATGTGAAGACAGGGAGAAGGAGAGGGCACACAGTGCTACAGAGACCAGCACTCTGTGTCAGATGGGACCGAGATGGGGACTGGAAAAAGACCATCTTCTTGTTGGAGTTATGAGTTAATAAATCAGACATCAGGTAGGGAGATGCATTGCCTGCAATTGCTTGCAGGCCCCTATGTGTGTGAGTTTGTGCAAAGGGAGGAATGACAACTGTGAATGCAAGATGCAATAGCGGCTCTGCCAGTCATGCTGGATGTCCTTTGCATAGGGTCACCATCCCAGGGCACAGACACATGCAAACCCATGTGTCAAGTGCTGGAGCAAAGCCTGGTTGCCCAAGCTGACACATAGCCCTGGCCATGCGGGCAGCAGGCCGTCCTGCAGGTGCACGGTGCAGGCAGGGGTCAGGGGAAGCACCTCTGGGACATTCGTGAAGTGATGCTCTGAGGGATCAGTGCAGGGAAACATAAGGCCAAAGCATGAAGAAGGGCTTTTCTCCACCCAAGTGGGGAGCTGCACTTGGTGTGCAGTGTCGCACCCACCTAAAATTCCTTGTTGCCTTTCAGATGGAAATGAGCATTACTGAAATGCTTTGAAGGTGCTGTGTCATAATTCCGCCAACCCAAAAAGACAGATGCTAAAGAGCACTTTGTGATGAATCAATGATGTGACAAAAAGGAGCAAGAGTGAGTATGCAAGTGCTTTCCCCCACTCACATGCATGGGCTGAGCTCTTCCCTGCTGCTTCCTCACAACCTCTTTACCCTTTCAATTTTTGTACTCATACAAATATGCACCCTGTACTCTAATATACCCTATAGCCTTGCTTTACGATCCTCTCAGGTATCACTTTATCTTCCAGCACCTGACTGCAGCACACTGCACAGCCTGACCCACCTTTGAAATAACTCATTTACGCTCTCTCTTTGCGGGGCTGAGTCGCAGCACCCCACGGCTGGCCAGCTGCTCCATGCCTTTGTGTCCCTCTGCACTGCAATGAAAGCAGAGTGCCCCCTCCCACTGCTGGGCTCCTTTCCACGGTCCCCAAATTCATGACTACTTCCGCTGCCTCTGTGTAAATGAAAACTGCAGGATCAGAGCCCTAAGGGCTAGAAAATATTCTGGTGTTAACGTGTATTCATTCTCCTCGGGCAACTCAGCTGGCAGGTCGTTAAGTAACAGCTGAGAAGGAGGCAGCGGGCAGGAGTGCTTGGGAGCGAGACTGAGAGGCTGGCAGTGGGAAGAAGGGGATGGATGGGGCTCACAGCAGGAGCTCCTAACTCTAAACCCTGAGCAGCTCAAGCAATATATGCTGCACGTCAGAGGCAAGTAACAGGCCAGGAGACAGTGGTGGTTTTCATTTAATAGGGGAACATAATTTTTGCAAAATGCTGCCTGTAATGTTTTGCCTCTCTGCAGCACAAGTGGTGTTTGTGGGAGAGCTCAAGTGTCTGCAGGTCATTGAGCAGGAATAAAACATCTCTCATGTTTCTCCAAGTGCCTGACTGCCTGGGGAGCAGCCACTGGACTCATTGAGCCGAAGTCAATGAGAATTTGACATTGTGGATCTGCTTCTGCAGGAATACCAGCACCCATTTTTCCAGCAGTGTGCTCCCCTCCTACCAGCTGGGCATGAGCTGCATGGCACCTGGAGCAGTGTGGTAGAACAGGGCAGTGCCAGGACACCCAGCTTGTTAACCGCCCCCACCCAGAGCCAGGTTCCAGGGGCTCTGCTCACCCTGCCAACATCAGAGTCACTGCACAGGCAGAGCAAGTAAAAGGAGATTTGGACATCTCCTAACTCCCCATCTGATTTTCCTACTTGGATTGCAAACTCTTTGGGGTAGGGGTCATGACTAGAACACAACCCGGATGCTTTTGGGATTGGAGATAACCCAGAATTAACAGGAGATATTAGTTCTTCAGAAAGTTTGTTGCTGGATGCTCATCTCCTTGGATGATTAATTATTGATGGTCTCCACATGACTTTTTTCAGCAGTCTCTTTTAAGTTCAGTTACATGCTTCTTCATTTGTAGAGAAAGAGGAACTGAATGAACACATCACCAGCTTGTCACTTTTTCATTCCTTTTCCTGCCATGGCCCTTCCTTTAATAGTCTGAACCAATTTTAGAAAAGTCTCTGATGTCATTGATGATCCATGGCCTCTGAGAACTGGAGAGCCAGCTACCCTTCAGCATGGGCTCGCTGTCACTACCGAGGAAAGAACAGTACTACCACGGGCAGCGCTGGTGCAAAGCTGATGGTGTGCTGTATGATCTCCTGCAGCTGCTTCAAAAATTCCATTTTTAGTCCTTTTATTGATTAAACTGACAGATCCTACCCCTGTTCAAGAGACGTTTTAGGTTGAACTGAATGCAGCTATCAGATATAGAGGTACCAAATATGCTACAGGAGAAAAACACTGAATCTTTAAAGCCCTGGTGCCCCACAAAGACACAACCTGTCATCTATGTCAGTGCCCTTAACTCATGCAGTCCAGCACTGTGCTCAGCCCAAGCCCTTGGTCCAGGCATTGCCATACCTCATCCTCGTTGCAAGGAAGAATGAATGAAGGCTGGGCTTCCCTACAGCTGAGCAATGGGTCCTCATTCTGGCTAAACATGTCATTGCATGAATAAAGAAGTAAGTCTAGTTCAGCTCTGTCTCAACCTCACTGCTGCATCAGTGCCATGGGCCCTGCAGACGGAGCCTGGGAGACGCAGCTCCAGGCTGGGCAGCAGAAGCTCCAGATGGCAGCTTGGCTCTGTGCCCGTTTTGCTCCACAGTTGGAGCCAGAACTAATGAAGAAAAGCCACCCAAGGCCTTTCCAATTTTCATTGAAGTCATTCCTGAACTTCCCTGGTTGGGCAGGAAGCAGTGGGAGTGGGGAAGGACAAACCAAATATTTTTCTCTTCTCTGTCAGTGAGAGAGAGGAGAAAGATGAGGGTGGAGTCACAAGGGTGAAATTAGCACTCTGCCAAAAGCCAGTCAGGAGTCCTCCATGGATTTCAGAATATGACAGAGAGAGAGGAAAACCCAACACATTAAATCTAACCACGATAGAAAACTATAGCACAAAATCATTCCTACTCAGATGCCAAACCTAAACTGTGGTGAGAGAGAGACTTTGTTTGGCTGGAGGTTGGGCTAGAAACACACTCGGTACCAGCTGCTGTGCAAAATGTGTTAGTGACTTCTGTTCAAGAGACATATTGAAAGATGTTGCTCAAGCCATATAACTGCAAATTCTTATGAATTATGGGCAGAAAAATCACCCAGTGAAGGTGTTTCAGTAGTACTACTTATTTCACCAGTTAGGGACAGCCTGAAGCAAAATCCCATCTTACCACAAAGAGCCTGTTTACAGCCTGGCATGCAGGAAAGGCCATTGGCAAGGTTACAGCTCACAAACCCAGCAAAGTCTCCTGGTGACTGCACATGTCCCTAGGAGAGCCTTCATCCTGCAGGAGCAACAGAGGCCTGGTGAAAATGGCTCTGTGCTGCCAACCCTGGAAACACTGGAGGAGAAGCAGCTACAAAACTTTGATACATGGAGGCTCTGGGCTTTCTGCATGTAGGGGCAGGACAGGTAAAGCTGTCCTGGCTACTCTTGCTGGCTGTGGCTGACACAGCAGCTGAGCATCTCAACACCACAGGGATGGCTCAGAGCAAATGTCCCTGTCAGGCTGGTGCCTCAATGCCTCAGAGTGGCTCAGAGATGTGAGGTCCTCAGACCCCTCATCTGAATGCTCCTTGGGTGATGGGGCTAAATCAGCACACACACACTGGCAACCTGTCAAGGCCAGGCTGGGTCCAGGCTTTGCAAGCTGTCCTCTGCCAGTGATGTGGATCTTCCACAGCAGAGGCGACTTTGGTTTCTGTCACCACGATCACTGACCAGGTAGTTGTTGCCCCATGCCTGGCAAGCAACAGGGGCCAAATCACACACTAGGCAAATGCTCCAGAAATAGAGTCCTGTGGTTATGCTAAATGGGATCTTCCCACACCCAGCTGGGGCATTTTGTTTAAAGTATCCATATGCTTTGATTTGCAGGCAGCAGAAAGCTCTGCTCGAGACACATCCATCATAAATTAGAGCTCTTTATTTTATGCTCGACTCTTCTGATTTTATGACCGTGAATGGTAATTTATGTCTGAAGAGATTTATTGCTTTGCTGTCACTCTCCTGTCACGGTGCCACCCAGCGCCCAATGCTGGCACTCAGAGGTGTGCTGTGGCATGCAACAGCACAGGGCAAAAACAGGCTGGGCTGGTTTTACTACTGTGCTCATTATCGTTTCAGATTTATAGGTGGCCTTCGTGTGCTGAAGTCAGAGCAGGGTTCAAGCAACATAAATTCAAATCCAAGCCATGCCAAATGCTTCCCGTGTTCTCTGCAGGAAGTTACATAAACTCCTAAGCTACAAAATGGAGACAAACCCTCCTAAAACTTTGCTGCCTCTAATGCATTGGCTGGATGATCTGCTTAGACTAGTCTCTTTGTGCTGTTAGCTTCTTCTGCAGAGGTGTTTGCACATCTGGCCCTCAGTTTGGCTGAGAGCGTGCTCTCCACGTGTGACAAATCAGTGAATAGAGTTTACTCCTTCTGGCCTTCAGTAAGGCGAGAGGCTGCACCAAAAGCCTCTGCAGGGCTGGGGATGCAGCAGCCCCTCTGCCAAACAGGATAGGACAGCCAGGCACCACAGGCAACAACTCAGTACAACAGACAAGCCAATGAGTGTGCTACCAGTGAAACTATGCTTCGGTGTAGCTGCAGAGAAAACAGATTGGTGCTGGGCCTAGACAGATGTGAGGTGACAAGAAGATCCTGTTGGGAATTTGTCACTCCTTAGATCCGTGTTTCTGCCCTTGTACATCCCCAATGCTGCTCAAAAGCATTGCTGGGGGGGATCTGCAGCTTGCGCCCATCAACTGTCAGCAACTCATCAGCAGTGCCTGATGCAGAGGAGGTTGGGGTAGCTTGTGCCACCTAAACTTTGTCCTCCTGGCCAAGGCCACGGCAGGCAGTCACGACATCTTACCCCATGAACAGAGGAAGCAGCAAGGCTGTGATCTCATAACAGAGAGCAGATGACAGCTCAGGGATATTTTGTTTGTTTTAATTTGTGGCATGCAAATTCAGATGCTGTAGCAGATGTTCTGTAGTCTTTAGTCAGAATATATTTTCTGAATGTCACTCTAGTGATCTTTCCTGCTTTTTTTGTCAGGTTGGTGATCCTCTGTATTACATTTCTTTTTAGTGCTTCTTTGTTATTTTGTGGCAAAACACCCTGCAAAACAAGCATTTATTCTTCTAGAGGTTAGTGTGATCTGAATATCATCTGGCCCATTTTATATATTTTGTGAAAATATCCACAACCTTCTGCAAAGCTGATGTGGAGAGACTTCTGACAGTCATCAAGCTATGCAAAAAATTCTTAAATTATTCCGTTTGGGGAATTTCTACCGGAAAGATGACACAGAGTGATGCACTTCACTCAAGTGTCCTTGAAAATATTTTTATCACATCACTTTCATGTCAAGAAAGTGCTGTAAGCACTGATAGAACAAATTCAGTATTCAATGTGCTTTCTGAGAGCTTTCCAGCAAACATACAGGAGTGCAGCAAAAGCCTCTATTTTTATTTTTATTACTTGCATACTACTCCTCATCAGAAATTCAGGTGTGCATAGAGGAACTAGCAAGCTCCAGAAGGGCTGTGGCCAGCTAGCAAATAGGAAAACATTCCCTGATGCAAAAAAATAAATACAGTTTTCAATCTTGCAAAAAACACAGTAGACCCTTTAGCTGGTCAAAAAGCCGGAAAAAGGGCTGGATGTTTCTCCAGTCTTTCTCCTGGGAAATCCATGAATCAAGGGCTGGGGCATCATGTGCAACATCTCCATGGGCCGTAGGTTTGTGGTCACATGGGGAAAATTTCCATCCAAAGATGATTGGGATTTTCCTCTGTGGCTCTGTGGGAATGCTGCAAAGCTCCTCTGTGAATGCCAGTTTGAGGGTTTCATTGCTTCAGCCTCTGCTCATCATCACCTTTCTCAGGGCTGCTTCTCCCAACAGGCTGTTTTCCCTCCTTCTGTGCTTCAGGTTTCATTTTGTGTCATTTCTGAGCCTCACCTGAGCAAGAGAAATGTAAAAACCTTCTTTGTCTAGAAAATTATTTTAATTGGCAGTAATTTACTAATGAGTTCTTGTGTGAACAATGAGAAAGATTAACATTTCACACTGAAAATACATTCGGGTGACAAATGTGTTTCTTTTGCAAGACAACATTTGACTCACTTCAATTTCAGTGGGTACTGGAAGATTAGTCTCTAGTAAATACGGTCCTGATCCAAAGCTATCTTGCTGAAGGGGGAAAATGTCTGTTCATGCACGTGAAATATTGATTCCTCTGACAAAAGCTCAGCTAACTTGAAATCTCAATTATCTGAACTGATTTCTACAGCAAAGTGAGGGTGACAAAGGTATGATGTGTCCAGACCAAGGGTCTTTCCATTCTAGATGTCTCTGAAGCCAAGCCACCCCACATTGGCTCTGCATAAGCTAAAATGTGGGCATTTTCATCCTATTTTCTGTGGCAGCGATCAGGAAAACTTGGAGAAATTTCTGAGAGGTCTGCTTCTAGTAGGGGGATCACAGGGTCAAAAACAGAAGTTGATGATTTTTACCAGCTATTTGCATGGGTTTGATCTATTGCTGTAGATCAAAGCAGGTACTCAGGTGGTGTGTGCCACAACGTGCATATGTTGATGTGTGCTCTCATATATATAACCTGTGGAGGATTTGTTTGCCTGTGTGAACCATTAGCTAAGGCTGGGCTTCAGGAGGGGTTGGGTGGGATAGCAGCAGACTGCAGAGCAGCTTCTAACAACAGTTTGTAGATGGTACAAAACTGGGAGGAGCTGCTGTCTCCCTTGAAGGCAGAGAGGCCCTGCAGAGACCTTCACAAATTAGAGGGTTGGGCAATCTCCAGCCACCTGAAGTTCAACATGGTAAAGTGCCGGATTCCGCACCTGGGATGGGAAAACCCTGGATGTACGGACAGACTGGGGAATGAGATGCTGGAGAGCAGTGCCATGGAAAGGGACCTGGGAGTCCTGGTTGGTTTCAAGTTGAACATGAGTCAGCAGTGCCCTGGCAGCCAGGAGGGCCAACCCTGTCCTGGGGTGCATCTGGGCAAGGGAGGGGATTGTCCCGCTCTGCTCTGCACTGGGATGGTCTCACCTTGAATGTTGTGTGAAGTTTTGGGTGGCACAATATAAGAAAGATTTAAATTATTACAGAGTGCCCAAAGGAGGACAACAAAGATGGTGAAGGGCTTTGAGGGAAAGCTGTGTGAGGAGTGGCTGAGGTCACCTGGGCTGTTCAGCCTGGAGAAGAGCAGACTGAGGGGAGACCTCAGGACAGTCTACAATTTCTTCATGAGGGGAAGAGGAGGGGCAGATGCTGATCTCTGTGGTGACCAGTGACAGGGACTGAGGGAATGGCCTGAAGTTGTGTCAGGGGAGGTTCAGGCTGGATATCAGGAAGAGGTCCTTCACCCATAGGGTGGTTGGGCACTGGAACAGGCTCCCCAGGGAAGGGATCACAGCACCAACTTTGTCTGAGTTCAAGAAGTGTTTGGATAACACTCTTGGCACATGGTGTGACTCTTGATGATGGTCCTGTCCAGGGCCAGGAGTTGGACTCAATGATCCTCGTGGGTCCCTTCCAGTTCAGCATATTCTGTGATTCTGTGAATATCTGCTCATCAGTGATTGAAGTCAAGGAGAACAAAATGCCACAGTCCTGAGCGAGGGCATCCCAGTTGTTCAGGCTTAACACTGCTTAGTTCAGGACAAGACTGGAATTGTCATTATGGACAAAAATAAACCCCAGTTTTTGTTGGAAGCTTTCAGAACAAAAGCAGGCTCGGAGTACAGCCAGTACCCTTCTCCTTGGCTGTCTCTCCCCCAAGAAACAGTTGGAAAGGCACAAAAAAGTGGGATTTTATTTATTTTTAATTAGTCACAATGGTGTTTCCCTTCCATCTCACTTGTCCTCTCCGAGGCGCTTGTGAGTGCCCACCATTTTCTTGTTCACTACTATAGTTCTGTGAAGAAGGACACAGTGCCAGGAAGGCTGTTGCCACTGCCATGGTTTAAGGTCAGAGGAGAAGCAAGTTTTGCAAGGAGGAGTCATGTCTGTTAGGACAAACAATACACTCAGAAAAAAATGGAGACACCCGAATGCCCCAAAACTTGCCAGCTTTTTTCTCCTGCCTGTGTCTGGTGGTCTGATAAAAGGTATGAGCTCTCCTGACAGAGCCTGTCTCCGGGTGCCAAGGGAGGTTCACTTTGCTCCAACAATTTTGGTGAGCACAGAGACTGCAGGGTGCTTTGCCCCTGCATTCAGGAGCCCCGTGAGAGCCTTCCCATGTCTTTTGGTGGGTGCAGACCCAGAACTCCCAAGCAGGAGAGACCTCTGTGTTGTGCAAAGCAGTCCTTTGCACAGTCAGACACACGGAGTGCACTGAGCCGCTTGGTCAGCTGATTGTCCCCAAATGCCTTCCAACATGTATAGACAAACTCCAGAGCAAGGAAGCACTGTATGTATTTAAGTCATCTGCTGCAAGAAATGCACAATCAGCCAGCTGCCTTTGTCCCCACCAGCCAGTCATGCCAGCTAATATCTCTTAGTTGAGCCTGTTTCACCCTTGATGGTATTTAATGAGTCCTGTCCTTATCTCAACTCATGAACCCTTCATTAAACTTTCTCTCTGTCCAGCTGCAGAGGGGAGTGAGCGAGAGGCTTTCATGAGTGCCTGGCATCCAGCCAGGGTCAAACCACAACAGTCAAGTCCCAGGCATGAGAATTGCACTGTTGGGTGGGAAGAGCCCTCAGCACACAGGCTGGTTTAAGTGCAGAGGACAAGGGCTGCAGGGAGCTGTTACTTCCATCCCAGGGCTATCCCGCTTTGGGCTGTGCAGGTCAAACTGGACCCTGGTGAGCACAGGCTGGGGTTTCCTTGGCCAGGTGCTCCTCACCCTGAGGCCCCTGGGAGGCAGGTGGCTGCTTGCTGCCCTGGGGAGAGGGGCTGCTGTCAGGAGCAGCTGGATGCAGGGGACACAAGGGATGGGACAGTATCGTGCTTTGCACTTTTGGGAGCCTGGGCCCTGCAGCTGGGTTCTGAGCACCGAGGCAATAGTAATTTCTCCTTCTGCCCTAAAGAGAGGGCAGAATGGTTTCAGGTCTCTGCTGGCACTGCTGACAAACTGTGGGGTGGCCATGGCTGAAAATGCTTGTTTCCTTAAGCAAGGATTAAATAGCTCACCAGAATAAAATTGGCTGTGGTTTCTGACTGGTTTTTCAGTCAGACTTATTTTTTCAGTTTTGAAAAAATATCAAAAGAGGGTAAAACCAGGGAAAGAGTTAATTTGCTCTTATATTCAGATTGCTCTTTGGAGGCAGTGGTTGCACTGACCACTCATCCCTGAGCTCCCTTCCCTCTCTCTGTATCCTGGCTGAACGGGGGGGACACAGGCAGCAAGGCAGCCCCTTTTGTGTGCTCAATTTTCACACCCACACATGGGCAGTTTCCTTCACCTGTGGTCACCTGTAGCATCATTCAGTCTTAGGACTGACCGGGTACTTTATCAAAATTATGCAAATTGATGCCCCTCCTCCCCCAGGTAGTCTGAACTCTGGAAACTCATTTGGTTACTTCTTTTAATGCATGATGTCTGCTTCAGTTCTGAATCCAAATAAAGATAAGGAAACTGCAGAGGTCTGCTAGGCAGAAAGAGTTGAATTTATCTTTTTTCCAACCTGACAGGGAAAGGCCAGTATAAGCAATCCTGGAGGAGACATGCTCCAAGGACAAGGACAAGAGCTGGCAGGGACAGTGGGTGGCCTTGGCAAACCAGCCTGCAGGGAAACCCAAGTGAAACCACAGCTCTTCACCTCAGGACTGCTCACCCTTAAACCTTGCCTGAGGGGGGAGACCAGAAGCACCTCACATGCCCCCAGCCTCACCTCCTTGTGGTTTGTGTTTTTTCCTTTCCATGTGCTAAAGCAAAACAGGCAGCCAGCAGCTCCCAGGGCCTTTCCTCTTACAGCCAGGGGATATTTTTGGAAGTGGATTAGCTGGACTTGTTTGGTTGGCTTTTGCTTGTCTTGCACTGGATCAGATACCAGCGGCTCATCTTCCCAGGAACAGAGGGTCTGGCAGGGATTGTGCTAGTAGACATGGCTTAGCTGGCTTTCCTCTCCTTGGGCAAACTGCCTCTCTGCATAATGAAGGCCATATCCTCGGGGCTGGTATGTGCCAGGCAATCCGTACTGCAGGATGACTCTGCTCCAGAGGTCCTGAGAGCAGCACTAAAACCATCAGCACTTGGGCAGTCAGTCAGGAGATGTAGCAGCCTCAGTAACCTCCAGTCCCAGCCAGATGTCCTGAAGGAACCTGACCTCCGGATACATTTAATTTTAGTCTGTGCTGAGCTTCAGAAGGGTAAAATGAGAATGGCTGTGGGTGACTCACCCTCTCCAAGAGCATGACAGGCAGTACCTGTGGCCACTGCCCTTTGCTGTGGGTGGTGCTATGTGGTGCCTGGGGTAGACCTGAAGCCCTCTGGCCCTGGGCAGGTGGCTGTGAGCCCTGCCAGCCACAACACCATGAGCCCCTGGAGCTGCTGCTCCGGGTTGAGGGGCTGCATGCTACAGGAGGTGATTGCTCTCCCTGATGACGAGGACTCAGAGCAGCCAAGGGCACACAGACAGGGAGCAGCAGCAGGGCTGAGATTGGGGCAGACACCTCTGTAGGGTCTGGTGCTGCATCAACACCATCAGAGCACATCACAGGCTGTGATGCCAAAGAATAAGCCAGCTGAAGCAGAAGATCCATATTCCTCCTGAAAACCCAAAAGGCATAACAGGACCGGTGTGACATTCCCCTTTTCAAGTTCTGGAGGACACACATCTTGACAGTGGAGGCCTTGTGTCGCATTAACAGCCTGGGCAGCTGCTTTTGGCTGATATGACTGGGGCTGAAGGCAAACTGACGTCCTGCAGGCTCTTCTTTCATGCAAATAATGAGGGTGTTCAAGATGATTTTAAAGCATTTGGGCAACAGCAATAGCACAAGAGTAATTCTTTAGAGATAAAGGAGAGAAAGAAACAAAGAAAAATTGGCAATGGCAAACACCACTGGGAGGGCATCTTGTCAAAGCAAAGCAAGAGTCAGCCAGGGCTCAGGACAGATAGGCTGCTTTTGCTCAGCTGTGATTTTGTTGTTTATGCAGCCTCTGAAGCCAGCCTAGATCACTGGTCTCAGCTGTGAAGGACCACAAGCCCTTGTTCAGAGGAGGTCAGAGGAGGCTGCTCTCAGGCCAGCACAGACACACTTCCACAACACGAGGCAGATGGAGATTTGGTGTTAGGTGTTATTTCTTCTAGACTGGACTCCCAGGCAAGGGATGAGCTGCCAAATACCCCCATTTAGACATCCCATCTGTATCCCCCAGGTAGTTTCTCAGAGGCCAGGTTGATAGCTCTCTTGGTTAGAGTCAAAGCTGTGCTGAACTCCCTCTTACCAAGCTAGAGTCAGCAGTAAGAGATTAACAGTATTCAAATGGCTGTGCAGCACTCCTCACAACACCATGGCACTCCTGCTCTTTGTTTACAGTCCAAAACAAGTCACTAGCCCAGCACAGGTCTCCAGATGCCTGTGTGGCCCATGCTGAACATTTTCCTGTGCTGACCTTCCATCTTCACATCCCTACCTCTGCCCACCAAGTACCAGTCTTCTCCCCCGACCTGACTCTGTGCAGCAGGGGAGCTGTTCACTGAGACTGAGGGCACTGACCTGCATTGCCAGTGTAGCTGCTATTACACATAGGTATACATATACATACCTGTATCTGTGCACATGTATGCACACGTATACACAGGTGCACACACGATTCCTCCTGTGTGTGGTCCAGAGTGAGCAGAGAACCTTGTGCCCAGAGGCAGGAGGCTGTGTGCACACACGCTGCTTGCACCTGATGGGTGCCAAGCCTTTCCTGTGCAAATATGGTGCTCCGGAGGTGCAGAAACAGGGAGAGCTGCACCGCCAAGCCATGAGGCAACTGTACCCCAACAAGGTCCTTCTCTGTTGCTTTGGGCAAACACATCTGAGTCTGGGTGCAACATCCCTGGGGACAGCAGGTGATGTGCCTGTTGTGCCCCATGGCCAAAGCATATGAGTTCTCTGGCTAATTTAGCAGTGCCCACTCAAATCACAACTGCTCACCCCCACGTGGGCTGCCTCGGGCCACCCCTGCCGAGGTGTCCCAGGACGACAGCGCTGCCCATGAGTAAGCCCAAGCTGGCAGCGTAGGCAGTGCTGGCTGCCTGCCGGAGCACAGCGTGTCCTGCCCCTCTGCCAGGCCTGCAGCTCCCGCCGACAGCCAATTCTTCAGCAAAGTGACACAGCAGAAAGAGCAGTGTTCGCTCACAGAATCAGCGCACGGTTCGAGCTGGAAGGGACCTTAAAGATCTAACTCACTGCCGCTGCCACAAGCAGGAACACCTTCCACTAGAACAGGCTGCTCAAAAGCCCCATCCAGCCTGGTCTTGAGCACCTTCAGGTGAATCTCCTTCCCCTTCTGGAAGGCAGAAGGAAGGGCCAAGCTGGATGTTCAGCTGTGTGACCAGACACCCCAGAGCCGTGCACAGGCACCGTGCAGGCAGGACTGGCAGGCAGAGGTCTCCTAGAGCCTGCCTGAAGCACTCCAGCCTTCAGGTCAGTTCTAGAGGAGGTGAACCAACCAGGAGTTCATTTGGATCAGGCACCCATGAGCTGTGCAGCAATTTCTGCCTGAGCACTAATGCTTGTGCCACCACTGTGGCCTGAATTAGCAGGGGAAAGTAACTCTGCACAGTACATTGAAGCAACCCCACAAATCCACATTTCAATGGATTCACATGTGCTCCTCAGAAACTGTCTCAGGGAACAGATGCTTTTATTATGTCCAGATTGGTACAGGTGTTAAAACTGACACAAATACAGGGTAGGACAGGTCTGTAGCCATGCACAAAGAACAGGAAAATTTGCTGCCGTGGGAGACCTCCCTTGCAGTTGTCCTTCCCAGGTGTAAGTGACAAGATTTACTCAAACCCAGCTGAAGCAGGTTTCCCAGTTCCTGCCAGCAGCCCTCCTCTGGAGACCTGGTGCAAGAGCTGCAGCTGGGTTGGAGGAGGCCACCTGCACCTGCACCCCTCCTTTGAGACCAAAGCTGTTGCTTTGGGCCATGCAAAGTGTGGAGACACCTCAGGAGACACCAGTGAGCAGGCAGCCTGTTCCATGCACTGACCAGCCTGTGGCACTCTGGGCACAGCAGCCCCTTGCAAATGTGGAGGCAAACACTCTCTGGGTAATGTACAGTTGCCCTGGGTTTATTACAACCAAAATGTGCCAGCAGGCAAGCTGTAACTGAATGGATTTACCCCATCAGAGGTAGAGGCAGAAGCCACTCAGGAGAAGATTTGAGGAAATTGGGTCCTGCTGAAGTTGCTCTCTCCTGGGGCCACCCCTGCATGGACTCTGCACATGCACTCCTCTGGGGTCAGTTCCCCAAAGTTTTATTCCAGATTCAGTTTCATGGGAGGAAAAAATTGTTGCAACAGATGAGCCGACAGTGCGTAATATCTGCTTGTCATCTCAGGGATGGGTGAGGGATGGAGAGGGGAAAAGTTGTAGGTGCACAAGGCAGAATAAAGGGAAAGAGAAAAAAACAAAGGTAGCCAAGATGAAAACAAACAAAAAAAAGCCAAAAATAGCCAACCAACTCCCCCAGAATTAAGCCAGCTAATCTGCCTCTCTTTTAAGCCAGTCAATTCCTCTCTTTCACAGCTGACTTCTCACTTGCTTGATGCCAATTGCTCACACAGGAATTAGCTAATTATAGGTTGACTTTTCCTGGAGTTCGCCTTACTACTTAACTGTGCATGATTCCCTGGCAGCATCTGTGCCAGCAGCCACTGTCTGCAGTGTTTGTATCTGGTAAGTGTGCTGCCCTTCCACAGGAGAGGCGTGAGAAGGTTGCTCCCACTTTTCAGGGACATTCTTGGTGGCAGGCCATGCATGGCTGATAGCTCACAATTCCTGCTGTTGTCTTACAGTCAGGAGAAAATGGATAATGAGATTGACTTCTTTCACTTTGTTTTCCTAATTATTATGTATTTATTTAACACGGGCAACACTGTTCATCCTATAACATTTATTAAAGGCAAGGGATAAAAAGCATGACAATGATTCATTCATGCAGAGCAAATTTTATGGGAAGGTTTTGTTTATTTGTTGAGAAAATGATTAAATTAAAACCAAAAGGGAAAAAAAACAAAATTAAGAAAAACAGGGGTAGGCAGGGCAGGGAAAGAGAAACGTCAGAAGACAGAGAACTGGGTGGGAAGGTGAAGCACAGCAAGGCATCTGCTGTCAGCTGTCAAAAATAAGTTGGAATCCACTTTCCATTGATTATATCATTCACACATAACTGAGGAGGTTCCTGCTGCTTAATCCATGGCTTTACCAGAGGAAAGGCTGGAGATTTCAGCAGCAAACCTATCCTTGTACTTTTCTAATGCCAAGGATTGCTGTGGCACAGCAACAAGCCGAACACCCATCACACCAGCTGCTTTCTCACCAGCCCAGAGGGTGAAGCACAGGGGAAAGCAGGGTCAGCATTCAGCAGGAGCCAGCTGTACCAGCAGGGGCTGGTGGCCAGGTTGCCAGCCTAACTCCTCCTTCAGGCCCAGCTCCTGATGGCAGCTGAGCCCAGGTGAGGTTTTCACCCTGCACCACTTCACTCAATGGATTTATGGATACAGGATTATTAGCAGATTCCTGCACAAGTATTGTAAAGATTTTTTTCTAATAAGTTAAAAAAGAAATGCAAAAACATGGCTTTGGCTTTCCAAAGATAAAGTTGCTGTCCTAGGTTCACCAAGAACAAAACCACTCATGGGAAAAGGTGCCCTTTTCATTCTTATTAGCATCACAGGAGATGGCAGATTAAAAAGCTACGATAAACAAGCAAATATATTTTAATATGTTTGTGGTTTGGATCTCTAGCAGACATTAGGAAAGTACCTCTTTTTGCAGTGAAGAAAAGGCCAGAGAGAGAAATATTTACAGAAATAACTTGCTTTGTGTGCTTGGATTGGGTAAAGAAAGGCCTAGTTTGTACCCTGCTGCTCAGTAACAGCTCATTTCTAGGTCTCTGCCTCTCTTGGAGCACAGCAGCCATGTACCTTGTTTACTGAACTGCAGCAAAACTGTGTGCAGTGTTTACAGATAATGTCTGATGCTTTGTAGTGTAGCAGGCTGCAAATGCCTGCTGTGGTTGATTTATACCTGAGGCAAAGCAGAGGTACACAATGAAACTCAAAGTTGCAAGGACTTGGGCTACTTCTGTAAGGGAAGAGAAGGCAGCAAACACATGAACTCCTCCTATCCACAGCCACTGGAGGTACAGCTGGACCAACTTCTCTTCCAGAAGCATGACTGGGCAGGTGTAAATAGCAGGTTGTGCTCTAAGAAGTCAGCTGGCGAGAACAAACCAGAGTGGTATCAGGGAAAGGGCCAGTTCTGAGGATACAATATGCAATACTTTAGGATGGTGAGTAGGAATGCTTTTGTTGGGTAATTCATGTTACCTCTGTCGAGAAGGACAGCAATTCCTACTCAAGCTACCAGGTTATTTTATGACAATGCAGCAAAAACATGCCTGCAGTATGAGTCTCAAAAACTGGAGATATGCCAATCATTTAAAGATTGTTTGATCCCATAGCTTACCCAATAATTTCTGGACATTTGAGGTTTGCTGCTCCTTTGCTGGCACTGCAGGAGTACTATACAGACAGCAAGGTGTGAAGGCAGTTGCAGCACTTGAGTGCCACATGCCATGGTGGCATTTGCCTGGTGTCCCTTCACAGGGGTTTGGAGTGTGCTCTGCCATCCTTGCTCAGAGCCACTGCCATCACTCACCTCAGTGGCCTGGAGCCCCTGCAGCAGCTGCTGCACAAGTGCACCTTGCTCCACCGATGACACAGGACGCAGTCAGCCTGCCTGGGAGCACTGCTCTGCTTTCCACTCTGCTTTCCTGCCTGCCCAGGGCACCGAGTGCAAAATGCTCCCTTTCCACAGGAGTCTTGAAGAACTGGGGCCCCTGCAACCCAGTCCTGAGATCTATTTTAAAAGAAAACCATGCAAAAATGATCAACTGCTAAGAAACACTGTAGCCTCGAGGGGTTACTCATAGTCACAGCATACCACCTCTTGGAATGGGCTGGCAGGGATTTAAAACACTCACAACTAAACACAACCCATGGGTTTTGGTAGGACTTTTGAGAAGTATTTTTTGAGCAAAGCCTCGTGACAGAACACAGCTTCATTTTCAACTACAACTTTTAATACTTTTGGGATTTAATTACTTATTTTTCAGCCTTTTAAAATTCAGATTTCAGTTTATTTCTTAGCTATTATTCAATATTTTCATTACTGTTAACTAAATCCAGGGAGCATTTGGAGCCTTTATTCCTCATTGTTTTAAATGCATGGAAGTCAACCGAGTTGTTTTGTTTGATATTCTCCATGCCATGGTGAATTCTGTGCTGGTAGGACTGTAAATGGGCCATGTTGTTCATGAATTACTAATCCCCGTCACTCACATTTTCTGGGGAATACATGCTATATTTAGTCTTTATATTTGGAAAAATAAAGCTGGAGAACTCTGAGGCTTTTTTTTTCTCATTAGGAGTCTTTAGAATATTCCCTAAAAATGATAATTCAAGTCAGATAATTCAGTCACCAAGTATAAGTGTTATTCATTAACCACGGTGGAAATTAGACCCTTGAATTGAGAGGCTAATTAAGATAATTATATCTAAAGCCTGAAAGGAAACTATACAGACATTTCTTAAAATCTCATTTGTCCTTATGTAAATCTGGACCAACTCCACTGTCATTTTCCAGATTTACAGCCAAGTAATTGAAATCACTATTGAGCTCTTCTAAGCTCTCAATATCAGCAAAAGGCATTGAAGTAAAACAATTAACCGTCAGGCTGTGTTTTTCTACGTAACTTCTAGATGAACTTAATATCACAATGCTCTTGTTTCCAAAGGTACTTTGCCATTCTGATGGATTACTTATTTAAGGAAAAAAACCAAACCAAAACCCATGATGTATTTAGAGGGCTGTCACCAATTTAAAGAGCTGCCAACTTTTACAACATTAGCAAATGAAGAGAGTTGAAAAGTTCCAGTGTCAACTACTGCCTCCTCCAGGGGTGATGTTATTTTTAATGTCTATCCTGTGGAAGGAACTTTCTCCTCTGCTGTTTCTTGTGACCACCAACTGCACTGAGACCACCACTTAGTAAAAAACACTTAAGTGAATGCTGTACATGAACCAGGTAGAAAAGTGGAAAAAGCGAGTGAAGAACACCATTTAATCATACACAGATATGAATTTTAGCAGTGTGCATTCACGTGCAGTCACCTGCCATGCAGTTGCCAGGAAGGCGAGCCTGTCTTGGCTTGGATTTAGTAGGAGGGTTGGGCAGATTTCTGACCACATGATGTGCTCTTCTGCCCCCTAGCCCATCCTACCAGCAGTATCAGCTGTAGCCAGAGCTGTGCCAGTCTGTCCTACACAGAGCAAATATGAACTGAAAGGCAACCTGCCTAGGCTGCCTAGGCACACCAAACCCTGCAGTCTGTTTATCTCTTATATCCAAAACCTGTCACAAGAAATGGGGAGAGCTCACAGCTCTCTCTGACCCATCTCACCTAAGACAATTCCAGGGGGCACATACCCTCACATCTAAACTCTGCAGACAGGCAGGCATTAAAAAAGCTGAAGACTCAAACCCTGTCCATCACCAGAAACACCATGTTATTCCATACTTTGGAGCTGGTTTTCCCCTCAGCCTCGAAGAACTGAAGGAACCAAGAGCAAGAAGCAGCCTGGAGGAGACCAGATGCTTTAGTGAGAGCAGCTGGCACACAGTGTACAAAAACACATTAACAGGAAAGAAAGAAGGGGATGGAAAGAAGGGCACCATAAGATAACAGCAGGACTACTAGCTCAGCCCAAGGGGCTCTCCAGTCTTGTAACCTGTTGGTTGACACCTACCAAGCAAATGCTTGCAAAGCTTCTCAGGATTCCTGATTCTTCCATCATCATTTGGCGATGTTTCAAGCAGACCAACGGAGGGAGCGCGCACAACCTTTACCTGTTTTCACTGGCAGTGTCTGGGATGGGAGGAAGGCCTTCAGGGAAAGAGAAAAGAAAGAGGCTTCCTATCATCTGGGTTAAAAAAGAGATAGAGGGGAGCCAGGTTCATTTAGTATAAAAGTACCTAAACTGCTTTTGCATAAGGCTCTGAAGAATATCCAGGATACCTGAAGCAGATGTGGCATCTGAGGCCAACATTTGTTCTCATTACTGATACAAAGTGTTGCTTCTTTTTTAAAAATTATTTTCTTTGGAAGATTTTCTAGTGCCACACACATCAGTCAGAGAGAGACTGCCAACCTCGGCATGGGAGGCTGCTGCATCACAGGGAACATTAGCTCGCCTCTGGATGATGGCCAGTTCTGTCTCCTGCAGCTCTGGCATCTCAGCAGGAACTGGGAGTCATTGCCTTGCAGACAGCGGATATCCTTGGCTCGATAAACATGCAGGATGCTCTCAATGAAACCGGAGACAAATGCAAATAGGCCCCCTCCGTCCAATCCCTGACTCCCATTCCCGTGTCACAGCACTTGCAGTCTGCATTCAAATTTAAGGAGTCCATGCAAGCATTTTATCAGCTCTCAGGAGTTCAGCATCAGCCCTTCCCAAATGTTCCTTGCCTCATAAACCTAAAACCTGCAAGTTGCCATCCTGCGAGAACCCAGGTTCTGTAGAGTACCTTGAATTTAGGAAACAAAAGAGGTCTCCACTTCACCAAATGCAAAGGGGAGTTCAAGCTCCAAGACTGTACACTCTGGTTTTTTTCCATTCGTACTCGGGAATTTGATTTTTATATATTAGGCCAAATCACTGCAAGTGACGTCTTTCAGCAGGCAGTAAGGCAAGGTGGCTTTCCAAGCAGCTTTCTATGGCCCAGGGTATGAAACCAGTCTTCCCCTCCGTGGGACAGCAAAGCCAAAAAAACCTTTCCCTGCTTTCCCAGTTCCATCAGTACTCTGACATTTAATGTCACCCCTGCACTGGTGGGATTGGGCTTCTCCAGTCAATCTCCTTTGCAGCAGCAGTCAGATTTTAATCAAAATCTGTTGCTTGTTTTATGAGCAACAATAGGCATCAACCTTTTTTTTTTAACATAAAATTGGGGTTTCAGTTGCTAATGGCGTATGATTCAGTTCTCTCTGACTTTCCCATATAACCTTCAGGATAATGAATCAGCTTTTTAATACAATCATGCCTCTCTGTCCTTGTCTTTGCTGCTACGATGATCTGTCAAGGCACCTGTGGAAGTTCAAAGTCAGAGCATCGTAACAACCTGACTACAACTAACATATGTAATTCTACGAATAAATATCTAATACTCTACACAGAGTACAAGAATTGCTATACTAGTGGCATTCTGTGAATTAAGTATTATACAGCTGACTCGCAAGCAACCCAAATCATCGCTCATAACACCCCAAAAATGTTGCTTTTAGTCTGTTGGTACAAATCTGAGCAAAATTACTTCTCTTTTTTAGATTAGGGTTGAAGGATTGAAATGTGGATTAGGATCCCAGATAAGTACCTTATTTTGACCTAGAGGTTTGTGTTGGGCCTGTTATTATTGTAAAGTTATAAGTTATAACTTTAGAGCTATAACATAACTTATTAGTTCTAAGTTTATAATATTTTTTTTAAATATGATCTCCAGTATCTATGGAGAAAGAAGCAAAAATCCATAGGTAAATGATAAATATGTGGGCATTGGACTCACTATTTTAATGGCAGTAGTAAGTCTTCCAAAGTGTAGACTGTTTCATGAAGACTGTTAAAGTTTAGCAGTCAAAGGGGGATGGCAAGACATTTTTACTTGTGCTGGTGATTAACAGAAGCAAATATTGGAATTATGTGACAAGTATAACCCACTAAATAGTCTCCATCTCTACATGTTTCATCCTAATGTAATCACCCACTGTTACACGGCTAGTCTGCTGCACACCTAACCCAGGCTCCTAGCAAACTCAGTGACATACTACATAACAATTTGCTGTTCCCTAAAAAATTAGACCTGGACATGGATTAAGGAACAAATAAATAAAAATCTGGCTGCACAGGAAGAAGAGAGAGTTTCCCAGGCAGTGGTTTTCCACACACCTTTCCTCCATTGCATTTAGGAGACAGAGCTGGTGCCAGGCAGTATGGCAATACTCCTGGCTGGCTGACTACGGAGAAGGTCATAATTGACCTGAACATCATTACACCACACACAGACCATGCCAGCTCCAGAAGGGGGGGCAGCTTGCCCTTGAAGGCTGGCTCAGGGCTTCCTTTGCACCTTTTGGAAGTCACTGCTACCTGTCCTGGCTCGGCTACACAGCACATATCCTGATTTTCACTTGTTCCAAGCTGCTTGGAGTTCAAATCACAAGCAATGGCTTAGAGAAATACAGGAAAAAATATGGAGCTGCAGTACAGGAAAGGGAAGGGCTCATTAAAACCGTTGCATTTTAAACATTTCTCTGTACTGCATGCAGAAATCCTTAGCATGTGAGGGAGCTGGTGTTTTATTAGAAGGAAAAGAACGTAGGAAATGGTGCCAGCTTCCTCATTAGCAACTCAGTTTTCCTACAGCAGTCATGGGTAAAGGAATAAAATATGCAATATCTGCAATCCTGGTAGAAACAGTTTTCCTCACTCTATAAAAATATAATTGAGAGACTGAGAGGACATCTAATACATTACTATTTTTTTTTTTACTATTTTTTTTAAACTGACAATGACTGCACTGGCATCTATCCTTGAACTCCCAATGATTTAAAGCACGGTCTGAAACCCTTATGAATATGAAGCCCACTAATATCTCATGATGAAAAATTAATCACATGGACATTAACTGACTTACTCCAGGCTGTGCAGTAAATCAGTGCCAGCAATGATAAAACCCTGGGGTCTTAACCTCTGCCTCCTCCTCTAGCTGATATCTTCACTCCACGGTATTTAATAGCTATTCCTGCAGAAGACCAACTGTTGGTTAGTTATTTTTACAGTAAATGCCTGTTATTGTGAAAAGTTTGAAAAGTCTTCAGCGTTTGCTTTCTTTAAATTGAATATTCATACCTGCTGTTCTCCATTGAATCATTCAATGACTCTTAAACATAATTTTTGAATAGGTTGATTAAAAAAATGCGAACAGGTAAGTAGTAAGTCAAGAGAAATTCTGGCATCTAAGATTCTAACAAAACAAGACAACTCTCAACCTTGAGGAAAGGACATGGATAAGGAATGGCCAGTGTCACATGGCACATCAAAACAGTGCCAGGGAGGAAAATTAGGGAGGGAAAGCACATGTCACATTATGGAAACTAAAGAAAGGTACATGCACACATTTCTTCCTACAGACGTGGGTGTTTTTACAAGTGGAGCAAATTTATTCCAAGTTCAAAACTGGAGCATTTGGAAAGCTCAAAATGACAAGTGCAACACCATTAGGAGCTGTAGAGGCAGCATTTCAAGAGGCAGCATTTCAAGGCACTAGCATTTATTCTACCTTCTGACGTGAACACCCACTCATTCTGACAACAGGAATCCAGAGGGAATAATGATGAGAAATTTATTTCTCTGCATTTTGATATAAATTCAGATTTTGTTATGAACCTGAGCAGTGTCAAAATGTAAAGGTACAATTGTTAAAAAGCTGCACAGTTTATGAGATCCTAAACACCATTTGCAGATGCTGCTGGTTCAGGACCCAATCCTAACCTCAGGCACACATTGTTATAGAATTCCAGAAGACAAAATCCACTGGTTTCCCCCAGTGGTTCATGGAGTGAAATTTCCAAGATATTCAGAGATGTTTTCTACATTTTTATTATAATTTGATATTTGCAGTAAAAATGTTACAGCAAAAGTCAGGCAGTTACTGAATCAATAAAAGGCTTTTGAAATCAGATATTAATCATATTTACAAAGCCCTAGAGACACCACAGAATAAATGGTTAAAACTCAAATATGTTAAATACAATAGGAAGAAAATGATCAATGATCTTGTTAATGCATTTTAATTCAACCATGTGGTTTTTTTCAGTAGGAAAAGCAATGAGAACTATTATTAAAAAAAAATCTGGTATCAATCATCTTCTGCTCTAAAGTGCTAGGCAATTAATTTTACTGGTCTAGTGCTCTGTCAATTTAATACTTCTGTTTATAATCACTTGAATACATTTGGATTAGAGGTTTGGGGTCTGAATATGCAGAGGCTGAAAACTGCTGTTTTCAGCAGGGCCAGATGTTTTTCATGGTCATTAAGTGCTAGCTATTCAACAAACAAGATGCTATCAATACTGAATTGGTATTGGAGATGCTGGAAACCTATGATTTTTACAAGAATTGTTTCTCTTAAAGTGGTTCAGTCTTATGAGAAGTCAGAACTGCACAAGAAAACTGTTTTTTCCCTACAATTCAATAAGGAGGCTAAAAGCACTGAACTCCTGATGTATTTCACTATGAAAAATAAGCCTGGAGGCCCTAGACAGGCTTTCTATGCTTTAACACAAGTAAATTTAGATTCATTATCTAAGGCCTAGCAGATGGCAAAATTATCAGCTGATGATTTATGACTTAAATAACAGTTCATACAATTGTTTTCAAAGCAGTAAACTCAGCGACTTCCCACCACAGCCCTGTGTTTTTCGCCGGGTGCCCTGTAACACGAACTTGTGTGGTGTTCCCCAGGCACACAAGCTACACAAGCTCGAGCCCCAAACCCCTCATCGCTGAGGCTGGGGAGACAAACTCTGCATTGCTGATACCAGCCTGTGCCTTCCAAAGTCCCCAGGATCAAAGCACATTCCAGAGGCTCAGGACAGTGAGGACAAGCTGTGCTATCCAAATAAATGTAATCCACACCCAGTAATTTCTTACCCACTCCTAGATGCTGAGCTTCAGGAACAGAAATGTGAATCTTTATCTCGGGCTGTTGCAAGTTTACAGCCCAGGACACCTTGAGATATGTAGACAGGCTGTCTCCACAGCTCCTAGGGCTTTCCAAGGTAGCTACTCCCCTACACCAGGACAGGAGAAAATCAGTTTTATGGATTTTATCTTTTTCCATTTGGCAACTACAATCTACCACTCTTTCAAGAGGAGAGCAGAACTTAATGTCTTCCCTTTGCTACTGCCTCTCCAGGGAGGGAGGTGTGGAAGCTGGGGCTGCTTCTCCCCATTCATGTATCTGAGACTCTATATTCTTCCTTCTACACGACAGTCCTTTTTTATGCTCTATTCATCAATCAACCTTCATCTTTCCTCCCTCTTCCTTTTGAACTGGGTCTTCTTATCTCCTGTCTTCTCTTATTCTTGTTCCTCTTTCTCTCCACCCACACACCCATGGAGTTATTACCATATTTCACTGCCTCATGAGCTCTACAGTCAAGCAGAAAGAAAAAGCAATGACAGGAAGGGGAAAAATTCCTGCTTTCTGCGTGATTACACATTGACTTCTCTTGTAACTTCTGCAGCATTTAGGATTATAGCCCAGGTGGCAAACTTTTAAACAGAGGGGAGTCCTAGAACAAAATGATGCTGATACTACTTGCTAATTACTGCCAAGGCTTAAAACGTGTCTCACTGAAAAATTCTGCAAGGTGACAAAAATGTCTCAGATTACGGGGAATGTAATTTCCGATACTTGCTGCATTGTAAGCACTGTTTGTTTGGAAATGCCAAAAAAACCCTCCACTTACCTACACCACATCTTGCAAGATTTACTGAGCTGCTGAAATTTAATCCTAAACACTCTGGTAAGGTGAACTGTACCACATCTAAGCCTGGCACAGTAGGACCCATCTTTGTGTGACCCATCTTTGTGTGACTGCTGGAGTGCAAGGGCAGAGCTACCCCCAGGACCAACAGGAATGGCAGCAGCAGCCCTGCTGTGGGGTACTGGTCCCCAAGATTATACTCCTAACACCAGGACATTAAAAAACACTCATGCCAATAATATCTCCAGTACAGTCAACACTGATAACAGATTAAATTTTTTTCAGCACTTTGTGATTTTTTTGTACTTTTTCTGTACTGCATCAGTAATTAAAAATCTCAGAGTATTTCTGACTTTAGGAAAGAACTCCCAAGCAGTTTATTCACTCTATGAATATAATCCAGCAGTTTCTACAATTGCTTTCAGTGCTCCAAAAGCAATGGCATATAAATATAATCCTTACACATGTATCAAATCTAAAATTAATATCTCAGCGGATGTTACTCTCATCTGGAGCTGTCTGTTCCCCCACGTACACAGAGAAAGCCCTGCTACGTGTTTCCTCCCTGCATTCCCATTTTAAGGTAATATTTAATCAGATGCTTAGCCTGCAAAATGAAGACACCCACTGAAAGTAGGTCATGATTCTTATCAAAAGCAAGATCACCATGCTAAATTGTTTTACTGGGAATCTCAAAATAAGAAGAGATTAGAAAATCTGTTCACTAAAACAATACCTTTTTAAAAATACCTTTAATGGAAATTTTATCTTTTATAGTGATTTCTGTTGTGGATGGCTTAGGACACAGCCATGCACGACAGAGCATTACTGATGTGCCCTTAATCCTGCACTGGACCAAAGCCTCAGTGTAACAGTTCTTTTATCTGCTGGTGACTTTGTGAGAAAAAAACTGTTTGCTGAACCAGCACAAATGGTGTCCCTATGGAAAATTATTTTGTATTTTTTTTGCCAGGACTGTTTTTAAAAAGAGTGCCCTGCTTGATCTACTACAGGAATAAGCATCACTTACAAAAGTCTGGTCCTTTATTGAATCATTTAATAAAGAAGGAGCTACTATGTATTACATCTATTACATTTCTGCTATTGTTTTTAGTTTTGGAATGCAAAAATTAAAATTCTTAGTCCTGGAAGTAAATATTAGCTTAATATTCTATTAAGGGAGAAGTAATTTGTAAAATCCTAGATCTAAACATCTATCTCTAGTCTCATTAACAGAATACAAATGACACCTTACACAAAATGATACTGCAAAATTATAATCCAGTTAATTACAGCCAATGCATTTCCAAAGTGACTGGTGTTAAATTCAGACATTTACTCTCTTGTTCAGTTTTAATAGTATAAATACTATAGTAAGTAAAAGTAAATACCATAGTAAGTAAAATAAATACTAGAGTAAATAGAGCAAGTGTTTAATATTTGGGTTTGCTAGTGACAAAACCAGTTTCTTAGATTTCCAAAATTAAACTAAAGAGAATTTTGCAACTGAACATTGAAAGTTTCTCTCTTGAGATTTAAAAGACCCTCACTAAAAAAAGTATGCAAGAGGATAGATTAACCTAAACAAGCATAGAAACAATTCAGCAATGTAAACAGAAGTCTCTACCACTAATAGCAGATCTGTCATGTAACAAAAAGGAAATTTAGAACAGATGAATGCAATTCTAGTGAAGTCCAGGAGATATATGCAAGTGAAGAATTTAATCTTCCTTAATCTTCTCACATGGTGTGATTAATCCCCTGCCTTTGGGCTCTGGAAGATGACTTCTAGAGATAGCAACAGAAACAATATGAGTTTTCTGCATATAAAATATACAGAAAAATATAAAATATGCCACTATGCAGTTATGTTCCTAAACTAAATGTTGCATTCTCCTATCCCCTCTTACAAACATGATTCAGCAGCCTGAGATTTGTGGCACAACAGAATAATATTCTTTGTTGTGCCTGGTTCCTGTTCAACGATGCTCTCTGTACAGCTGCCAAAACCGCTGAAGGTCAGCTAAGCATGGATGAAAATGTAAGGCCACACTCAGGTTGCATAACTCCCAGTAAAGAAGTTAAGCAATACCTATTTGGTAGGCAGGGAGCTGGTGTCATGGAGAGCAGCGAGCAGGGCCAGGGAAGGTGCTGAACAGCGAGGAGCTGGTGGGGTCAGCAACGGGGACGCGGCTCCAGGAGAGCTGGGGAATGGAGGCTGTCTCAGCGTGGTCCCAGCACCTGCAAAGCTGTTCAGACTTGACCCCCACACAAATCAACAAATAAAACCAGTGTTTTCCTGTCATGGAAATAGATTATTCCTACTCCCAAGAACTGCATGCAGGAGGCAGTTTTAACCTAGTCTCATGCACATTACTAGACACATATACTAAAACTGGGGTTTTTAAAATTTAAGGAAAAAAAAGAAACTACCTGCCTGTATATGTGAATCTGCTACCTGACAAATAGGATTACCTTGCTTAAAATATACCTACACTCCTTGTGCATGGGGTGAATGCCTTCAAAATATTCTGAGGAATTTCATGTGGGGTAGAATGTAAGTTTGCTAAGGACTGCAGAAAGGAGAGTTAAACATCAAGATTTTTTAAAAGCCATTCTTTTAATCTTAGGCTATTGGCATCAGTAGCCCTGAACTTTACATCGTATTTAAAGACTGGATCTGAGTTGAAACACATGTCCGTGTGTACCTGACTTTCACTTTGCATGGAGGCCAACCCATACTTAGAAATATAAAACTAATAGAATAACGGTGCAAAAGAGAAATAATCTCTGTAAAACAGTGCAAGAAGAAAAACCCGTAGGCAGTTACAACCCCAGTGAAAACCCTGTGGTTTTGAGTGAGTAAAAACATTCTCCCAAGCTGTCCCAGGCAACCTCTTTGGTCCCTGTCACTGTGTCAAGAGATCACTTTTCCCCCTGCCAAAGGGCAAGCTACAGCTGGAGACAGCTTTAAAATTCGGGACAGCTGGGAGATGTCATGAATAATTGCATACCTACGGCTTAGGTACTGGGCAACAGTAACAGCCCAAGTAGCCTCTGCAATGGGGGGCAGCTGCTGAAGCAGGTCAGAAACATCAGCAGCGCAGAAATGGCAGTGTCAGCACCTAAGCCAAAGCCCAGAACACAGACTGTGCTGCTTCTCAGGGCTACAAACAGCCTTTCTCTTAAAGGGTAGATGGGACAGCAGCGAACCCAAAATATTTTCTAAGATAAGGTAATGTTTACACTTCCAGGCTAATTATTGGAGAAGACTCCTAAGGATAAGGAAGAGCTGAGAGAGCAGTAAATCTGTTCTCTCCAAAGGCTAAGTTAATGCCTTTTTTTTTTCTTCCTTGAACTGGTGCACATCTTGTAATGAGCTTAGACTCCAGGACTATGCCATATCCTATGAAGCCATATCCTGAACAAGCATCCACTTCTGCAGACCAGGACAAAGAAGGGACATTCCTCTCCAAGGGAAAAGCCTGCCATGTTTCCAGTTCTGTAGACAGAACGGGGAAACAGTAGTTCAAAATGGAAAACTGATCATTCATAAAATATAAAAGGACAGAGAAGCCAAAGAAATATAGTTCCTGCCTCAATCAATCTTCAGACTCACGACGTTTCACTAGAAAGAGGTCAGAAAAAAAAAGTTTTATATAACTGTCATTTTTAAATTCTCCTTGGTATCACTGGCATGCAAAATAAGAGTTCTATATATGGTGAAATTTCTGGACTTCTCTTCTTCTCAGTAAGAATGACACAATTTAAATCAAATGACAAGAAGGCCATTCATGTAACAAAATATTTTTAACCTTTCAAAGAAACTGCAGTAAATCTGAAAGTAACCAGATGAGCAAATGGTATAAAGTAATGTGAAATGACACAGTATTCTCTTTATTTAGACAGCACCTTGATTAGGAATACAAAAGCTTGCTTCTAAAGACAACCCCTGCTGCCACAAGGCTTCACATGTTCTAAGCCCCAGTTGTTAAGAGAACCACAGAGCAAATCACTCATCTTTGGCCAGCAAGTTGGTCAGTGGTTTGAAGAGAGTATTGCAGAAACTTGTGCAAGAGCAAAACTGTCTCATCAGCTCATTACAACATTAAAATGCAGACCCAAGTGGCTGCTGAAGTGCCAGGGCTAGTAGGAGCTCCTGATGCCATCCAGGCAGAGCAGGGCACACAGCTCCAAAACCTTCCACAACGGAGGTTTCTCTTGGCTCATACTGGACCTGTCACATTAAGCAGCTTCCAAGAGCACATGCCAGCAACAAGAATGGGATTCTCTTTCCTCCCTGTTTAATTCTCCCCCACCTCCCACACCTGCCAAGAGAGTCTAACAAAAAGAATTGCTGTCCTCAGTTCTTCATTAAAGAAATCACTCCAGTGAGCCCTGAGTCTCACTATTATTCATATGCAGATGTCTGTATTAGTCAGGAAAAGAAAATTATTACAATGCTTTATATTACCAGGAATATATATAAAATTTCAACAGAAAGTTGTAGTCAAACAAAGCATTGCTGACAAAACACCTGAAAGAACTTTGTTAGTTTGAGTCTTCTGAAGAAACTGAAAAAGTATAAAGTAATGGGGGGGGGAAAAAATCTCTTTTCTAGTTGTAATCATCTCAGGTATAGCAGGTAAATATGATTTATGCCTATGGTTTTAAACAGCCCCACTAATTTTATTTAATGGTAGATTTAAAAAAAAATGCCATTACTCTCAGTATTATGCAACACTGGCAAATGCAGAGAGAACCAATTTGATAGCATTATCAGCTGCAGCTGGTCGAGTTACTCAAAAATCTCCTCCATCAAACCTGTACTTTTCAGGATCCAGCAGAAAGGGAGGTACACATGCAGGTGGTACTGGGCTTAAAGCAAATATTATTAGGGTGAAAATCCTGGGGGAAAAAAACTGGGAAAAAACAGAACCAACCAAAGAACAAACCCAGAATAAAATCCTTATTTTACGGATGATCGAAGTCTGAACTGTCTCAGGTTTTTCACATAGAACTGCATTAGGCCTGGGTCAACTTTTCCCATAAGTACACGGCCTTTTATAGCAGGACCACAGCTCAGCCCACGGTAGTTAAAATTAACAGTTGTACTAAGCAATGTCACATAAACTAATTTACCAGAGAAACTGCCATGAAGTCAAATTATTCCTCACTCTTCTAGTTCAACTGAAATGAACTCAATGGAAGATAAAAATGCTGCATCTCCTATCAAAAAATTCTTCATTGGGATACACCACAGTGGCTTACTGCTGCCTGCCCCAGTGCTGAACAGGCTAACAACAGTTATGTTTTTCCCTTATATTCAAAACCACGATGTATACAAAAAAATTTTATTAAAAAAACCCCCATTTAATCTAACTAATTATGAAGGCTAAAAAACACCACCACTTGGTTTGTAACTTGCAAGTTCAGTTGCTCGTATGATATTGGCAACTTTTAACATGCCAAGAAAATTAATCACATCTAGCTTGTGAAAATACTCAATCCACCAAAAGAGGCAAAGTCCACCCTTGGCTTGAATGTACACAGGATCCTCAGCATGTGGATGGAGACTGCACTGCACATCTTCTGCAGTGGAAATCGGCTACACTTCTTCACGCTCAAAATGTCAAGTTCATGTCGTTTACAACTGTTTTCCGCAGTCTCAGCTGGTTAGCCTTTTTCTTCTAAGAGAAGAAGCCCATTAGGTCTAAAAGACATCTTTAAGTCTCTAGCATCAAATTTTGAGACGTCCATTTGACAAGAAGACACAAGAAAACAACACATAATCAAAATCATTCTTTATTAATGATGTCAAAAGTCATCTTCTGACTCACAATCCTCAATTCTTTGGAGCGGCCGCCTAATACCAATTATTAAGTCTATGGAGAGAAGCTCTGTAACACAATGAAGAACTGAAATGACTAACTGGTATTTGCAATACACTGACTCTAAGCCTTCATCATTTACGGGCAGTGGCTGATTTTTTCGGAGCGAATTAATGGCTTCAAGATAGAATTTGGTAAAGCCGTCTCGTTTTGCCCTCCTGTACAAGGCCTTGGGAATACTTAGCAAAGCATCAGCAACCACGTTAGATACAACAGTTACCTCTGACTGCTGACACTGCTTTGCATAGTCCTGAATATAATAATGTAACAGGATTTCAAAGTAACCTCCTACTGGCAAAACTGATCCTGCTGCTATGAGGCAGTTGGAGTAATCCTGTGCAACCCCAACACAACTCTCCTCCTGTTTAAATGGAGCTATATGGCAACATGTTTTCTCTAGACCTTTGCCAACATGCAGGCACTCACACACAGTGACTGTATCAGTGTTATGTGCCACTAACACAGCAGTGCTGTGGTTCTTTTGATTGTGGACCAGCAGATCACTTTTATCAGGGTCTAAAATTTTTGTCTCAGTTTCATCACTAAGTGCTTTCAGCCGACATTCAGAAACCTGGTTACTATTACAAGTATTTTCTGATACCAGTTGTTTCTGAGTAGCTGAAAAATGCCAAGTGCCAACATCTGAGGCTTCGCTCTGGCTTTCACCTTCCGCTTTCCATTTCCCTCTCTGATCTGTTTTAAACACCTGCTGCAGCATTGTGAACGCCTCCTGTAAAGCTGCGGCATGCTGCTCATTAACGCCATCGACCGGCCCACACAGGATCAGGCAATGGGGCTGGAAGGCACACACACTGCTGAAGCCAATGTGGACACATCTCTTGGAGACGAGCAGCAAGGGCTGGCAAAACGTTACCACGGCAGTTTCGGTTATTTCTCTGTCCGTGTTATCACCGAAAGGTGTGTAAGGGGAGACGCCGGTGATTTCACTGATAAGGGCCATTTCTTCCGACGATAAGCACTCTACCACAGACACACCATATAATTTGGCATAGTAGATAACTACTTCTTCTTGCTTCGCACTCGACAGTAACAACTTAACGTTGTTGCTCTGCAAGCGTTTCATTAAGGCTTCTGTCCTCCTAGCGATCCAGCGAAAGGCAGCCTGATACTGACCCTCAGAGTCTACAACAAACTCGACGCCGGGGGCCGTCAGGGCGGGCCGCAGGGGCTCGGTGACGAGCAGGGCCCGCAGCTCCCCATCCGCCGGGCAGTAAGCAGCGAAGTCCCTGCGGAGGACGATGCCGGGCAGGACCCTGGAGCGCGCCAGCGGCAGGCCGGGCACGGCGGCGTGCAGCTCCGGGAACCGCCGGCCGAGGAGCCGCAGCACCTGCGGGCGGGCGGCGGCGTCCGGGGCGCAGCGGCGGCACAGCTCGGCGAAGAGCCGCGCCAG